>JARLTB010000319.1:5560000-5925203 GCA_030141615.1 Unio pictorum | reverse complement strand
GACAAAAGTCAAGATACCTGTTATTATTGTAAAGAGAAAGGACATTGGTCTCCAAACTGCCCTAAGAAACAACAGGAGCAGGAGGAGGAGGAGGAGGCGGAGGAGGAGGAGGAGAAGGAGGAAAGAAATTCTGAACAGGAGGAGGAAGAGGTACCCTCCCCCAAGGAAGAACCCCGACACGTTCACAAAGACAAGAAAAGAAGACGAAACGAAAGTGAAGAGGAAGAAGAAAAAGAAAAACGTGTGGCAGTAAAGAAAATGAAAAAACAGAAAGGGTGAAACAGAAGAAACCTATGAACTTTTTAAAAATGGTATTGTGTTATGTTATGTTATGATATTGAATTGTAACGTTTGTACTAGAATACACCAGAGAGAAAAAACGTAAGCGTCTCTTGGTTTTGATTTGATAGCATAAGAACCTACACTCACACATTCATTCACTCACACGTACATCATGGGTTTTTAAAAAAATATAATAAAAGGACTTTTGAGTTTTCATTGAATTAGGCAATTGAAATAGTATTTCTTTTCGAAATAATTGGAGTGGTCCTGAAAAGGACCGTTGGTGTTTTAATTGTTTAAATTAATACAAACTCAGAAACGGGACGAAATCCTCTTGAGCTGTCTTAAGCCTTTGCCACGGCCAAGGCCTACTTCGGGACTGGTGGTTCCTGTCAATGATTTGGTAGAAATCACTAACGGTGGTAAGGTAGACGTAGTCACAGAGAGATTGGGTTGTTTCGCTCGAGAAGGTCTTTTTCTCTTCGGTCGTGATAAAGAAGTCTGATACATTTGTTTCAGACTCCTTAACTCAGCTAAAATATCTAAAAGTACCGTCGTGACCGTTTGATTTTCACTATTTTCTTTCTGCCCTTGGTCTTCTTTCTTCTCTGTTGCTGTTGCTGCTGCTGCTGCTACTGTTTCTTCCTGGTGTTTCCTTCTTGCTTCTTCTTCCTGCTGTTGAATAAGAAAAGCTTGTTCTTCTACTTTCTGTTGTTGTAAAAATTGCTCCAATTCTTCTTTTTGTCTTTGTTTAAGATACAGAAGGCAACGAAGGTTCCGGAATAAATTCTTGTGATGTTAAAAAATCCACAATATCCCAGTTAAAATCAACTTCTTCTGGATGTAGATTTGTCATGACTTTAGTAGTCACTGCTTTCCCATGACTTGCTGTCTCTACTCCTGGCTCACCCCAATTCATCGTCTTCTTACTGTCCGCCATGATTGACAACTCTGTCGAATCGATTGACTGTGCACAGGCGCTAGTACCTCTATATAGAAAAGGTGACGTCACAGACTGCTCTCTTCCGATTGGATGACTGTGACGGACTTTTGTAACGCACGTTTGGATTGGTCGATACACTCAATCCGTTTCTATCCGCTCTTCCCCTATAAATAACCGCAGTACACGGCATTCGCTTCACCTGTTCTCATCAGAAGATGTGGACTAACGTTGAATCATCTACCCTTGTGTCTAGCATGCTGTTTCGGACTGACATACCCATGTATGTCAGATCATCATGGAGTGTCATTCATATGACGGAGACAGCTTTTTGGAAGAGAAGGGTCTATGTGGAAAGACAAGGTTGCTTGAAGAGAGTTCTCTTCTATGGACCCACAGTGAGGAGAAGTTTAAGGAAAAGAAGAAGATCTGTGAGATGTCCTCTGTGTTAACAAGACAACGTTAACATTACACATAACGGTCCTTTTCAGGGCCACTCATAGGTCTCGAAAAGATAGTAGCTTTCATTGCCGCCCTTTTTTTCCCTTGTCCCTATATAGGCCCACCCTGTTCCATTTCCCTTGACGCTATATAGGCCCACCCTGTTCCATTTCCCTTGACGCTATATAGGCCCACCCTGTTCAATTTCCCTTGACCCTATAGTGCCCCAAGCTGTTTTGACCCTATAGTGCCCCAAGCTGTTTTTGACTGGATTTTCCATTGACCCCATAAATCTTGACCCTATAGTGCCCAAGCTGTTTTTGACTGGGTTTTCCATAGACCCTATAGTGCCCCATATTACTACTTATGTATGTATGTATGTATGTATGTATGTATGTATGTATGTATGTATGTATGTATGTATGTATGTATGTATGTATGTATGTATGTATGTATGTATGTATGTATGTATGTATGTATGTATGTATGTATGTATATGATTATGTAATTTCTATGTTTGATTGTATGTACTAGTTTGGGATACTGTTATTCATCTCCGAAAAGAGGAAATAAAAAATGGATTGTAAGGAAAAAGACTTGATTTCGAGGCAAAAGTGTTTATGGAAAGGTAAATGTAAATGACAGAAGACCTAAACCAATCTTTGTGCATAGCTTGGCACAAATAGGTTGCATGTAGATTACGGGAACAAAAGATCGAAGTTGTATGTCACGGTGACTGAAAGAATATTTTTTAAAAATTCTCCGCACATCTTGGACTTTGGGTAAGAAAAAATGCATTGATTTCTTTATATAAAGTGTTAAGATCACTGTGATTAAAGATAAGATAATGGTCTCTGTACAACAATTTCAATTTATGGCATGTATTTATTCTGTTTGGAGGGGGGTGCTTTCATTTAAGTAATGGATTATGCTATCTATATTTTTGTTTAAAGGGTAAAATATCACGCTTGCTTTGGATGAAATGAGAAATCTGTTACTAGAATTATTTTTTGTAATCTAAAGTATTTTTTGTATTTTTTTTTTTACAAAATTGTGTTGGTGGCTTATACTTATGGCAATAGCGAACCATACAGATTATTTGGTATAAAGGGCAGGGGTCACACTCATGGAATATTATCGTAATATTTCAAAATGGTTTCTGTATAGTCAATTTAATTCAAGACCGCTTAACTTGAGAAATGGACCAGGTAATTGAAGACAGCTCCGCTGGTCTATGTGGATACAGTGTCCTCGTTGGATGCGAGAAGTCGCGAGTTCAAATATAGGCCGAGTTATTCGAAAGACATAAAAATGGTATTTACAGCTGCCTCGCTTGGCGCTCAGCATTAAGCCAGTTGTAGGCTTCTTGTCAGGATAATGTAACTGGGTGGGACAGGATGCTACATTCCTTGGGCATGATGCCCCATTGCTAGACATCACTATTAAGTACCGCAATAGAGACATCGTAGAGATATGACTGAAAAATTGTTAAAGCTACATTACAAATTGATATTACACACACACACACACACACACACACACACACACACACACACACACACACACACACACACACACACACATGGTAATTGGGGGCACCCTAGCGTCAATGGAAATTCCATTCAACAAGGTTGTGGGCAAATCTAACGTCAATGGGAAATAGATACAGCGACATGGATTGGATCACTCTAGAATCAATGGGACCTTAACGTTAAAAATGGGTATATCAAAAGTGGTGTCAGTGAGAATTTAACATGGGAATGTCACCTTGATGTTTAAAGGTCTACTAGTGCACTTTTACAACCTTCGTTTATATTATAAATTTTAACTTCAGGATGCGAGTTTCATAGGTGATATGTGATATACCTCATCAGTAACGAAAATAATGACCACATAACATTGCTTTTTTATCGTTGCTGACAAAACGCTCCTAGCTGATTTTGCGCTCGGTAATTTCCGTACGTTAAAGCGGATGTGACGTAGTTAGGGGAACACGGCTTTCTAATTTTGACTTGTTTTGATTTCAACGAGTGTATCCGTGCGTGAAAAATGGTAAAAAGGTGTATTGTTGGAGGTTGTAGTAATACAAAACGAGAAGGAGTGAGCTTGCACTCATTTCCTACTAACCCTGTTTCAAGGAAATAATGGATTAAGCAGATACGAACGACAAGAAAAGATTGGACTGAACCGACGATTGACAGGCGAGATAGTCAAGTTGTCTGTAGTGACCACTTCAAAGAAGACGATTTCGATCCCACCTTTAAACTGAAACAGTCATTTGGGATTACGAGCAGTAGACGACTTCTACCAAATGCAGTTCCGTGTGTGTTTTCTCGCCATACAACCCAGGTTGCATGCACACCAGATCAACAGAAATCGAGGGTTACGGCAGGCCTAACAACATGTAGCCAGACAGGAGCTTTTCAAAAGCGAGAGCGAGCAAGGGTAACTAAATGTTAATTGATTTTATCGTGCTATATTATTTGTTGTCAACCCTACACTCTTGCCACAAATGTACCTAGTTTTCGAGAGATTACTATATATATATACGCCCAGAGGCATATGTACCCCTGCCCCCACCCCCAGCCTAACCTATGTATCTCCCCCTGCATTGATAGGACCTCAGCCTAGAAAGAAAAAAATAATAATGTGGATGCTGTAGCCTCTTTCCTGCATGTTGCTGTTTTCAACAATAATAATGATGTTATAAGTGTAATTCTCATACTTAAATGGTGTGAACAGTTTGTGTATTTATTGTTTTAATTGTAATGACTAATTAGTTCTGATGATCTGAGAGTTAATTACCTTCCTTGTATAGTATACATTATTATGTCAGTGGATCTTGATTTAGGTCTGATTAACGCCCACAACCCAATGATTGCCGATGTAATATCAATGTTTGTTCGATGTGATAAGTATATTATTATTATTATTATTATTATTATTATTCAGATTGTGTACAGAATCATACAAGGTAAAAAAGGAATTTAGCCTTTAATATTGTTTATGATGTAAACTTCCAATACTGCTTGATTTACCTGTATCTATTTTGCTAGATGTTGAAAGAGATGTTTCAAAACCAGCATCCAGAAGACAATGTTCAAGAGAAACCCCAAACTGCAACAATCACACACTCAACAGTAGATGGTGTGACATATCCTGATGTGCATATTGATGTCACAGAGAACTTTCCATGCATTTCCAGTGTTCAAATGGTTGGTATAGTTTAATATTTCATAAGGCCTCATATATGATAGTTTACTAATAAATCAATAAAGATATGATATTATTTAATGTTGGAATGCTATGCAATGTGTTGGTTATATGTCAAACATTATGACCAGTCATAGTTTCTCCAAGTAATTAAAGAGGTATGATGCATTTGTCATTATTCAACATGCATAAAACTTAAAATATGACCACTACAGCTGTACCGATTAATCTGATGCAGTTATTTACTAGAACTTGACAGATATATTTTTCATGTATTGTTTTTGTTTCAGGGATTAGAGACATCATCATGCAGTATTGCCGTTGAATGTCAGACTGACAGGATACTGAAGAGATCCAAGAGAACGCAAGCATTTGTGAGAGGAAAACAAATTGATTTTGGTAATATTAATGCATGTATAACTCACCGTTATAATCTACCCATTAAAAAATAACAAGCAAATGACACATGTAACAATAAATTAGTTCAGTATGATAGTGTAAGCAATTGTCTCTGTATACCAAACTTTTGTCCAAATTTTGTTACTTAGCAATTATACACTGTTATTGATAAGCATATTTATGAATTACTCATCTGTATTAAAAACAGGATAATCAGTATATGAAATTCTTGTTAGTTTCTTAAATTGGGTAGGGGTATTCCTTCATTCAGACTTTGTTGAAGAGTTGATGGCAGCACTGGGTGATATCGTCAAGAAACCAGTCTTTTTATAGTTACCTCCAACTCTATGCAGCCGATTCCAGAGGCCAGACAAGTTGAATGCTCTCCAGTTAGACACATCCCATTTGCAAGCAAAGTACTAGTCCTTGTAAAATGAGTGTAGCTAACACTTTCACAGTATCTCATATACTACAAATGATGGCAAAGCAGCTTGATTTAATTTATTTTTTCTAGCACATCGAAGTTATATATTGTAACAAAATAATTATAGTCAAATACTAGTTGTGTTTTTAAAATGAATACCATTTTAACATTTATTGCTATATTATTTACAAATTTCAGAATATGTTGAAATGTTGATGACATCACTGGAGAAAATGGTCAGGAAACCAGTCGGTTGTTAGTTACCACCATCTTTATGGAGCCAATCCCTGAGGCTGGATAAGTTGATTGCTGTCTGCAAGTCAACTACAAGTGCTTAAAACCGGTGTAGTTACCACCTTCACTTGGGAACTTCTGCCTGATTGCATCTACTGCACAGGATGGCAAAGCAACTCTAATTTCATGGCCAAGATATCCCCAGCACCATCTTACCAGCTGCCTGTATGCGGTGTATCTATTACGACTGAAAATATAATATGCAACATATTTTAGACTTGAATATTTGAATAAAGTTATATTCTGTCACCTATTCTGGTTTTAACTTATTTATTTCAAGTTTTCCTAGTCAAGAAGTTTAGGATAATATTAGATTTTAATACAACCAATGGTAGTCAACTAAATGAATCTTAAGTGAATGCGTACAGACGACATTTTTTAAATGTCATAATGCAGAGTCTGTTCAAGATTTGTAAGTATTGTATGTTTGAAGTTTTTCATATATTGGCGCCATAATTACAGCGAGAATATTTTGACTAGATGTACAACTGTTTACATACCCTGACAGAATTTCCTCGCGATTTCCATACTGCTGTCTGTAGGCATAGTATGCTGCTTCCAGGACATATTCATCTAAGCAAACTGTCAAAAATCCAGGATGATTGATGATGCAATCCACATTTAGCTCCTTGGTCTTTTCAAAAATCACACTGATCTCTTTACAGCATCTACACTCTTCAACCGTTTCTTTAATGCTGCAATTTCCACATGAACACCTGAATAAATAAAACATGTACATGTATATGGTAAATATGCTATATCATAATTATTTGGTTAGACAGCAAACGTGTAGCTCTTAGATTATCAAGTGTGTGTGTGTCATAATGGTAAGAGTTCTACAGTTGCACCTTTTGTACCACAATGATGAAACATACATCTCATCAGAAATGTTGTATATTATTCTCTTCATTAGTTCCCCCATAAACCTTTTGTGTATTATTTGCCACTAGTACTGTGCACCTTAACTGACATAGAAAAATATGCTGGCTAAGAATCTATCCATGTAGGATATAAAAATGTACACCCATTGCCTGGATTAAAAGCTACATTCAGGGTACGTGTGCTTTAAAAGAGCAAACTTTAGTCATACAATTAATAAACATTTATTTCTACACCTCTCATAGTCTGAGTCTTAAGTGTTAAATTTTAACACCACTAGTTATTGATGAATCATGCTACATGAAACTCTTTTCTGAAGACGTCCAACAAACGTTTTCCATATTCGTTTAGTAATAGTTAGCAATAACTGCAGTAATGATAATAGTAATTACAAGAATGTAGAAACCAACCGCTGTTCAGCTTGATCGTGGACCGAGTTTTCTTCAGCCAGTTCAGGGCCTTGACACTCATCTCGTTCGGGCTGAAACTGATACGGCCTCACTTCGTAATGAGCAGAATCTTCAGATTCATGAACTTGTCCATAATCAAGGGGTTCACCTTCATCAAACGACGAAGATGAGCATGATAAATTTGCCACAAAATCGCACGTATCGTCACTATCACCCATTATCATCACATACACTAAACTTGAATGACTTCCCCTACGTACGTCACTTCCGGAAATCCGATTTTTCACCGGAAGTTTACAAATATTTCCGGAGCGTTTTCCGTACAACATCAATTTATGCTCAAACAATCCTTTTTTTCTCCTTTGTGAGTTAAAAGCTACATCTAAAATGTACATTTCGGAAATATTCAGCGAAAAAGGAATATTTTGATGTATAATGTGTTTTTGACGCTAGTAGACCTTTAAGACAATTGAACATTGGTGACATCATTGGGTTTATAGGGTAAAAACTATTTATTTGGTGAAATGTACTTGTATGGAACACAGGGTTGAAAGGGACAAACATAACACATACAGAAACAAGCAAATATACATCCAAACACACAGAAAAGGACAGAAATGTTCTAGAGAAAGACTCACAGATAGGAAAAGTCTTTTATATGGGTTAAGAAAAGAAAAGTCTATTTAAGTATTCAAACCAATTATTCAAGTTTATACATGGGTTCTCTGGCCTGTGCTTTAGTCTAAGTACTATCCAGTTAATACAGACAAATCTGGACATGGAACAAACCTATTCACATATTATCTATTTCTTCAGACATGATTTTTCTCCGTTTTAAAACGGAATTCCGCTTTACTCCTGATTTGAATCCGATTTTTCTTGATATAGTCCGTTTTTTTTCTCCGGTTTTTAACCATTCGTTTAAGTCCCATTCCGCAACAACCCTTGTGACGTATTCGCTCCGGTGGCCTAGTGGTTAGAGCGTCCGCCCCGGAAGCGGGAGGTCGTCGGTTTGATCCCCGGCCGAGTCATACCAAAGACTTACAAAAATGGTACTAAGAACTGCCTCGCTTGACGCTCAGCATAAAGAGGTTAGTGTTAGGATTGGTCGGCCTGGTGTCAGGATAATGTGATTGGGTGAGACATCATGCTACATGTCTGCGGCATGATGTCTCTGTGCTAGACATCACTATAAACTGCCTCACTGCAGACATCGTAGCGATATGACTGAAAAATTGTTAAAGCTACTTTAAAAATTCTAATCAAACAAACAAACAAACAATCGCTCCGTAAATTAGTTAGCCGACGACTCTCGTAAAGAGTATTCTGATTGGTCAAAAGTTTAAATTTATCCAATGAATAAATGAAACCGATGTCAATGGAAAGAGGAAGCGTGCTTGCAAAAAATTGCGTCCCATACTTGTTGAGAGAGACGATGACACGAAAAGTTTAGATAAAGGTTTAAAAAAAAAAACGGAAGGGAATGGCAGGAACGAATTGTCGACGGAAATTTAGTTAGTCAGGTTATAAGAAAACTGAACGCGCGAGGACTGGCATTTGGTGCCCTCTGTAATATATACATTACAGAAGTCATGGTTGAAAGAGTCTGGAACAGCACCTACAAATGAAGCTGCATACGGAAAAAATGAAGCCCACTGTCAGAATATGTGCACTGCATGTCGCCAATACACGCTGGAACTTGAATGGAGAAAGGCTCTCGTTGAGAAGGAAAAGAAAGGATTGCACATTGAGCCAGAAAAAATATTTGATGACAATAAGGAAGACTAAAGAAATCTTTCTTAAAGCCGCAAAAAGAGCTCAACTGTCATATCAACAGGTTGTGTCCTGTGGACAAAAAGACAAGTGAATATGTGGGATTATTTGTATATAGATGATGTATTTGGGTGTTTATTTTACATATTTGTTATGAAAAGAGAGAAGTGTAATATGATGGCAGCCAAAAATGCCTTATTATTGACTTAAGATGTAAACACTAACATGCACATGAAATAACATACCAATAATATTGGGGAACAAATTCATGTGACAATAAATATTGTAAAAGTATTCAAATTTTTGGTAAGTTTGTTAGTTTTTCAAATGATTATTTTGTTACATATTATCGTCACAAGTTGCACCGGAGCAGATTTTCAAGCGTGTAAAATGCGTTTTTAGTCGGTGGGGGGGGGGTCTTTGACGCATGGAACCTCCCTGATCAGACCCCGTTGGGGTAGTACCCCCACACATTTTCAGTTGTTTTGTTTTTAAAGGTCAAAATCATGTCTGTTTCTTGGTTCTAGAAAAAATAATTTAAAAAATTAAAAGTTTATGCCTTGAAAACAGCTCATAAAGGAATGACACTTTTCATACTACAATTGATATCCATTTTTAAGAAAAAAAAGCTAAAAAGTAACAAACAATTAAATAGGACAAAGTTTATTTTTCTCTCAAAAATATCCATCACACACATTGTTTAAAATCTGGTCAACAGCTACTACTTGTGTCCAAGCGTAGATGTTTCGCATTTCGTGAGCCCTTTAATTCGTAAATCTGCTATTATGTCCACTGCTAGGTAAACGTTTCAATAAGCAGATCAATGGCGAATATTGTCTTCGTCCCATAGAGTTTGAACGTACGCCACATGAATGTTCACTTTTTGATTGGGGATGTCAATTTTTTATCTCATCGTCTGCATGTCTTCAATAGCCTTCAATAGTTTGGAAGAAGTTAATTCTGAAGGTGTACTAAACCCGAGACACAGATAAGGGTTCAGACTGTCGTGATACATAGATAGGGTTAAACGACCTCGACCTGATTGACGCTGACGTTTGAGTTCCTCTAGCAGTGAGTCAAATAAGTCCGTAAGGAAACCTGCTGATTCTTGGGCTGGAACTTCAATCGCAAAGTCCTTACATTTCACCGTGGAGGTGTAAATGGTCGTATTAATAATAATGAGGACTGTGTATAGCGCCTAATCTTTAGAAACTCGAAGCGCTTTACAACATCTATAATGATATGTCATATGACTACACCAATTTTTTTAAAAAAAATCCCGATTTAAGAGATCGATCCATGGAAAGAAGCCTGTACCATCAACAAAGCGGATTCCTTAGTCTACCGCTGACGAGTCATACCCAAAAATACCCTGGCTGTCATAAGCCTTCAAACGATTTTGTCAAACGTCCATATTCGGCCAAAGCCCTACGCTGACTACATTACCTGTGTGGCAAGGAAAACAAATGGATCCAAAACGTCAGCAACGGAAGAGACGAAACAACCATCGGAAAGTATTCGGTGGATAGATGTGACTTAGAAAACCCTCAGAACATGTACGAGTTTTAACGGATGCTTATTTCATGAATGTCCCATGTGTTACCATCAACGTGACACCAAATATCAATTTTTACAACGGACTATGGAAGACTTGTACGCGACCACTTGTCAGCGCCTCTTTAAGTTAGAACAGCTAGGATATCAAGTGGTGGAAATGTGGAAATACGAGTAACATCACCGTTGAAAACCTATCCCGACGCGTCGTTTAAAGTTACAAGTTGGTGGACCCAATGAATCCGCGGAATAGTTTGTACGGAGGACGAACGAATGCCTGCTGTTTGCTCTACCAAGCCAACGAAGATAAAGATGAAGATATCAAATGCACTTCGGCGTGTATTCACTGTATCCTTACGTGTCCAAATATCGTCATTTTCTCGTAGGGCACCCTCAAGTGATGACTGAACACATCGATCTGGACAACATTAATTAATACAAAGGATTGATTAAGTGCATGGTCTTACCTCCCACGGACTTGTACCATCCCGTTTTAGCTCACCATTGCCAAGGAAATCTTATGTTTCGTTTGTGTCCTACTTGTGCTGAAACGTGCAAACAAGACCTACATTGTCAGCACACCCAGAAAGAACGCGCCTTGACAGGAACGTGGAATTGTTTAAAGCTGTGGGCCTTGGCTACCAACTGTTAGAAGTGTTCGAAAATTACCACATTCCCAAGACAACAAGACCAGAAAGGTATTTTTGCAGACTACGTGGATACCTTTTTAAAACAGTCAAAAAGGCAGCGGCTATCCTTCCTGGTGCCACACTCCCGAAGACCAATCGAAATTCAAAGAGAACTACTGGGAACAGGAAGGCATCACTTTAGACCACGTGGAGAGAACTAATTTAAGGCAGTCGTATGCCTGAGTGATGTTAAATTGCTTGTGGGGTAAAATGGCACAACAATCGTCGGTCTTTACCCAAAACAGATTATTTGTCCGAACCTTTCCTTTACTTCCAGATGATTCACGACAAAACTAAATCCATCAGACACTTTGATGTCCTTCGTGAGGACTTAATCTTAATCAATTACGAAGAAGAACTGGACTTTGCAAAAGCCAACGAATTTGGAAGTGTCATCATTGCTACTTACGTGACAGACCATGCTCGCTTAACTTGTGCGAGGGTTTAGAACTATTAGGAGATCGCGTCCTGTACTTTGACACGGACAGTTGCATCTACATCGATCGCCTGGGTCAATGTCACCCTGACAGAGAAGGAGACCGACGGACGAGCACCCTGACGACAAGATTCTAAGTTTTGAAAATGGTAGTCCTTAACATTACCGCTTCGAATACCGGGACCAACAAGGAGAAGTGCAAACCGAGTGTAAAGTGAAAGGTTTGACTCCCAATTATCGCACCAGTAGAGCAGCAAACTCTGGGGTATTGATAGAAGCCATGCAATCTGGACAAGATGAACACGCTGAAATAACCACCTACGAACCGCAGAGGATTGTACGCTTACCCACACACCAAATTGTCAGTCGACCTTTGAAAATGTGTATCAAATCGTGTACCAGAAGCGAGTGCGGCTTCCCAGCGATTTCACTTTACCGCACGGTCACGTCGATATTGGTCAAAAAGGGACAACGTCTAAGACCGAGAGTTAATTGTGACTACCATTGCCAAGTGAGAAAGATAAATCCTTTCATACAGCAAGTATTGAACGTAAGACTCGAGTCAAACAGGAAACTCGAGGGCGATGCTGTACCTTACGATCACATCACCAATGCAGTACCAAATATTATTATTTTTTTTTTTACACTAGCACCATTGAAAACTATGTGCAACCAGTGAGACTTCCAGACTGCAAGACTTTACTTTATAGACAGGCTGATATCACTCAGTTTAAGAAGGGCTGACTTCCATGAACAACATCATGGCTAGGGCAAACGCCGAGAAAGATGGATCACTCTACGCAGATGGTGAAAAAGCGAAAGAACAAACGTCATTGACCTCTTTCACCACCATACCGTCACAGAAACGTGCGTCCAAGAAGAAAAATGATTCAGTAAACCTGCAGGAGTATTTTAGTATCCAAATGACTCTGACAGCGACTTCGAGAAAATGTATTATGTAAATAGTTTTTACCCTATAAATAAAAAATGATGTCACCAATGTTCAATTGTCTTAAACGTGAAGGTGACATTCCCATGTTAAATTCCCGCTGAAGCGATTTCTGATATACCCATTTTTAATGTCATGTTCCCATTGACTCTACAGTGACTCAATCCTTGTCGCTATGTCCGATTCCCTAATCACTCCAAGTTACATGTCCCCATGTTAAATTCCATGTGAAGCTAGAGAAGGTCAGGACCTTTTTGAGTGGGATTTAAATTGACGATAGGGTGTTCACTATTACTACACACACACACACACACACACACACACACCCCCCCCAGGAAATTGAAACTAAATGGTAAATAATCTCCACAGCTAGCCATACCGTGCTACACATAGATGGTTATTAAGCACGGGGTGGACGTAAATTGATTGTACCATTCGTGGTACTTTTGGTTATTAAAGTTCAGCTTATTTGGTTATTAAAGTTTAACTTGATATTGTGCGTCTTCGGGCAGGAAGCCAATATTAGACTTTCAGCCTTGTAATTTTTTACGCATTTTAACACATTGTCTAGTTTTTTTTAAATATATCACACTAACCTCTTTTCCATTCTTACAACAAACAATTTGAAAAATAGAATGAAAAGTAATGTTGATATTATTTTTTTTAATGCAAATTTTTTTATATTCAGATTTATTTTAGCTGAGAAATTGCTAATCGTATATACAATAGCTTCTGATTTGTTTCACGTTGATTGATTTGATGGATAGTGAGACCTCTGATATGTATGTATGCATGCATGCATGTCTGTCTGTCTGTCTGTCTGTCTGTCTGTATGTATGTATGTATGTATGTATGTATGTATGTATGTATGTATGTATGTATGTATGTATGTATGTATGTATGTATGTATGTATGTATGTATGTATGTATGTATGTATGTATGTTGATGGATGATTGAGTTGACGGTTATACAGTTAGTAATCAGTAATCCAGATCTTGTGCATCAAAATAATTGCTTTTATTTGAAGCACAAATTATATATCTTCTACGCTCGAATATTTGATTAAAAAATTACGATTGAATGAGACTGATATATCTACGCAAACTCATATTTAGAATGAAGTACTAGAATTGTCGTTACGTCCTCGCGTATAATCTATCGTTTTTAAATTAGTAAACTACCAAAAGTTAATAGTATAATATTTAAAGTTTTATCTTCAACAAAAATATTTAGAAATAAAATAAAATTACATTTAGTTGGCCATTTGATCATATTTCTAGTTTTAAGACTATTGTTTCAGAAAAGCATGTAACTATTAAATTAATTGCATTTCTGCAAGAAAACTTAATACACATTTATTTCATGAGATTATAAAACGCCTTTTTTGTTATTCCAATGAAATTTTCTCCCCTGACCGGTGTGTCTAACAGTTATTGCGTATATTTTGTCCGTGTCTCTTTATAGAGGTTTGTAAGATTTATTTGGATATATACACACCGTTAATATCAATACTGAGAAACACCTGCAGAGACTGTATGGATGATACGTGTGTAATGAGTCCATGTAATACATCACAGTGCCACACTTGTGGGAATGAAGAGTAATGGTGGAAAGTTACAGGACTCGAAATGTTTTATATTTTACTGCAGACGAGAGCATGCATGTATATAAAAACGTTATATTTGAGCTTGCTTGGTACATTGTGACGGAAAATTGAAGATCTGTATTTAATGTAAAGTAAATGACCATTTCTCCTATACTTGTAAATATAAAATTTACTCCATGGTCGTCTAGGCAACATGCCACTCTTTTATTGGCTGTCGCCAAAATTCTGTATTAGTGTGTTGCGTATCCTCGTATAAAATTATGTACAATGTTTAGAAAACAAAAGTTCACTATCATTGCAACTTTTGTATATTTGACCTTCGACTGCCTCACATGGAAACTATAATAAGGGCCAAATATACCTCCGTAATACGTTTGGTGAATTTCAATTAGGCAGTTTAGAAGGTTGTTGTTGTTTTAGGGTTTAACGATATTTTTCAGAACACGATAGGGTATGCATGGCGGCCAGTATTATTGGTGGAGGAAGAACCCGGGAAAACCCCCAGAAAGAACCACCGACCCATGAGAAGCTACTTTCAGGTTTTCTTACATAACTACATTAGCCGATCGTAGACTCGAACCCACACAGACAAAGGTAAGACGACAGTGATCCGTAACGGAAAGCGCTTTAGACCACTCGGCCACCGGAGAGAAGATAAACTCAACTGATTCCTACTATGCAATAACTGTAAATATTAACTCTAGACGTTTCCAACCGGTGATTCCCAGAGTAGTAGACAGCGATCACAGGCCCAGGGGTAACAAACACCCGGGACTCTCCTAGTTCTTGTTCAACAAACGTTTTCTTTAATAAAATTTAAAAGAGTTGAACGTTCGGCCCATGCCCCCTTAATTGATATATTATCGGTTGCTAACCCACCTCCTGTCGGCCCTGGTGATTCTCACCATTAAACTATTAACGGTGGACCATGAAACGCTAGCTGAAGCTCCAACAGTTCACTGTTACTTCGACGGAGATAAAGAAGAGTAGCAGTAAGGTAGAAAAAGCTTTTACAATATGTCAAGATGTGGATGTCATGTTTTCGTCACTTCTACATGTAATAGGAATCATTGTCTTCCCTGTAACAAAATAAAGAATACATCTGAATCAATAGTATGTTTTGTAATAATGTCACCGATCTTCCTCTGCCTTGACGAACATTTGGAAAAGAATATAATTTATTTAGGGATGATACAATATTTTGTTCGTGATCACATTTGACTGATTTTGATGTAAGGGCTTTGCCTGATGGCAAAACTATTATGTTCAAAGTCTTTCAGTAATGGTTTCGGAAACTTGTACATACAGCAATGACCGTTATTCTGTAATGATCTATAAGTAGCATTGAATTCATAAATAAATACACATGCACATACATAAGGATTTGACTAATCATTTCAACACTGCAGTGAAGAAGCAAGTGGAATTTCAATGTTCGCATGTGACTCTCATTACAAAATGTAAAGCGTCGAGAGAGTTAAATCCGCCTCAAATTTACACAAATATAATATTGCTCTTAGTTTGGCACAGAACATATAGAAAAGGTGAGTGCGTGTCTCTGTGTGTGTGTGTGTGTGTGTGTGTGTGTGTGTGACAATGCATTAATGTAGAGCAGAGAACTAAGAACAGATGTGCTTAATATCATACTAACGTTTAATTATCCATTATATTAAAAAGCAAAGAGGGAATATCAGGTTGTTGCCGCTATAATTGTTCATACGATTTATTTTATATAAAAAATGTCGCTATTGCTACATATAAATAAAATCAACATTGATTTATTAGCACTTCAATTACTGAATTTTTATAGATTTTGTTATTAGTGTTACTATCTTCTTCTTTTTCTTCTTCTTCTTCTTCTTCTTCTTCTTCTTCTTCTTTTACTTCTTCTCCTTATCATTATTATTTTATATTCAAACATGTTTTCTCACGTGGCACATCTATACATTTCTTGATATGCATCTTTGACATACTCTCACATTCTAAGAAAAGTGGAATTTGTTGGAGGAGATATAAATGTTTAGAAGTAATATTTTTTTTTTGTGGTGGGGGTTGGTGGGACGTAAATGTGGCAAATGTAATTGCGTGGATATGACTTTAGAGTCAAATTTTTAAATAATGATCTCATTCGAATATTGGTTCATTAAGGAACACCGACGATTTATGTAACCGGTATGCACCAGTTCTCAACACAGACTTGAGCAGTGGGGCAGCAGCTTCGACAGACATACCAGCTATTTCCCTGAAAGTAGAAGTGCGCGTCTATAGTAGTAGTAGTAGTAGTAGTAGTACTACCAGGATGATAAGGATACCGTGGCTGAGATCGTGAGAAAGGTTCAAAATATGCTGTTGGTGTAGTGTTGTTGGTTGATCTGTTTTGTGTGGTGGTGGCAATAATATTACTTATAGTTTTTACGTATTGAATTTTCATGTTACAATTACATCTGTATCAATTTGCAAGTTTATGCTTCTAATTTGATTGCTTAATAATAATCGTAGAGTTGTTGTTGTTAGGCATGAAACGAAATGCAAAAGAAATGTGAATCAACGTAATGTTTTGTAGTAGCATAAACGGTAATTATCGTATTGATGCTTTTCAGCCATAATGTTTCCTACATATATACACACAGACAACATGAGATACTATGGTGTAGAAAACAACTTAGAAGAGGTACTCATTGACTGTATAATACTATTTCCAAGGATATTAATTAGGCCTTAGAGAAATTACACCATAATATGGACAACATCTTCAACCAATCTATGAGTAACAAGACGGCTGAGTCACTGGGCAGGTCCAATTTTTAACCAAAAAATAAATCAGTCATATCTCGATGATGTCTACGTTGTGGCGGTTTATAGTGATGTTCAGTACTAAGGCATGATGCCGCAGATGTGTAGCATCATGTCTCATACTCACATCATCCTGACACAAGGCCGACCATTCCTACCACACACCTCCTAATGATGAACGCCAAGCGTGTCAGCTGCCAATACCATACTTATAAGGTTTTGCCATGACTAGTCCTGGGATCGAACCGGTGACCTCTGTTCCTGGGAGGGGGGGAGGCAGGCGGAGGGAGGGAGAGAGCATATACAAACTGAAGACAGACACATGGGGGATATATAGAGCTTTAAAACAGAGATATAGAGAACACTGATAATTGCATTGATTGCAAGCAAAGATAACACAGATTAAGAGAGTGTAAATGGGGATGAATGGGAAAGGCCATACAAAACTACGTGTAAGCAATGAAAGGTTATAAAATCGACAGACAAAGGGATATTGACGAGAAGAATGTCGAAAGATATGTCACGTGATAAGCACTTGCCCTTTGATGGCCTGTGGAACACGTGGGTACATTGTTTCATCCGGGAAACACACGCACACTTTATTTAGCTTCTTAAGATATTTGTATATATTTTCATAATGACTGATTTAAAGCCGTTATGAACAATACGATGATCTCTGAATGCAAAAAATGTTTGTCCACAATAAAACCAGAATGAAGAAAAAAGTTTTTTTCTAGTAAATCAACTGGCCCTTGGTCACACACAATATATAAAACTAAATTATATGATGGTAGTAGAACCAAAGAACAGCAATACATATAAAAATAAGAAAAATAAATACAATAACTACAATGGCTGGTGTGAAAGTAATAAAAAGTGATGTACATTCAAGGTGCATGGATTTGCAAATCTTCTAATTTCAATTTCATGACTATATGTCGGTACCTATAATCTAGCACCTTGCTCTGTAAGTTAGGAAACTATAATACTGTCCATGAGAAGCTGAAAACATCAACCTACAATTCAATTGTAAAATCTGTAATTTCAACATTCTACGAAATGGTCAGTAAAAGCAAGAGAGACCCATTTTTTCAATTGGAAAAGATGAGCTAACGGAAGTGTGCGTCTGGTAGAATTGTTTTCATGCTTGTGCCTTGAGAGCATTTAATTGTGTGATAGGTCCTATCTGTTAGTACATTAATGTTTCTTTCATGGGCGACAAATTCAGTTCAACAGGACGTACCTATGACAAACAATCCAGATAGCCAGCACTTGGTGTGACGGAAGAACCTTGCGGATGTCGATTTTTAAAATCAAATGTAAAGTTAACTGTGCATGAAAAGACATAAGATGGTATGCAGTTCGTTGTGTGCCATTAACCTAAACCAAACTTCGTGGATAGTTTGAATGTTGGATAAGGAAGAATCTTGCTGATTTGTGATCAAAAGGTCAAAGGCCAAGGTCACAGTAACTAACATAAAAATAGTTTCTCCACACAATTACTAGGTTTACATCACGTAAGTCCTTGGGTAGAAAGATGCAATGGTTTACGGGTCCAAAGTCAAAGATGAAGGTTACTGTGACCGAGAGAAGAAACGTGGTTAACGAACAATATCAGTATTTGTACATCGCAAACCTGGGTTACATTTTGGTTATACCTTGTACTTGCGAAAATATAAAAGCCTTTTGATATGGGTGTCAAAAACTCAGAGGTCAAGGTCACAGATGGAAGGAAGAAAATGGTTTTATCACAGTTTGTGTCACTTCTCAGCTCTGTACATTAGTCATGGCTTGATATGGTCTTGAACGTAAGGTATGAACGAGGCATATTCATTTTGTGTTCATAAGTAAATGTCCGGGTCATTGTGCCTCAAAGTACATTAAGGTTTATGACATACTTTTATTCTAGTAGTCAACTAATTTCGATTGAATGCATCTGGGTTAATAAAGACGAGAGTTCAGAAGCCACAAACATGGCTACCGTCCTAACAAAGATAGAGCAGTAAATTGCATTCAAGACCGCATAGCTTGACAAAAGGTTCAGGTCTCTGAAAACCACTTGTCAAAACTGTCCAGAACCATCCGTGATCCAGGGGTCATAATCCAAACTTCTGTATTTGTATTGAGTATCATAGTATAAATTTATGTACAATGTTTAGAAAAAACTTACAAAAGGTCACTATCATTGCAACTTTTGTATATTTGACCTTCGACTGCCTCACATGGAAACTATAATTAGGGCCAAATATATCTCCGTAATACGTTTGGTGAATTTCCATTAGGCAGTTTAGAAGATTGTTGTTGTTTTAGGGTTTAACGCCACTTTTCAGCACACGATAGGGTATACATGGTGACCAATATTATTGGTGGAGGAAGAACCCGGGAAAACCCCCGGAAAGAACTACCGACCCACGAGAAGCTACTGGCAAGTTTTCTTACATAACTACATTAGCCGATCGTAGACTCGAACCCACACAGACAAAGGTGAGATGACAGTGATCCATAACGGAAGGCGCTTTAGACCACTCGGCCACTGAGATAGCGGAGAGAAGATGAACTCAACTGACTCATTCTATGCAATAACTGTAACTATTAACTCTACACGTTTCCAACCTGTGATTCTCAGAGTAGTAGACAGCGATGACAGGCCCTGGGGTAACAAACACCCGGGACTCTCCTAGTTCTTGTTCAAACAAAAGTTTTCTTTAATAAAATTTAAAAGAGTTGAACGTTCGGCCCATGCCCCCATAATTGATATATTCTCGGTTGCTATCCCACCTCCTGTCGGCCCTGGTGATTCTCACCACTAAACTATTAACGGTGGACCATGAAACGCTAGCTGAAGCTCCAACAGTTCACTGTTACTTTAACGTACATAAAGAAGAGTAGCAGTAAGGTAGAAAAAGCTTTTAAAATATGTCAAGATGTGGATGTCATGTTTTCGTCACTTCTACATGTTATAGGAATCATTGTCTTCCCTGTAACAAAATAAAGAATACATCTGAATCAATAGTATGTTTTGTAATAATGTCACCGATCTTCCTCTGCCTTGACGAACATTTGGAAAAGAATATAATTTATTTAGGGATGATGCAATATTTTGTTCGTGATCACATTTGACTGATTTTGATGTAAGGGCTTTGCCTGATGGCAAAACTATTATGTTCAAAGTCTTTCAGTAATGGTTTCGGAAACTTGTACATACAGCAATGACCGTTATTCTGTAATGATCTATAAGTAGCATTGAATTCATAAATAAATACACATGCACATACATAAGGATTTGACTAATCATTTCAACACTGCAGTGAAGAAGCAAGTGGAATTTCAATGTTCGCATGTGACTCTCATTACAAAATGTAAAGCGTCGAGAGAGTTAAATCCGCCTCAAATTTACACAAATATAATATTGCTCTTAGTTTGGCACAGAACATATAGAAAAGGTGTGTGCGTGTCTGTGTGTGTGTGTGTGTGTGCTTGTGTGTGACAATGCATTAATGTAGAGCAGAGAACTAAGAACAGATGTGCTTAATATCATACTAACGCTTAATTATCCATTATATTAAAAAGCAAAGAGGGAATATCAGGTTGTTGCCGCTATAATTGTTCATACGATTTATTTTATATAAAAAATGTCGCTATTGCTACATATAAATAAAATCAACATTGATTTATTAGCACTTCAATTACTGAACTTTTATAGATTTTGTTATTAATGTTACTATCTTCTTCTTTTTCTTCTTCTTCTTCATTTTCTTCTTCTTCTTCTTCTTTTACTTCTTCTCCTTATCATTATTATTTTATATTCAAACATGTTTTCTCACGTGGCACATCTATACATTTCTTGATATGCATCTTTGACATACTCTCACATTCTAAGAAAAGTGGAATTTGTTGGAGGAGATATAAATGTTTAGAAGTAATATTTTTTTTGTGGTGGGGGTGGGTAAATGTGGCAAATGTAATTGCGTGGATATGACTTTAGAGTCAAATTTTTAAATAATGATCTCATTAGAATATTTGTTCATTAAGGAACACCGACGATTTATGTAACCGGTATGCACCAGTTCTCAACACAGACTTGAGCAGTGGGGCAGCAGCTTCGACAGACATACCAGCTATTTCCCTGAAAGTAGAAGTGCGCGTCTATAGTAGTAGTAGTAATAGTAGTAGTAGTAGTACCAGGATGATAAGGATACCGTGGCTGAGATCGTGAGAAAGGTTTAAAATATGCTGTTGGTGTAGTGTTGTTGGTTGATCTGTGTTGTGTGGTGGTGGCAATAATATTACTTATAGTTTTTACGTATTGAATTTTCATGTTACAATTACATCTGTATCAATTGCAAGTTTATGCTTCTAATTTGATTGCTTAATAATAATCGTTGATTTGTTGTTGTTAGGCATGAAACGAAATGCAAAAGAAATATGAATCAACGTAATGTTTTGTAGTAGCATAAACGGTAATTATCATATTGATGTTTTTCAGCCGTAATGTTTCCCACATATAAACACACAGACAAAATGAGATACTATGGTGTAGAAAACAACTTAGAAGAGGTTATCGAACTAGTGCTTATTGACTGTATAATACTATTTTAAAGGATATTAATTAGGCCTTAGAGAAATTACACCATAATATGGACAACATCTTCAACCAATCTATGAGTAACAAGATGGCTGAGTCACTGGGCAGGTCCAATTTTTAACCAAAAAATAAATCAGTCATATCTCGATGATGTCTACATTGTGGCGGTTTATAGTGATGTTCAGTACTAAAGCATCATGCTGCAGATGTGTAGCATCATGTCCCATACTCACATCATCCTGACACAATTCCGACCATTCCTACCACACACCTCCTAATGATGAACGCCAAGCGTGTCAGCTGCCAATACCATACTTATAAGGTTTTGCCATGACTAGTCCTGGGATCGAACCGGTGACCTCTGTTCCTGGGAGGGGGAGGGGAGGCAGGCGGAGGGAGGGAGAGAGCATATACAAACTGAAGACAGACACATGGAGGAAATATAGACCTTTAAAACAGAGATAGAGAGAACACTGATAATTGCATTGATTGCAAGCAAAGATAGCACAGATTAAGAGAGTGTAAATGGGAATGAATGGGAAAGGCCATACAAAACTACGTGTAAGCAATGAAAGGTTATAAAATCGACAGACAAAGGGATATTGACGAGAAGAATGTCGAAAGATATGTCACGTGATAAGCACTTGCCCTTTGATGGCCTGTGGAACACGTGTGTACATTGTTTCATCCGGGAAACACACGAACACTTTATTTAGCTTCTTAAGATATTTGTATATAATTTCATAATGACTGATTTAAAGCCGTTATGAACAATACGATGATCTTTGAATGCAAAAAATGTTTGTCCACAATAAAACAAGAATGAAGAAAAAAGTTTTTTTCTGGTAAATCAACTGGCCCTTGGTCACACACAATATATAAAACTAAATTATATGATGGTAGTAGAACCAAAGAACAGCAATACATATAAAAATAAGAAAAATAAATACAATAACTACAATGGCTGGTGTGAAAGTAACAAAAAGTGATGTACATTCAAGGTGCATGGATTTGCAAATCTTCTAATTACAATTTCATGACTCTAAGTCGGTACCTATAATCTAGCACCTTGCTCTGTAAGTTAGGAAACTATAATACTGTCCATGAGAAGCTGAAAACATCAACCTACAATTCAATTGTAAAATCTGTAATTTCAACATTCTACGAAATGGTCAGTAAAAGCAAGAGAGACCCATTTTTTCAATTGGAAAAGATGAGCTAACGGAAGTGTGCGTCTGGTAGAATTGTTTTCATGCTTGTGCCTTGAGAGCATTTAATTGTGTGATAGGTCCTATCTGTTAGTACATTAATGTTTCTTTCATGGGCGACAAATTCAGTTCAACAGGACGTACCTATGACAAACAATCCAGATAGCCAGCACTTGGTGTGACGGAAGAACCTTGCGGATGTCGATTTTTAAAATCAAATGTAAAGTTAACTGTGCATGAAAAGACATAAGATGGTATGCAGTTCGTTGTGTGCCATTAACCTAAACCAAACTTCGTGGATAGTTTGAATGTTGGATAAGGAAGAATCTTGCTGATTTGTGATCAAAAGGTCAAAGGCCAAGGTCACAGTAACTAACATAAAAATAGTTTCTCCACACAATTACTAGGTTTACATCACGTAAGTCCTTGGGTAGAAAGATGCAATGGTTTACGGGTCCAAAGTCAAAGATGAAGGTTACTGTGACCGAGAGAAGAAACGTGGTTAACGAACAATATCAGTATTTGTACATCGCAAACCTGGGTTACATTTTGGTTATACCTTGTACTTGCGAAAATATAAAAGCCTTTTGATATGGGTGTCAAAAACTCAGAGGTCAAGGTCACAGATGGAAGGAAGAAAATGGTTTTATCACAGTTTGTGTCACTTCTTAGCTCTGTACATTAGTCATGGCTTGATATGGTCTTGAACGTAAGGTATGAACGAGGCATATTCATTTTGTGTTCATAAGTAAATGTCCGGGTCATTGTGCCTCAAAGTACATTAAGGTTTATGACATACTTTTATTCTAGAAGTCAACTAATTTCGATTGAATGCATCTGGGTTAATAAAGACGAGAGTTCAGAAGCCACAAACATGGCTACCGTCCTAACAAAGATAGAGCAGTAAATTGCATTCAAGACCGCATAGCTTGACAAAAGGTTCAGGTCTCTGAAAACCACTTGTCAAAACTGTCCAGAACCATCCGTGATCCAGGGGTCATAATCCAAACTTCTGCATTTGTATTGAGTATCATAGTATAAATTTATGTACAATGTTTAGAAAAAACTTAGAAAAGGTCACTATCATTGCAACTTTTGTATATTTGACCTTCGACTGAGTCACATGGAAAGTATAATTAGGGCCAAATATATCTCCGTAATACGTTTGGTGAATTTCCATTAGGCAGTTTAGAAGATTGTTGTTGTTTTAGGGTTTAACGCCATTTTTCAGCACACGATACGGTATACATGGTGACCAGTATTATTGGTGGAGGAAGAACCCGGGAAAACCCCCGGAAAGAACTACCGACCCACGAGAAGCTACTGGCAAGTTTTCTTACATAACTACATTAGCCGATCGTAGACTCGAACCCACACAGACAAAGGTGAGATGACAGTGATCCATAACGGAAGGCGCTTAATACCACTCGGCCACTGAGATAGCGGAGAGAAGATGAACTCAACTGACTCATTCTATGCAATAACTGTAACTATTAACTCTACACGTTTCCAACCTGTGATTCTCAGAGTAGTAGACAGCGATGACAGGCCCTGGGGTAATAAACAACCGGGACTCTCCTAGTTCTTGTTCAAACAAAAGTTTTCTTTAATAAAATTTAAAAGAGTTGAACGTTCGGCCCATGCCCCCATAATTGATATATTCTCGGTTGCTATCCCACCTCCTGTCGGCCCTGGTGATTCTCACCACTAAACTATTAACGGTGGACCATGAAACGCTAGCTGAAGCTCCAACAGTTCACTGTTACTTTAACGTACATAAAGAAGAGTAGCAGTAAGGTAGAAAAAGCTTTTAAAATATGTCAAGATGCGGATGTCATGTTTTCGTCACTTCTACATGTTATAGGAATCATTGTCTTCCCTGTAACAAAATAAAGAATACATCTGAATCAATAATATGTTTTGTAATAATGTCACCGATCTTCCGCTGCCTTAACGAACATTTGGAAAATAATATAATTTATTTAGGGATGATACAATATTTTGTTCGTGATAACATTTGACTGATTTTGAAGTAAGGGCTTTGCCTGATGCCAAAACTATTATGTTCAAAGTATTTCACTAATGGTTTCGGGAACTTGTACATACAGCTTTGACCGTTATTCTGTAATGATCTATAAGTAGCATTGAATTCATAAATAAATACACATGCACATACATAAGGATTTGACTAATCATTTAAAAACTGCAGTGAAGAAGCAAATGGAAGTTCAATGCTCGCAAGTGACTCTCATTATAAAATGTAAATCGTCGAGAGAGTTATATCCGCCTTAAATTTATACAAATATAATATTCCTCTTCGTTTGGCACAGAACATATAGAAAAAGTGAGTGTGTGTCTTTGTGTGTGTGTGTGTGTGTGTGTGTGTGTGTGTGTGTGCTTGTGTGTGAAAATGCATTAATGTAGAGCAGAGAACTAAGAACAGATGTGCTTAATATCATACTAACGTTTAATTATCCATTATATTAAATAGCAAAGAGGGAATATCAGGTTGTTGCCGCTATAATTGTTCATACGAGTTATTTTATATAAAAAATGTCGCTATTGCTACATATAAATAAAATCAACATTGATTTATTAGCACTTCATATACTGAACTTTTAGAGAATTTGTTATTAATGTTACTATATTATTCTTTTTCTTCTTGTTCTTCTTGTTCTTGTTCTTGTTCTTGTTCTTTTTCTTGTTCTTGTTCTTGTTCTTCTTCTTCTCATTATTATTTTATATTCAAACATGTTTTCCCACGTGGCACATCTATACATTTCTTGATATGCATCTTTGACATACTCTCACATTCTATGAAAAGTGGAATTTGTTGGAGGAGATATAAATGTTTAGAAGTCATATTTATTATTTATGTGGTTGGGAGGGGGGTGGGGTGATGTAAATGTGGTAAATGTAATTGCGTGGATATGACTATAGAGTCAAATTTTTAAATAATGATTTCATTAGAATATTTGTTTATTAAGGAACACCGACGATTTATGTAACCGGTATGCACCAGTTCTCAACACAGACTTGAGCAGTGGGGCAGCAGCTTCGATAGACATACCAGCTATTTCCCTGAAAGTAGAAGTGCGCGTCTATAGTAGTAGTGGTAGTTGTAGTAGTAGTAGTAGTAGCAGTAGCAATTGTAGCAGTAGTAGTAGTAGTAGTGGTAGTAGTAGTACCAGGATGATAATGATACCGTGGCTGAGATCGTGAGAAAGGTTTTAAATGTGCTGTTGGTGTAGTGTTGTTGGTTGTTCTGTGTTGTGTGGTGGTGGCAATAATATTACTTACCGTTTTTAGGTATTGAATTTTCATGTTACAATTACATCTGTATCAGTTGCAAGTTTATGCGTCTAATTGGATTGCTTAATATTAATCGTAGAGTTGTTGTTGTTAGGCATGAAACAAGGTGCAATAGAAATGTGAATCAACGTAATGTTTTGTAGTAGCACAAACGGTAATTATTGTATTGATGTGTTTCAGCCATAATGTTTCCCACATATATACACACAGACAAAATGAGACACTATGGTGTAGAAAACAACTTAGAAGAGGTTATCGAACTCGTACTCATTGACTGTATAATACTATTTCCAAGTATATTAATTAGGCCTTAGAGAAATTACACCAGTATATGGGCAACATCTTCAACCAATCTATGAGTAACAGCACGGCTGAGTCCCTGGGCAGGTCCAATTTTTAACCCAAAAAAATAGATCAGTCATATCTCTATGATATCTACATTGTGGCGGTTTATAGTGATGTATAGTACTAGGTCATCTAAAGATATGTCACGTGATAAGCACTTGCTCTTTGATGGCCTGTAGAACACGTGTGTACATTGTTTCATCCGGGAAACACACGCACACTTTATTTAGCTTCTTAAGATAGTTGTATATATTTTCATAATGACTGATTTAAAGCCGTTATGAACAATACGATGATCTCTGAATGCAAACAATGTTTGTCCACAATAAAACCAGAATGAAGAAAAAGTATTTTTCTAGTAAATCAACTGGCCCTTGGTCACACACAAGATATAAAACTAAATTATATGATTGTAGTAGAACCAAAGAACAACAATACATAAAAAAATAAGAAAAATAAATACAAGAACTACAATGGCTGGTGTGAAAGTAACAAAAAGTGATGTACATTGAAGGTGCATGGATTTGCTAATCTTCTAATTTCAATTTCATGATATTTGTTGGTACCTATAATCTAGCATCTTGCTCTGTAAGTTCGGAAATTATAATACTGTAAATGAGAAGCTGAAAACATCAACCTACAATTCATTTGTAAAATCTATAATATCAACATTCTACGAAATGTTCAATAAAAGCAAGTGAGACCCATTTTTTCAATTGGAAAAGATGAGCTAACGAAAGTGTGCGTCTGGTAGAATTGTTTTCATGCTTGTGCCTTTAGAGCATTTAATTATGTGATAGGTCCTATCTGTTAGTACATTAATGTTTCTTTCATGGGCGACAAATTCAGTTCAACAGGACGTACCTATAACAAACAATCCAGATAGCCAGCACTTGGGGTGACGGAAGAACCTTGCGGATGTCGAACTTTAGAATCAAATGTAAAGTTAACTGTGCATGACAAGACAAAAGATGGTATACAGTTCGTTGTGTGCCATTAAGCTAAACCAAACTTCGTGGATAGTTTGAATGTTGGATAAGGAAGAAGCTTACTGATTTGTGATCAAAAGGTCAAAGGCCAAGGCCACAGTGACTAACATAAAAAATAGTTTCTCCACACTATTACTAGGTTTACATTACATAAGTCCTTGGTTAGACGGATGCAATGGTTTACGGGGCCAAAGTCAAAGATGAAGGTTACTGTGACCGAGAGAAGAAACGTGGTTAATGAACACTATCAGTATTTGTACATCGCAAACCTGGGTTACATTTTGCTTATACTTTGCACTTGCGAAAATATAATAGCCTTTTGATATGGGTGTCAAGATCTCAGAGGTCAAGGTCACAGATGGAAGGAATTAAATGGTGTCGTCACAGTTTGTGTCACTTCTCAGCTCTGTACATTAGTCATGGATTGATATGGTGTTGAACGTAAGTTATGGACGAGGCATATTCATTTTGTGTTCATAAGTAAATGTCCAGGTCATTGTGCCTCAAAGTACATTAAGGTTTATGAAATACTTTTATTCTAGAAGTCAACTAATTTCGATTGAATGCATTTGGGTTAATAAAGACGAGAGGTCAGAAGCCACAAACATTGCTACCGTCCTAACAAAGATAGAGCAGTGAATTGCATTCAAGATCGAATTGCTTGACAGAAGGTTCAGATCTCTGAAAACCACTTGTCAAAACTGTCCAGAACCAAACGTGACCCAGGGGTCATAATCCAAACTTCTGTATTTGTATTGTGTATCCTCGTATAGATTTATGTACAATGTTTAGAAAAAACTTATAAAAGGTCACTATCATTGCAACTTTTGTATATTTGACCATCGACTGCCTCACATGAAACTATAATTAGGGCCAAATATACCTCCGTAATTCGTTTGGTGAATTTCCATTAGGCAGTTTGGAAGGTTGTTGTTGTTGTTTTAGGGTTTAAAGCCATTATTCAGCACACGATAGGATATACATGGCGGCCAGTATTATTGGTGGAGGAAGATCCCGGGAAAAACCCCGGAAAGAACCACCGACCCACGAGAAGCTTCTGGCAATTTTTCTTACATAAGTACATTAGCCGATCGTAGACTCGAACACACACAGACAAAGGTGAGACGACAGTGATCCATAACGGAAAGCGCTTTAGACCACTCGGCCACTGAGATAGCAGAGAGAAGATAAACTCAACTGATTCATTGTATGCAATAACTGTTACTATTAACTCTACACGTTTCCAACCTGTGATATTCTTCGAGTAGTAGACAGCGATCACAGGCGCTGGGGTAACAAACACCCGGGACTCTCCTAGTTCTTGTTCAAACAAAAGTTTTCTTTAATAAAATTTAAAAGAGTTGAACGTTCGGCCCATGCCCCCATAATTGATATATTCTCGGTTGCTATCCCACCTCCGGTCGGCCCTGGTGATTCTCACCACTAAACTATTAACGGTGGACCATGAAACGCTAGCTGAAGCTCGAACAGTTCACTGTTACTTCGACGGACATAAAGAAGAGTAGCAGTAAGGTAGAAAAAGCTTTTAAAATATGTCAAGATGTGGATGTCATGTTTTCGTCACTTCTACATGTAATAGGAATCATTGTCTTCCCTGTAACAAAATAAAGAATACATCTGAATCAATAGTATGTTTTGTAATAATGTCACCGATCTTCCTCTGCCTTGACGAACATTTGGAAAAGAGTATAATTTATTTAGGGATGATGCAATATTTTGTTCGTGATCACATTTGACTGATTTTGATGTAAGGGCTTTGCCTGATGGCAAAACTATTATGTTCAAAGTCTTTCAGTAATGGTTTTGGAAACTTGTACATACAGCAATGACCGTTATTCTGTAATGATCTATAAGTAGCATTGAATTCATAAATAAATACACATGTACATACATAAGGATTTGACTAATCATTTCAACACTGCAGTGAAGAAGCAAGTGGAATTTCAATGTTCGCATGTGACCCTCATTACAAAATGTAAAGCGTCGAGAGAGTTAAATCCGCCTCAAATTTACACAAATATAATATTGCTCTTAGTTTGGCACAGAACATATAGAAAAGGTGAGTGCGTGTCTGTGTGTGTGTGTGTGTGTGTGTGTGTGTGTGACAATGCATTAATGTAGAGCAGAGAACTAAGAACAGATGTGCCAAATATCATACTAACGTTTAATTACCCATTATATTAAAAAGCAAAGAGGGAATATCAGGTTGTTGCCGCTATAATTGTTCATACGATTTATTTTATATAAAAAATGTCGCTATTGCTAGATATAAATAAAATCAACATTGATTTATTAGCACTTCAATTACTGAACTTTTATAGATTTTGTTATTAATGTTACTATCTTCTTCTTTTTCTTCTTCTTCTTCATTTTCTTCTTCTTCTTCTTCTTCTTCTTTTACTTCTTCTCCTTATCATTATTATTTTATATTCAAACATGTTTTCTCACGTGGCACATCTATACATTTCTTGATATGCATCTTTGACATACTCTCACATTCTAAGAAAAGTGGAATTTGTTGGAGGAGATATAAATGTTTAGAAGTAATATTTTTTTTTGTGGTGGGGGTGGGTAAATGTGGCAAATTGCGTGGATATGACTTTAGAGTCAAATTTTTAAATAATGATCTCATTAGAATATTGGTTCATTAAGGAACACCGACGATTTATGTAACCGGTATGCACCAGTTCTCAACACAGACTTGAGCAGTGGGGCAGCAGCTTCGACAGACATACCAGCTATTTCCCTGAAAGTAGAAGTGCGCGTCTATAGTAGTAGTAGTAGTAGTAGTAGTAGTACTACCAGGATGATAAGGATACCGTTGCTGAGATCGTGAGAAAGGTTTAAAATATGCTGTTGGTGTAGTGTTGTTGGTTGATCTGTGTTGTGTGGTGGTGGCAATAATATTACTTATAGTTTTTACGTATTGAATTTTCATGTTACAATTACATCTGTATCAATTGCAAGTTTATGCTTCTAATTTGATTGCTTAATAATAATCGTAGAGTTGTTGTTGTTAGGCATGAAACGAAATGCAAAAGAAATGTGAATCAACGTAATGTTTTGTAGTAGCATAAACGGTAATTATCGTATTGATGTTTTTCAGCCATAATGTTTCCTACATATATACACACAGACAACATGAGATACTATGGTGTAGAAAACAACTTAGAAGAGTTTATCGAACTCGTACTCATTGACTGTATAATACTATTTCCAAGGATATTAATTAGGCCTTAGAGAAATTTCACCATAATATGGACAACATCTTCAACCAATCTATGAGTAACAAGACGGCTGAGTCACTGGGCAGGTCCAATTTTTAACCAAAAAATTAATCAGTCATATCTCGATGATGTCTACATTGTGGCGGTTTATAGTGATGTTCAGTACTAAGGCATGATGCCGCAGATGTGTAGCATCATGTCTCATACTCACATCATCCTGACACAAGGCCGACCATTCCTACCACACACCTCCTAATGATGAACGCCAAGCGTGTCTGCTGCCAATACCATACTTATAAGGTTTTGCCATGACTAGTCCTGGGATCGAACCGGTGACCTCTGTTCCTGGGAGGGGGGGGGGGAGGCAGGCGGAGGGAGGGAGAGAGCATATACAAACTGAAGACAGACACATGGAGGAAATATAGAGCTTTAAAACAGAGATAGAGAGAACACTGATAATTGCATTGATTGCAAGCAAAGATAACACAGATTAAGAGAGTGTAAATGGGGATGAATGGAAAAGGCCATACAAAACTACGTGTAAGCAATGAAAGGTTATAAAATCGACAGACAAAGGGATATTGACGAGAAGAATGTCGAAAGATATGTCACGTGATAAGCACTTGCCCTTTGATGGCCTGTGGAACACGTGTGTACATTGTTTCATCCGGGAAACACACGCACACTTTATTTAGCTTCTTAAGATATTTGTATATATTTTCATAATGACTGATTTAAAGCCGTTATGAACAATACGATGATCTCTGAATGCAAAAAATGTTTGTCCACAATAAAACCAGAATGAAGAAAAAAGTTTTTTTCTAGTAAATCAACTGGCTCTTGGTCACACACAATATATAAAACTAAATTATATGATGGTAGTAGAACCAAAGAACAGCAATACATATAAAAATAAGAAAAATAAATACAATAACTACAATGGCTGGTGTGAAAGTAATAAAAAGTGATGTACATTCAAGGTGCATGGATTTGCAAATCTTCTAATTTCAATTTCATGACTCTAAGTCGGTGCCTATAATCTAGCACCTTGCTCTGTAAGTTAGGAAACTATAATACTGTCCATGAGAAGCTGAAAACATCAACCTACAATTCAATTGTAAAATCTGTAATTTCAACATTCTACGAAATGGTCAGTAAAAGCAAGAGAGACCCATTTTTTCAATTGGAAAAGATGAGCTAACGGAAGTGTGCGTCTGGTAGAATTGTTTTCATGCTTGTGCCTTGAGAGCATTTAATTGTGTGATAGGTCCTATCTGTTAGTACATTAATGTTTCTTTCATGGGCGACAAATTCAGTTCAACAGGACGTACCTATGACAAACAATCCAGATAGCCAGCACTTGGTGTGACGGAAGAACCTTGCGGATGTCGATTTTTAAAATCAAATGTAAAGTTAACTGTGCATGAAAAGACATAAGATGGTATGCAGTTCGTTGTGTGCCATTAACCTAAACCAAACTTCGTGGATAGTTTGAATGTTGGATAAGGAAGAAGCTTACTGATTTGTGATCAAAAGGTCAAAGGCCAAGGTCACAGTAACTAACATAAAAATAGTTTATCCACACAATTACTAGGTTTACATCACGTAAGTCCTTGGGTAGAAAGATGCAATGGTTTACGGGTCCAAAGTCAAAGATGAAGGTTACTGTGACCGAGAGAAGAAACGTGGTTAACGAACAATATCAGTATTTGTACATCGCAAACCTGGGTTACATTTTGGTTATACCTTGTACTTGCGAAAATATAAAAGCCTTTTGATATGGGTGTCAAAAACTCAGAGGTCAAGGTCACAGATGGAAGGAAGAAAATGGTTTTATCACAGTTTGTGTCACTTCTTAGCTCTGTACATTAGTCATGGCTTGATATGGTCTTGAACGTAAGGTATGAACGAGGCATATTCATTTTGTGTTCATACGTAAATGTCCGGGTCATTGTGCCTCAAAGTACATTAAGGTTTATGACATACTTTTATTCTAGAAGTCAACTAATTTCGATTGAATGCATCTGGGTTAATAAAGACGAGAGTTCAGAAGCCACAAACATGGCTACCGTCCTAACAAAGATAGAGCAGTAAATTGCATTCAAGACCGCATAGCTTGACAAAAGGTTCCGGTCTCTGAAAAACACTTGTCAAAACTGTCCAGAACCATCCGTGATCCAGGGGTCATAATCCAAACTTCTGTATTTGTATTGAGTATCATAGTATAAATTTATGTACAATGTTTAGAAAAAACTTAGAAAAGGTCACTATCATTGCAACTTTTGTATATTTGACCTTCGACTGCCTCACATGGAAACTATAATTAGGGCCAAATATATCTCCGTAATACGTTTGGTGAATTTCCATTAGGCAGTTTAGAAGATTGTTGTTGTTTTAGGGTTTAACGCCTTTTTTCAGCACACGATAGGGTATACATGGTGACCAGTAATATTGGTGGAGGAAGAACCCGGGAAAACCCCCGGAAAGAACTACCGACCCACGAGAAGCTACTGGCAAGTTTTCTTACATAACTACATTAGCCGATCGTAGACTCGAACCCACACAGACAAAGGTGAGATGACAGTGATCCATAACGGAAGGCGCTTTAGACCACTCGGCCACTGAGATAGCGGAGAGAAGATAAACTCAACTGACTCATTCTATGCAATAACTGTAACTATTAACTCTACACGTTTCCAACCTGTGATTCTCAGAGTAGTAGACAGCGATGACAGGCCCTGGGGTAACAAACACCCGGGACTCTCCTAGTTCTTGTTCAAACAAAAGTTTTCTTTAATAAAATTTAAAAGAGTTGAACGTTCGGCCCATGCCCCCATAATTGATATATTCTCGGTTGCTATCCCACCTCCTGTCGGCCCTGGTGATTCTCACCACTAAATTATTAACGGTGGACCATGAAACGCTAGCTGAAGCTCCAACAGTTCACTGTTACTTCGACGGAGATAAAGAAGAGTAGCAGTAAGGTAGAAAAAGCTTTTAAAATATGTCAAGATGTGGATGTCATGTTTTCGTCACTTCTACATGTAATAGGAATCATTGTCTTCCCTGTAACAAAATAAAGAATACATCTGAATCAATAGTATGTTTTGTAATAATGTCACCGATCTTCCTCTGCCTTGACGAACATTTGGAAAAGAATATAATTTATTTAGGGATGATACAATATTTTGTTCGTGATCACATTTGACTGATTTTGATGTAAGGGCTTTGCCTGATGGCAAAACTATTATGTTCAAAGTCTTTCAGTAATGGTTTCGGAAACTTGTACATACAGCAATGACCGTTATTCTGTAATGATCTATAAGTAGCATTGAATTCATAAATAAATACACATGCACATACATAAGGATTTGACTAATCATTTCAACACTGCAGTGAAGAAGCAAGTGGAATTTCAATGTTCGCATGTGACTCTCATTACAAAATGTAAAGCGTCGAGAGAGTTAAATCCGCCTCAAATTTACACAAATATAATATTGCTCTTAGTTTGGCACAGAACATATAGAAAAGGTGAGTGCGTGTCTGTGTGTGTGTGTGTGTGTGTGTGTGTGTGTGTGTGTCTGTGTGTGTGACAATGCATTAATGTAGAGCAGAGAACTAAGAACAGATGTGCTTAATATCATACTAACGTTTAATTATCCATTATATTAAAAAGCAAAGAGGGAATATCAGGTTGTTGCCGCTATAATTGTTCATACGATTTATTTTATATAAAAAATGTCGCTATTGCTACATATAAATAAAATCAACATTGATTTATTAGCACTTCAATTACTGAATTTTTATAGATTTTGTTATTAGTGTTACTATCTTCTTCTTTTTCTTCTTCTTCTTCATTTTCTTCTTCTTCTTCTTCTTTTACTTCTTCTCCTTATCATTATTATTTTATATTCAAACATGTTTTCTCACGTGGCACATCTATACATTTCTTGATATGCATCTTTGACATACTCTCACATTCTAAGAAAAGTGGAATTTGTTGGAGGAGATATAAATGTTTAGAAGTGATATTTTTTTTTGTGGTGGGGGTGGGTAAATGTGGCAAATGTAATTGCGTGGATATGACTATAGAGTCAAATTTTTAAATAATGATCTCATTAGAATATTGGTTCATTAAGGAACACCGACGATTTATGTAACCGGTATGCACCAGTTCTCAACACAGACTTGAGCAGTGGGGCAGCAGCTTCGACAGACATACCAGCTATTTACCTGAAAGTAGAAGTGCGCGTCTATAGTAGTAGTAGTAGTAGTAGTAGTAGTAGTAGTAGTAGTAGTAGTAGTAGTAGTAGTAGTACTACCAGGATGATAAGGATACCGTTGCTGAGATCGTGAGAAAGGTTTAAAATATGCTGTTGGTGTAGTGTTGTTGGTTGATCTGTGTTGTGTGGTGGTGGCAATAATATTACTTATAGTTTTTACGTATTGAATTTTCATGTTACAATTACATCTGTATCAATTGCAAGTTTATGCTTCTAATTTGATTGCTTAATAATAATCGTAGATTTGTTGTTGTTAAGCATGAAACGAAATGCAAAATAAATGTGAATCAACGTAATGTTTTGTAGTAGCATAAACGGTAATTATCATATTGATGTTTTTCAGCCATAATGTTTCCCACATATAAACACACAGACAAAATGAGATACTATGGTGTAGAAAACAACTTAGAAGAGGTTATCGAACTCGTGCTTATTGACTGTATAATACTATTTTAAAGGATATTAATTAGGCCTTAGAGAAATTACACCATAATATGGACAACATCTTCAACCAATCTATGAGTAACAAGACGGCTGAGTCACTGGGCAGGTCCAATTTTTAACCAAAAAATAAATCAGTCATATCTCGATGATGTCTACATTGTGGCGGTTTATAGTGATGTTCAGTACTAAAGCATCATGCTGCAGATGTGTATCATCATGTCCCATACTCACATCATCCTGACACAATTCCGACCATTCCTACCACACACCTCCTAATGATGAACGCCAAGCGTGTCAGCTGCCAATACCATACTTATAAGGTTTTGCCATGACTAGTCCTGTGATCGAACCGGTGACCTCTGTTCCTGGGAGGGGGAGGGGAGGCAGGCGGAGGGAGGGAGAGAGCATATACAAACTGAAGACAGACACATGGAGGAAATATAGACCTTTAAAACAGAGATAGAGAGAACACTGATAATTGCATTGACTGCAAGCAAAGATAACACAGATTAAGAGAGTGTAAATGGGGATGAATGGGAAAGGCCATACAAAACTACGTGTAAGCAATGAAAGGTTATAAAATCGACAGACAAAGGGATATTAACGAGAAGAATGTCGAAAGATATGTCACGTGATAAGCACTTGCCCTTTGATGGCCTGTGGAACACGTGTGTACATTGTTTCATCCGGGAAACACACGAACACTTTATTTACCTTCTTAAGATATTTGTATATATTTTCATAATGACTGATTTAAAGCCGTTATGAACAATACGATGATCTTTGAATGCAGAAAATGTTTGTCCACAATAAAACCAGAATGAAGAAAAAAGTTTTTTTTCTGGTAAATCAACTGGCCCTTGGTCACACACAATATATAAAACTAAATTATATGATGGTAGTAGAACCAAAGAACAGCAATACATATAAAAATAAGAAAAATAAATACAATAACTACAATGGCTGGTGTGAAAGTAATAAAAAGTGATGTACATTCAAGGTGCATGGATTTGCAAATCTTCTAATTTCAATTTCATGACTATATGTCGGTACCTATAATCTAGCACCTTGCTCTGTAAGTTAGGAAACTATAATACTGTCCATGAGAAGCTGAAAACATCAACCTACAATTCAATTGTAAAATCTGTAATTTCAACATTCTACGAAATGGTCAGTAAAAGCAAGAGAGACCCATTTTTTCAATTGGAAAAGATGAGCTAACGGAAGTGTGCGTCTGGTAGAATTGTATGCATGCTTGTGCCTTTAGAGCATTTAATTGTGTGATAGGTCCAATCTGTTAGTACATTAATGTTTCTTTCATGGGCGACAAATTCAGTTCAACAGGACGTACCTATGACAAACAATCCAGATAGCCAGCACTTGGTGTGACGGAAGAACCTTGCGGATGTCGATTTTTAAAATCAAATGTAAAGTTAACTGTGCATGAAAAGACATAAGATGGTATGCAGTTCGTTGTGTGCCATTAACCTAAACCAAACTTCGTGGATAGTTTGAATGTTGGATAAGGAAGAAGCTTACTAATTTGAGATCAAAAGGTCAAAGGCCAAGGTCACAGTAACTAACATAAAAATAGTTTCTCCACACAATTACTAGGTTTACATCACGTAAGTCCTTGGGTAGAAAGATGCAATGGTTTACGGGTCCAAAGTCAAAGATGAAGGTTACTGTGACCGAGAGAAGAAACGTGGTTAACGAACAATATCAGTATTTGTACATCGCAAACCTGGGTTACATTTTGGTTATACCTTGCACTTGCGAAAATATAAAAGCCTTTTGATATGGGTGTCAAAAACTCAGAGGTCAAGGTCACAGATGGAAGGAAGAAAATGGTTTTATCACAGTTTGTGTCACTTCTCAGCTCTGTACATTAGTCATGGCTTGATATGGTCTTGAACGTAAGGTATGAAAGAGGCATATTCATTTTGTGTTCATAAGTAAATGTCCGGGTCATTGTGCCTCAAAGTACATTAAGGTTTATGACATACTTTTATTCTAGAAGTCAACTAATTTCGATTGAATGCATCTGGGTTAATAAAGACGAGAGTTCAGAAGCCACAAACATTGCTACCGTCCTAACAAAGATAGAGCAGTAAATTGCATTCAAGACCGCATAGCTTGACAAAAGGTTCAGGTCTCTGAAAACCACTTGTCAAAACTGTCCAGAACCATCCGTGATCCAGGGGTCATAATCCAAACTTCTGTATTTGTATTGAGTATTATAGTATAAATTTATGTACAATGTTTAGAAAAAACTTACAAAAGGTCACTATCATTGCAACTTTTGTATATTTGACCTTCGACTGCCTCACATGGAAACTATAATTAGGGCCAAATATATCTCCGTAATACGTTTGGTGAATTTCCATTAGGCAGTTTAGAAGATTGTTGTTGTTTAAGGGTTTAACGCCATTTTTCAGCACACGATAGGGTATACATGGTGACCAGTATTATTGGTGGAGGAAGAACCCGGGAAAACCCCCGGAAAGAACTACCGACCCACGAGAAGCTACTGGCAAGTTTTCTTACATAACTACATTAGCCGATCGTAGACTCGAACCCACACAGACAAAGGTGAGACGACAGTGATCCATAACGGAAGGCGCTTTAGACCACTCGGCCACTGAGATAGCGGAGAGAAGATAAACTCAACTGACTCATTATATGCAATAACTGTAACTATTAACTCTACACGTTTCCAACCTGTGATTCTCAGAGTAGTAGACAGCGATGACAGGCCCTGGGGTAACAAACACCCGGGACTCTCCTAGTTCTTGTTCAAACAAAAGTTTTCTTTAATAAAATTTAAAAGAGTTGAACGTTCGGCCCATGCCCCCATAATTGATATATTCTCGGTTGCTATCCCACCTCCTGTCGGCCCTGGTGATTCTCACCACTAAACTATTAACGGTGGACCATGAAACGCTAGCTGAAGCTCCAACAGTTCACTGTTACTTTAACGTACATAAAGAAGAGTAGCAGTAAGGTAGAAAAAGCTTTTAAAATATGTCAAGATGTGGATGTCATGTTTTCGTCACTTCTACATGTTATAGGAATCATTGTCTTCCCTGTAACAAAATAAAGAATACATCTGAATCAATAATATGTTTTGTAATAATGTCACCGATCTTCCGCTGCCTTGACGAAGATTTGGAAAAGAATATAATTTATTTAGGGATGATACAATATTTTGTTCGTGATAACATTTGACTGATTTTGAAGTAAGGGCTTTGCCTGATGCCAAAACTATTATGTTCAAAGTATTTCACTAATGGTTTCGGGAACTTGTACATACAGCTTTGACCGTTATTCTGTAATGATCTATATGTAGCATTGAATTCATAAATAAATACACATGCACATACATAAGGATTTGACTAATCATTTAAAAACTGCAGTGAAGAAGCAAATGGAATTTCAATGCTCGCATGTGACTCTCATTACAAAATGTAAATCGTCGAGAGAGTTATATCCGCCTTAAATTTATACAAATATAATATTCCTCTTCGTTTGGCACAGAACATATAGAAAAAGTGAGTGTGTGTCTTTGTGTGTGTGTGTGTGTGTGTGTGTGTGTGTGTGTGTGTGTGTGCTTGTGTGTGAAAATGCATTAATGTAGAGCAGAGAACTAAGAACAGATGTGCTTAATATCATACTAACGTTTAATTATCCATTATATTAAATAGCAAAGAGGGAATATCAGGTTGTTGCCGCTATAATTGTTCATACGAGTTAATTTATATAAAAAATGTCGCTATTGCTACATATAAATAAAATCAACATTGATTTATTAGCACTTCATATACCGAACTTTTATAGAATTTGTTATTAATGTTACTATATTATTCTTTTTCTTCTTGTTCTTCTTGTTCTTCTTGTTCTCCTTCTTGTTCATCTTCTTCTTCTTTTTCTTCTTCTTCTTCTTCTTCTTCTTCTTCTTCTTCTTCTTCTTCTTCTTCTTCTTCTTCTTCTTCTTCTTCTTCTTCTTCTCATTATTATTTTATATTCAAACATGTTTTCCCACGTGGCACATCTATACATTTCTTGATATGCATCTTTGACATACTCTCACATTCTAAGAAAAGTGGAATTTGTTGGAGGAGATATAAATGTTTAGAAGTCATATGCATTATTTATGTGGTTGGGAGGGGGGTGGGGTGATGTAAATGTGGTAAATGTAATTGCGTGGATATGACTATAGAGTCAAATTTTTAAATAATGATTTCATTAGAATATTTGTTTATTAAGGAACATCGACGATTTATGTAACCGTTATGCACCAGTTCTCAACACAGACTTGAGCAGTGGGGCAGCAACTTCGATAGACATACCAGCTATTTCCCTGAAAGTAGAAGTGCACGTCTATAGTAGTAGTGGTAGTTGTAGTAGTAGTAGTAGCAGTAGCAGTAGTAGCAGTAGTAGTAGTAGTAGTGGTAGTATAGTACCAGGATGATAATGATACCGTGGCTGAGATCGTGAGAAAGGTTTTAAATGTGCTGTTGGTGTAGTGTTGTTGGTTGTTCTGTGTTGTGTGGTGGTGGCAATAATATTACTTACCGTTTTTAGGTATTGAATTTTCATGTTACAATTACATCTGTATCAATAGCAAGTTTACGCGTCTAATTTGACTGTTTAATATTAATCGTAGAGTTGTTGTTGTTAGGCATGAAACAAGGTGCAATAGAAATGTGAATCAACGTAATGTTTTGTAGTAGCACAAACGGTAATTATTGTATTGATGTGTTTCAGCCATAATGTTTCCCACATATATACACACAGACAAAATGAGACACTATGGTGTAGAAAACAACTTAGAAGAGTTTATCGAACTCGTACTCATTGACTGTATAATACTATTTCCAAGTATATTAATTAGGCCTTAGAGAAATTACACCAGTATATAGGCAACATCTTCAACCAATCTATGAGTAACAGCACGGCTGAGTCCCTGGGCAGGTCCAATTTTTAACCAAAAAAAATAGATCAGTCATATCTCTATGATATCTACATTGTGCCGGTTTATAGTGATGTATAGTAGTAGGTCATCATGTTGCAGATGTGTATCATCATGTCCCACACTCACATCATCCTGACACAAGGCCGACCATTCCGACCACACACCTCCTAATGCTGGACGCCAAGCGAGTCAGCTACCAATACCATACTTATAAGGTTTTGCCATGACTAGTCCTGGGATCGAACCCGTGACCTCTGTTCCTGGGAGGGGGGAGGCAGGCGGAGGGAGGGAGAGAGCATATACAAACTGAAGACAGACACATGGAGGAAATATAGACATGTAAAACAGAGATAGAGAGAACACTGATAATTGCATTGATTGCAAGCAAAGATAACACAGATTAAGAGAGTGTAAATGGGGACGAATGGGAAAAGCCATACAAAACTACGTATAAGCAGTGATAGGTTATAAAATCGACAGACAAAGGGATATTGACGAGAAGAATGTCTAAAGATATGTCACGTGATAAGCACTTGCTCTTTGATGGCCTGTAGAACACGTGTGTACATTGTTTCATCCGGGAAACACACGCACACTTTATTTAGCTTCTTAAGATAGTTGTAAATATTTTCATAATGACTGATTTAAAGCCGTTATGAACAATACGATGATCTCTGAATGCAAACAATGTTTGTCCACAATAAAACCAGAATGAAGAAAAAGTATTTTTCTAGTAAATCAACTGGCCCTTGGTCACACACAAGATATAAAACTAATTATATGATTGTAGTAGAACCAAAGAACAGCAATACATATAAAAATAAGAAAAATAAATACAAGAACTACAATGGCTGGTGTGAAAGTAACAAAAAGTGATGTACATTGAAGGTGCATGGATTTGCAAATCTTCTAATTTCAATTTCATGATATATGTTGGTACCTATAATCTAGGATCTTGCTCTGTAAGTTCAGAAATTATAATACTGTAAATGAGAAGCTGAAAACATCAACCTACAATTCATTTGTAAAATCTATAATATCAACATTCTACGAAATGTTGAATAAAAGCAAGAGAGACCCATTTTTTCAATTGGAAAAGATGAGCTAACGGAAGTGTGCGTCTGGTAGAATTGTTTTCATGCTTGTGCCTTTAGAGCATTTAATTGTGTGATAGGTTCTATCTGTTAGTACATTAATGTTTCTTTCATGGGCAACAAATTCAGTTCAACAGGACGTACTTATGACAAACAATCCAGATAGCCAGCACTTGGGGTGACGGAAGAACCTTGCGGATGTCGAACTTTAGAATCAAATGTAAAGTTAACTGTGCATGAAAAGACAAAAGATGGTATGCAGTTCGTTGTGTGCCACTAAGCTAAACCAAACTTCGTGGATAGTTTGAATGTTGGATAAGGAAGAAGCTTACTGATTTGTGATCAAAAGGTCAAAGGCCAAGGCCACAGTGACTAACATAAAAATAGTTTCTCCACACTATTACTAGGTTTACATTACATAAGTCCTTGGTTAGACGGATGCAATGGTTTACGGGTCCAAAGTCAAAGATGAAGGTTACTGTGACCGAGAGAAGAAACGTGGTTAATGAACACTATCAGTATTTGTAGATCGCAAACCTGGGTTACATTTTGCTTATACTTTGCACTTGCGAAAATATAAAAGCCTTTTGATATGGGTGTCAAAACCTCAGAGGTCAAGGTCACAGATGGAAGAAAGAAAATGGTGTCACAGTTTGTGTCACTTCTCAGCTCTGTACATTAGTCATGGATTGATATGGTCTTGAACGTAAGTTATGGACGAGGCATATTCATTTTGTGTTCATAAGTAAATGTCCAGGTCATTGTGCCTCACAATGTTTATGAAATACGTTTATTCTAGAAGTCAACTAATTTCGATTGAATGCATTTGGGTTAATAAAGACGAGAGTTCAGAAGCCACAAACATAGCTACCGTCCTAACAAAGATAGAGCAGTAAATTGCTTTCAAGACCGCATAGCTTGACAAAAGGTTCAGTTCTCCGAAAACCACTTGTCAAAACTGTCCAGAACCATCCGTGACCCAGGGGTCATAATCCAAACTTCTGTATTTGTATTGAGTATCATAGTATAAATTTATGTACAATGTTTAGAAAAAACTTAGAAAAGGTCACTATCATTGCAACTTTTGTATATTTGACCTTCGACTGCCTCACATGAAACTATAATTAGGGCCAAATATATCTCCGTAATACGTTTGGTGAATTTCCATTAGGCAGTTTGGAAGGTTGTTGTTGTTGTTTTATTGTTTAAAGCCATTTTTCAGCACACTATAGGGTATACATGGCGGCCAGTATTATTGGTGGAGGAAGATCCCGGGAATACCCCGGAAAGAACCACCGATCCATGAGAAGCTACTGGCAATTTTTCTTACATAAGTACATTAGCCGATCGTGGACTCGAACCCACACAGACAAAGGTGAGACGACAGTGATCCATAACGGAAAGCGCTTTAGACCACTCGGCCACTGAGATAGCAGAGATTAGATAAACTCAACTGATTCATTCTATGCAATAACTGTTATTATTAACTCTACACGTTTCCAACCTGTGATTCTTAGAGTAGTAGACAGCGATCACAGGAGCTGGGGTAATAAACACCCGGGACTCCCCTAGTTCTTGTTCAAACAAACATTTTCTTTAATAAAATTTAAAAGATTTAACGTTCGGCCAATGCCCCCATAATTGATATATTCTCGGTTGCTACCCCACCTCCTGTCGGCCCTGGTGATTCTCACCACTAAACTATTAACGGTGGACCATGAAACGCTAGCTGAAGTTCCAACAGTTCACTTTTACTATAACGTACATAACGAATTTTAGCAGTAAGGTAGAAAAAGCTTTCAAAATATGTCAAGATGTGGATGTCATGTTTTCGTCACTTCTACATGTTATAGGAATCATTGTCTTCCCTGTAACAAAATAAAGAATACATCTGAATCAATAATATGTCTTGTGATAATGTCACCGATCTTCCGCTGCCTTGACGAACACTTGGAAAAGAATATAATTTATTTAGGGATGATATAGTATTTTGTTCGTGATAACATTTGACTGATTTTGAAGTAAGGCCTTTGCCTGATGCCAAAACTATTATGTTCAAAGTCTTTCACTAATGGTTTCGGGAACTTGTACATACAGCAATGACCGTTAATATGTAATGATCTATATGTAGCATTGAATTCTTAGATAAATACACATGTACATAAATAAGGATTTGACTAATCATTTAAAAACTGCAGTGAAAAGCAAGTGAAATTTCAATGTTCGCATTTGAATCCTATTACAAACTGTGAAGCGTCGAGAGAGTTAAATCCGCCTTAAATTTACACAAATATAATATTCCTCTTCGTTTGGCACAGAACATATAGAAAGGTGAGTGTGTGTGTGTGTGTGTGTGTGTGTGTGTGTGTGTGTTTGTGTGTGTGTGTATGACAAATCATGAATGCTGAGCAGAGAACTATGAACAGATGTGCTTAATATCATACTAACGTTTAATTATCTATTATATTAAATAGCAAAGAGTTAATATCAGGTTGTTGATGCTATAATTGTTCATACGAATGATTTTATATGAAAAACGTCGCTATTGCTACATATAAATAAAATCAAAATTGATTTATTAGCACTTCAATTACTGATCTTTTATAGATTTTGTTATTCATGTTACTATCTTCTTCATTTTCTTATTCTTATTCATCATCATCATCATCATCATCATCACCTTCTTCTTCTTCTTCTTCTTCTTCTCCTTCTTCTTCTTCTTCATCTTCTTCTTCTTCTTCTTCTTCTTCTTCTTCTTCTTCTTCTTCTTCTTCTTCTTCTTCTTCTTCTTCTTCTTCTTCTTCTTCTCACAGCTTGATATGGTCTTGAACGTAAGGTATGGACGAGGCATATTCATTTTGTGTTTATAAGTAAAAGTCCAGGTCATTGTGCCTCAAGGTAAATTAAGGTTTATGACTAACTATTTTTCTAGAGGTCAACTAATTTCAATGGCATAAATATGGGGTAATAAAGACGTGAGGTCAGAAGTCACAATCATGTCAACAGTCCTAACAAGGATGGAATGGTTTCGGTTTCGCAGTAACTTGCATTCAAGACCGCATAGCTTGACAAAAGGTTCAGGTCTCTGAAAAACACTTGTCAAAACTGTTTAGAACCAACCTTATCCTACTAGTACGTACTGATTGGATTATTAAGGTAGGATTTGACGTATAATGCAATGTGGACCTACTATTAAAAAATAATATAGTAACTTAGTTTGCTTTCTTGCAATAAGCGGTTTGAAACACCGAAAGAAAAGGTTATTTAATGTTTACGCTTTAATGTTATGCATACATGTATTCATCTGTATAAAAGCCTATATCTATCTATCTATCTATCTATCTATCTATCTATCTATCTATCTATCTATCTATCTATCTATCTATCTATCTATCTATCTATCTATCTATCTATCTATCTATGTGTCTGTCTGTCTGTCTGTTTGTCTGTCTGTCTGTCTTTATATCTATCTATCTATCTATCTATCTATCTATCTATCTATCTATCTATCTATCTATCTATCTATCTATCTATATATATATATATATATATATATGTTTGTTTTTGGAGTTTTCATTCCACGTACTGTGTGAAATATTTACCAACATGCGAATTATACGATATTTGAAATCACAGTATGGACTGGAATTGGTTGACTGCAGACAGGCGTGGTTCTTTTGTTGGCTGTTCTACATTTTCCTCTGTAACAACGTTACTATGCAGCCACAGTTTAGCAAAATACTTCTCATATTGTAAATCTTATTTCTCTAATATCTGGAATATTAACGTGGTCAGATTTAAAATTCTGCAATCTTGAAAATGTGGAAAATGTGGAATATGAATCGTCAAAATCAAATGTTTTTGGTACGAGTGGTTTCCACATCTTTTGAATCTTTGTATATGGATAAACTTAATGAATTAAAAATTGTGTCTTTGTCTGGTGTATCTGGTATCCAGCTCTGGTGTCATGGGTTGTTGCAATGGCAGCTCCATCGTTCGAACTGTATGTATATTGGGATGTCTGGCTGCGACAAGAGGTTCAAAATTAATTGAAATTAATATATTGAAAGACAGGACGTGTTCAGGACTTCGCAAGGGTTAGACATTATTTTGTGAAGTCTTGATTTTGCGGTAGTGAGTTGGAAATACAAAAAGATTTGATGTTTGTAGTAATGGATACATTCTTATGCTTGAGAGCGGAATGAAGTTTGGTTTCTGTGTATACATGGTTTGGTATTTTGGCGTAAAATTACATCATATTCTGGTTTTAATGGATATGAAAATAGTTTAGTAGTATGCTGAACAGTCAGCTTTGTTTTTCTGAGACGAAGCAATGGTTAATATGAAATAGCACAGAGTTTTACTGAAGGGCAAGTTTTAAATGCATCCTGACAGAGTCTAATTCGCTAATTGCGTATCGTATCAAGTACGATTTACAAGCTGATTCGTACACAACTGAGCCATAGTCAAGTTTCGCTATTGCTTATGTCGGTATTGCTAATGACCTGTACTAAAGAGCAAGACCTTCCAATTTGCTCATCAATCTAGTTTCCCACCGCACTCATTACATCCAGGATTTTGAAGTATCTAATATGTAGAAAAATAGCTAGTGTAAGGTAACATTTTTTAAACAAAATCTTCTCCACAACACGAATAGTGTAAACGTAGAGCAAGATCTTCGGTTTATCATGTCTACAATAATTATTTCTGAACAATTTTTAAAGTTTATTTACAGATAACGTTCAGCAGGACTCGTGATTGTTTTATCTATAGCGGAAAAACGTCGTCAACATATCTCGACAATCCGTTCCTTAATTAAAGCGTTTCACTATGATATTAGGTTTAATGTTGAAATAAACTGACTTACATTATGCTGTCTTTAGATAAGCACATCTGTTGAAAATAGCTTTCGAAACGGTCGATGCCTTTCATAGCAATGATATCCATGCCTTCCAAACACTTGGATGTAAAGTTTGATAGGAGGCCGCTTCGACCTAGATTGAAATGGTAATTCATTATGCTATACTCTCATCTGGTGTCACAAGCTTTATTTAAGTCGCAGGAGATGGCAACATCACGTTATTTCTTCATGAACGCGTTCGTACAAATGACTCAAGTTTGCCAAGTTGCGGTTTATTCCGTGCTAATCCTCACTGAATGTCAGATGTATATTGTTGGATTCGAGATACAATGACGGTCTCGAATTTTTCGTATGCTTACTGGTTTGTAAATAATCATATAGGACGATAGTTAGAAAATAAGAATGGTAGTTTTCTGGCCCTTTGTTCTGATATAACCGTTGTTTCTCGTCATGACTACGAGCTTTCACCAATTTCAAATTTTAGTGACAATGTTTAACAATGCATTTTGAGCTCTGTCTGGTTGTTGTTTTAGAAGCTATTAATGAATATATCACCTGTTCCTGCTGAAATTTCATGAGCACAGTCAAGTGTTACAACTCAATACGGGTAATAAGCTTATTGTAATGTTCAGCATTAACATATTGTTAATCTATAGGAACCGTTTCTCTCAGGCTCTGCTCAGGATGGAACTGTTAAGAATAGTCTTTTTCAGAGGAGGTTTTCACAATATTTTTTCCATGTATTATTTGATATTTATGGAACAGTTGTGAGAATTGCATAAGAGTTTTTAAAATGATTGGTCCTGTTGCATATTTATGATGCTACAGTGTTTTCATACCTTATTAAATATTAATTTATTAGAAGATAGAGAGTTCAACCCTGAGACATAGGATCTTCGTCTTTTCCTCTCTATGGAAATTTAGCTTGGTAATAGGGTAGCTATGAGGGTATTCTTCGATCTTTCTCTGTTGCATAGGTCATTGGATCAACTATGTTGTCAAAACAATCAGCCATTATATTTCGCAGTTAAGCTGTGTTTGTAAACAAAGGCTCTCATTTTCTTCACACACTGTTTGATATCTTAAAAGCCGCAAAGTGTATGCCGGCCGTTGAAATCGGATAGGATAAACTATGGTATTGATAACCATAAGATGGTAACGATGAGACTGATTTATTGATTAGATATTGTTTTGATTGTCATACGTAATTATCATTAAAATACGATATGAACAAAACTGTAATGTCATGCACATTAACAAAGCGAAGAAATGCAAATGTTTGCCAAACGAAACCTCTAACTTACCGAAAGATTCTCTACAAGTCTCTCTTGGGGCTTACTTATTTTTGTTACTAACTATTTGTTTAAATATTTTTCTAAACGTATGCACGTGATGTTTATTCCGATGACCCCTTATCGATGTCACGCCGTCCTTGCTGCTATCCAAACATTTTATCAACACCGATTCGATATCTCGATCTAGGATTATGTAAATTTATCGTTACAAATCCGTGTGGGCTAATTTATGCACGTGAGAAAAACCTTTTTAATTTAATTATTTAATTATTAATATCTCCTCTGCAACAGTTTTGATGAATATATCTCACTGTGTTTGTGTATCAGCTTCATTAAATACAGCTAAAATGTTACAGTTATATCTGATCACTTTTGGTATTTGTGTGTACCGCTGAGTAACAAAAATCACATCAGTGTGTTTATGTCTACCTAGGGAAATAAATCTAGCTGAATTGGATTGTATATCTAGCATCACATCGTCATACACAACTAAATTTATTAATTTTCTATCAAAGTCGTCTACAGATGGCGTTTCATCAATATCAGTAATAAAAAAAATAATATCACAATCATCATTTATCGTCGCTGCGTTTTCATTAAAATCCTTAAGTACTTCATATCATCATTGATCGTCTACAGATGGTACTAAATACATTTTGTTCCATTTTAATCACCTCATTATCACTTTCAAATGGACATATGATAATCATTTTGATATAATTTGCTAGCGCTGTATGATGTTTAACCGGTTAATATGGATCTATTTTGTGTTAAATGCAAGGGCAAACTTCTTCAGGTGAATTAATGACCATCAGCATAACGAATAATAGACCAGCACATACTGGTAGGTATGAACAATGTGCTACAAAAAGTTTATATTTATCTCCGCTGAGGATTCAAATTTTAAACAAAATGTTGAGGTGACATTGCAGCAAAATTAGGAAAATTACCGGGACTCTGTTGGGCAAATACACAGAAGAAAACACCTTCTAGGATATAATTATTGTGATTCTGGTACTCGACTAGATATCCGACTTGACAATCAAGACCAACCAAGACCAGGTGAATATCCGATAAATGAAATTGATAAAGCGTGTCTAGTTCATGATGTATCATATACAAGTAATAATCTGCAGCATAACACATTGCAGATGTAAAATTAGTTCACGCGTTAAATTCCAATTGGTTTATAAGATCTACGATGAAAGGTAAACTAGTATTAGAGGCTGGTCAATGATATTAAGAATCCATTTTTTATAGTCCAAGATGATATTGGAGAGGAAGATATGTTTTCAAAAAAATTGCTGTTGAAGTGTATCACGAACTATCCTTCTACTTCGCACTATCAAATCGTTTGGTCTCCATCTATCCCAGTAATCATTTACGGAAGTTTCTGAAATTATTTTACCCATTATTTCGCACTGAATTTAATTCGGTTGTCGTCATATTAAGTTCTTAAACTCTCTTAATTTTGGATCAAGCGCTCTATGATCACCAGTTATCACCAGTCATCTCTTCATAATAATCTACATCACCCTTCAACCATTCATGCGACGACAATCCAACTAATGGTGGTGGTTGACCGTGATCGCCAGGTATTATCTCAGCTGTATTCTTTAGCAATAACCCATCAAGAAAAACATTTAATATGCCTAGCTTCAGTGTACATATTTCATCCCGAATTATTGTTCCAGGTATATATTTATCACCCATTCGATCAGGTGTCTATTTATCTCCCTTGTACCGAAATAAAGCTGTAATAAGAACATGACTTTACACCTCTCTCTTTCATTCTCAAGTCTGTAGGTAGGAGTTAACAGTTAAATCCAAATTCTGTCTAAATAATTCGATCACTCTAGCTGTTTTGCTGCAACCACCAAGCCCCGTTAGATAAACAGTCTTATGTCTGGATACTGGATCGGATATAGATGACGCAGACAATAATTCTGATATCTGATTGCTACGATAAGAATCTTCAGTTTCAACATCTGCGGATTCAGTATAATTTTATAACATTTCTTGTTTTATTCTCCTCGATCCCATCTGTGCAGCAGTACTTGTAAAACGAGTAACTAATTCTGTATTTTATTTCGATCTGAAATGAATCCGTTGCAACTCTGACTGCAGTGTCAGGTAATCTATTTATTAGAGATAGCAAGTTTATAGAAACATAAGCGAGCATGGGTGATTTTAGATGTTTATATTACAGAGACGTCATCGATATTTACCTAATCGTGTTTCGTTAGGCAAATAAGAATTTTCTCGACTTACAAATATATACTTCGCTGTTTCATCTACGATTATAAAATCGTATTCAGCATTATCTAAAATTAATCGTGCATAAGATCGTGTATGCACCACCTTGAGTAAATTTTCTGATTATTCTTCTACCGAGATCATTTGATGTCTTATCATCATCGCGTGGTAAGAAATCTTGAGTCTGCGTGTGATACGATATAATTGCTTCACTGACCGTAAACGGTATCAGTATTTTACAAACAATAATATATCGTGATAAAACTATTGGTGCCGATTATTTTTCAGAGAAATGCATATCAAACGAAACATAACAGATCGGATGAAGACTCTTAGCGATTTCGAATGATATAAAACGAGCGAATCCGGTTGGATCAATATCAGGTAGTAGTCCATTAATTGCCACTCTGGTCATTTGATGTGTGGGATGTCCAAACCCCACAAACTATCCAGAGCATTGTCTCATCCCTGTAAAACTTCCCTGATAACACGCGATGATTTCTACGAAAATAATGTCATCGTGGTCTTCATGCTTGGTATTCCACAATCCACCGTGTGTATTCGATATATCTGTGTTGTACATCTTTGACAAATTCAGTTCGTGTTGGCCTCGACAAATCTTTATCTCTGGCAGCGTGGGCTGCAACTGACGGATGAGTGAATCAGTTGCTTAGCAACTCGTTAATATTGTCAGCTGAACATTTCTGAGCAAAATTTTTAACTTTTTGGATAAATTTGTAACCATTATATTTAACCTGTTAGGTCAAACAAAGAGATCATATTCTTCTTCACTTTTATATAACCATCTTGATACAGGATCGTTTATACCTATTTCGTGAATAAAATCAAACATATTTCCTCCAGAGTTCTGGAGATAAAATCTTACGGTTTGTTCTCGTGGATATATTTTTACTGCGCTAGTCCACGCCTGTGCATTATGATCTATACAAATATTGTAGTTACTTTCGTTTTATAATGTTTCGAATCGTGTAAAAGTTATCCTGTTATACTTGCTATTATTATTGGAAATGTTCATTATATGTATCTCAAGTATTTTGGACTGACTCAGACCACTTGGTTATCTTTTCACGTCTTATATCACATTACCCTGACACTGGGCCGATGAGTCCTAAAACTAATCTAATAATGCTGAGTGTCAAGTGCGGCAGTTGCTAGTGCCATATGTACAAGTCTTTGATATGAGTCGGTCGGGGATCGAAGCAGCGAAGCCCGGCATCCGATTCGATCGATCTAACCTCTTGAACGGAGCGGTTGAGAACTGGCATATCAGTTTGCGCTAAGTTTGGTTTCGAAATGTTTTCAGCTTTCAGGTTGAGGTTTTCTTAATACATCCACAACCGCACCTATTTATCCATAAATTAATTATCTACCTCATTTATACAAATAAGCGTGTAATGTAATTAAGCAAACCTAATATGACTAGGTTATATTCAACTCAATATATCAGGTCAAATTAGATCTATCTCCCATTTCCCACAGTCTATATATTTTAAAGTATGTTTCGTTGAAGTTCAAAGTTTACACGAAATAATTAGTTCATTTTGTTTACTTTTGCATATTTGCATTCAGCTTTTATGTGCTCGGCATTTGTTTAGTTGTTTGTCTTTCAAATGTAAGCAAATTTATGTCAGATAGGCTTGGCATACCATTGGCATTTTATCACAGATCATTGCTATTGCTTCTACATAAGTATTCCTATTGTGCAAAATTAATCAGTCACAAACTTTCTCAACTGTTACATCAATTGTTTCGAACGCAGGCTTTGAACATGTAACAAAGTGGGTGTAGGTATCGCCTCAGTAGTATAATGGAATACATATACGTCGTACGGCTGAGAGAGAGAGAGAGAGAGAGAGAGAGAGAGAGAGAGAGAGAGAGAGAGAGAGAGAGAGAGAGAGAGAGAGAGAACTTACAAGTAGAAAACATACACTGGGATCAATGTGTGCATGACAGACAAATAAACATATATGACACGGATGTAGAGAAAGTACATGAGAGAGCTACTTGCAGTCAAATGAAAAGAAACAGATATAAACAAATATACTTACGAGAACAATGTTGAACGATATGGCAACAGCGAGGGCAGTTGTCAGTTTAGGGTCTGTAAAACCCATTTACACAATGTTTGATCCGGGACACTGAGTTAATTGTCGGAAATACTTTAAACTTGATTTAGCTTCTTAAGATATTTGTTTACATTTTCATAATGACTAATTTAAAGTCACTATGAGCCATATTAGGATTTGTATGCAACAAATGTGTGTTTACAATAAAACAAGCAAGAAGAAAATGTAATTTTGCCAGTAAGTCAATTATCCCATGGGAACACATGCAGATCTACAAAGAACCTGTTTGATGGTGGTAGAAAAACCCACAAAATATAAAGTTACAATCGGTAATATGAAACTAATAAAACGGGGATATGTAAATTCAAGGTCGAGTCTTACGTTAAATACGTATGAATAATTTAATACCTTACACAATTACTGTTCTTATAAAAGACTCGCATCGTAACAGACCTTGCAAAAATCTACTCTGGTTATATTTGCTTTGCAAATCTTTATACGATTGATAGATACAAGTGAATCAATATTCATCTTTGTAAACAGAGAATTCAAACTTTTATTTGGAATGTTTAGTTCTTCAACCCTTTTGATTACAATTTCACGGCGAAGAACGATATTTTCAATTTAACATGTTTCACACTACTATTCGAAACTATAATACCTTTTTAGAAAGGCTGAAAACAGCAATCTATATTTCATTTGTATTATCTAGAATTTCACATTGGTACGAAATGGTCAAAAACTTTTTAGTTTTCAACAATGGCAAAATTATTCTAATCTCCTGCATCTGCATTCAAAATGGCTTATGAAACTCGAATGATAATAATATCATTGGCAATGCAAGGGAGACACAATTTTGTTAATTGCGAAAGGTCTTCTTCCGGCAATGCGTATCGTTATAGTTAATCGTTTTAATATTTGTCCCTCTTCAGCATTTAAAGCTATGGAAATGGCTGACCTATGCTACGTTAATTTCTTTTGAGTCGTGGCAAATTTCGGTTAACAACACGTATGTACGAGAAACGTAAATCGCTTGCACATGGGGTCAAGAAGAAAACATCGTTTTTTGGGATCATGAATTATAAATAAATGCTAATTGTGCGTGAAAGACACAACATTGTGTCAGCACAATGCATTTAGTCCTACATGAATAACATTGTTGCAGCATAATACAGTTCGTTCTGCATTATAGGCCAAACTTTCATGCATAGTTTAACTGTTTGATATGGAAGAAGCCTGCTGATTTTGGGATCAAGAGGTCCGATGTGAAAGTCAATGTGACTGACCAACAAAGGTCGTTTCTGCACAATATAAATACATTTTACATCTCGTATGTTCTGTAGTATAAAACGATTAAAGCTCACGTAAGGACATTTATGGGAGGTGTGATTGGGTCTACAGTTTCCCACCAGATTTGATGTGCAAAGCGCTGTCAAGGGCCAATACATTTAAAACTTGTAGTCACGTGTTCTACACAGCCAGTCGCATTGTTTTCGCACCGGTTGCGCGCGGAGGGATTCTCTGCTTGTGACTGTGGTGTCAGTTCAGCCAATTTCCTTCTGGGATGCGGTAGTAACAGCAAAGCGTGCGATGGAGATGACGGAAAATCAATGAAACAAAAGGATCCAAAAGATATCCAAAATCAGTGTCAAGCGATTTGACACAAAAGAGCGGACACATGTCCTTGGATGGGTGTAAAGAGCCCATGTATAGAGCGTTTGATTCGTGTGCCTAAGTGTGTTTAAAGCACTTATAAACTTCGTGTAGTTTGTTAAGTTATTTGCTTACATTTTCATCATGGCTGATTTATATCTGCCAGATTCTGTACATATGCTGAATAACGTTTGCCCACAACACACCAAGATCGTATAAAAACTTTTTGAGAGTAGGTCATCTGTCCCTTGGGCATATGTACATATGTTATAATATATCAATCGGTTGTGGTAGTGAAAAGGAAACAAAACAATGCATTTTATCATTACAATAAAATCTAAACAGTATACCAAAATAGACATACATGTATTTCCATTCACGAGGTTGTCGTATAGTTTGCGAAATGATACCATATTTCTTCGTTAAAACAATTATATAAAAATTCCTTTGAAGTTTCAGTATTCGGAAACTTCAAGTATTCTACAAATTGAAACATAACCGGCCTGGCACGAAGTGTACTGAAAATGTTTTCTTTATAAATTGGTAAAAGGTGGACAAAAAATATAATGGATGTTCGTCTTGAAAAATATATGACAATTCACATTTTCTACTTTCGCATGGAATGATTAGATTTGCATGTGTTTTAAGTCAGGTCGATTAACCGATACTGTTTCGCTTTCTTACATTCTTAAAATTTACACTTTGAAAAATAGAAACAAAAACATTGCTCTTGTGAAGCCTTTTATGACAAAGTCAGTTTTATTTTAGGTGGAAAGTCGAAAGCGTAAATACCATAATTTCTGATTTGTGTAACTATATTCATGTATGTTGTTTATTCATTGAAAAACATCAATATGAGTGTGTGGCACCATTATGTATGTATGTATGTATGTATGTATGTATGTATGTATGTATGTATGTATGTATGTGTGTGTGTGTGTGTGTGTGTGTGTGTGTGTGTGTGTGTGTGTGTGTGTGTGTGTGTATGTATGTATGTATGTATGTATGTATGCATGCATGCATGCATGCATGGATGCATGCATGCATGCATGCATGTATTGTATTGAATATATGTACGTCTGTCTGTCTGTCTGTCTGTCTGTCTGTCCGTCTGTATGTATGTATGTATGCATGTAAGATTGGTTTAAAGAGAGATGGTTTCTTAAACTCATATTTAGTATGAGGTACTTGACTTTTTGGGTACTTCCGCATGCCTAATCTATAGAAGTTCTTGTCATAATTTGCCAAATACTACCACATATATATTTGCAGTATTATTTGAAACAATAAAATTTACAAAATCCTTGAGTCTTTTTACCATCGGCAATTTTGATCTTGATTCTAATTTTAAAACAAATTAATTGCAATGTTGCAGGTAAACTTCAACCGCTTTTGTTTCATTCGATGTTATAACTCTTTTTATTCCGATCAATTGTTTTTTCTTTATCGATCCTAGCCGACAGTTATTGTAGTCCGTATCTAGTTTAAAGTATATTTAGTATTTATTGATTTATTTGGATTTCGTCACACCAGAAGGCTAATTAACCATGGCACCCAGTCAAGTTCTACTTGGAGTGTAAGTGTGTACTGATTCTATGTAACGTATTCGGGTAGTGGGGACCGTTTAGAGCACCAGTTGCAGGCATGAATAGTAACTTAATATTAGGAATTTACCGGGAACGATTTGTTTCATTTATTAGTCCAGACCAATGCAGTGATGTGTACACTAAGAATACGTTAATCTAAAATGTTTAGTACAATCCGACCGAAAGTGGAAGATCTGTATTTAAAGTTAATGGCTATTTCTCATCTAATCGTAAAGGTAAAATGTACTTCCTTGTTTGCCAAGGCAAAACCCCACCAATCAATCCAAACCGCTACCGATCTGAACCTTAACACAAGGGTCATAACTCAAAATTCTCTTTTGTATTGTTTTTCTTCTTCCTATACATTCAGGTATAAGATTTTCAATAAATGATCAAATATTTTTACTGTAATTGCACCTTTTGTATATTTGACCTTTAACTTCCGCGTATGGAAACCATGACAGGGACCAAACATACTTATCGAACAAGTGTCGTGAATTTCCAATTAGCTGTTACGGAGAGATGAAGGGTTTTACAATATCCACTAGATAAAGAAACGAGATAATTCTCAAGCATAAATGCAACAGGTTAATTCTATTCAATAATTTAAACTATTAATGCTGTACAACCTTTTCAACCTGTGATTCCCACTACTAAACTGTATAAATTTGGGAGTAATGTGCCGCTCGCTACAGCTCGTGTCGTTCACTGCTAAGCCAACATCCTTACGGAAGTTTAGCAGCAAGATGGACGAAAAATCTTTTAAAAACTTTACAGCCATGGATGACATGATTTCCTTACTTCTAGATCTTAGATGCTAGATGGATGAATGCAATCTCTGCATCAAATATATAATAAAACCGAAGCAATCAATAATAACGTTGTAACGATGTTATGTAAGAATGTTGCCTGTCTTTAGCTTCCTTTATCAAAAATATTTTTATTTAATGATACTAAAATGTTTCCTATGTCCAATCATTTGACAAATCTTGAGGGAAGAATTTTGTCCAATATTTAGTTTGTCCAATTTACTGGTTTATTCAGTCTATCATTCGTACTCCCGGAAAATGTTAAATACAGGAAACCTTGTCTGAACATAATTCTGTAATCATCAATCACCAAGTACAGAAATTATAAAAAGAAATTAAACATATAAGTACACAACTATTCGAATAAAGATCACAAAACTCCATTAAAGAAACAAGCAAAATTCTGATGTTTGCATCTGACTTTCATTTCAAACTTTTAAGCGTCAAATAAGCAAAATCCGTCCTAATTTTGTAAAAATACATAGTCGTATGCGTACATGTACTTATAAGACCATACTAGAATTTTCATTGCATATGTTATTAAAGAAGAGACTTGAGAATATCAGATTGTTGATCCTTTAAACGTTCTACAATTAATACATTTACATGTAATAAACAAACCCGAAACCAAGAACATTGAGACAGAAATATATTTTATTGATACTTCAAATACTGAATTCCTACTGACATTATTATTAACATTATATATTTATCAGGGCGGGGCGTTTCCGCTAGGCGGACTATGCAATCGCCTAGGGCGCTGGGCTAAGAGTTAATTCCATGATGGGCGGGTGGGGAAGGGCGTGAGTGAAAGTGGGCGCCAGATATCTGATAAAAATTTAAAATCCTTACATGAAACATCTTTAAATTTCTTGTTATTATTGTTTGAGATAAACTCTCATATTTATCTAAACTTCAATTTGCTATCAAATAAACAATACGTTAATAAGTCATTTTAGTGAGTAAGAAAACATGGCAAATGTAAATGCTTGGATCAGAATTAGGAATCAGCTTTCATTTCATCAGTAATATTATTTAGAATATTGCTTGAGTAAGGAACACTGAAGCTCTCGGTTGTCTATATGCACTGCAAGTTCCACGTACAGTATTTACCAGGGGGGCAGCAATTCGTGCCACCGACACAGCAATTTCCCTGAAAGTAGAAGTAACAGTACAATATAATAGCAGCAGTAATAGTACTAGCATGGGGATGGTTCTAAATATAATGTCTGTGTCGTTTTGATGGTTAGCATCTGTTGTGTGATGATGGCAATAGTAGGAATAAAAGTGAGGGCTGTTGAGTTCTTGTTGTATAATATATTAGTTAATATTGCACTTTTTATACTTTAATTTGACACTTTACGTCATAACAGTAATTGTGAATCGGGTATAATCATAGTATGGATATTAACATACTTCATACAACAACAGTCGTCTTGTTGTTGCTGGGTATGAAACAAAATGAAAGAGAAAACCGAATAAAGGCGATTATATGCAGTTATGTCGATCGTAATTATGGTTTTGATGCTTTCCAACTATATTGTTTCTTTCAATACGCATACGTACAGACAGGCATACAAACAGACCGATAGAAAAAAAGAGAAACATACTGTCATCAAACAATCCTTGATTATGTTTATGAACTAGTCCTCATTCGCAGTAGAATAATATTTCCAAGGACATTAATTAGTGACTAAGAGAACTTACGTTAGCGTATGGACAGCATCTCCAGCCAGCGCATGTGGAACAGCACTTCTGAATCCCATCGCAGTTCGAGTATGCGTCACATTTATAGCCAACGTTGCTAATGACAGCCATAAAAGTGCTTAAATGTTTCCTTTCCTTTACTTCATGTGGTTTCCCTGCCTAGTGATATAAATATTTTACTTTATTAGTAACATCTGCTGAAGTAATGAACAGGTGCATCTTTGATAAGAACACTTAAGACAGTCTCCTAATTTGAAACTTGACATTGGATCTTAGTTGTGTACATATTCTTTTCTCTTAGATGATGAGGTACTTTTGTCTTTGCTCAACCTAACTTTCTCTGTAATAATGTATTTTTTATATTTTTGTTATGTTCTGTTGTTGTTGTGGTGGTGGTGGTGGTAATTATAGCATCATTGTATGGTATGCGAACTAATATTTGTTGTTTCTGTACTGTAATGACAGCAGTATTAGCTGATGTTTTTTGTATTGGTATTGCATACTTATTTAGTTCTGGTAGTAAATCTGATACAAAACTAATAGTGATATAACTAAGGTACATTCTGTAACACGTTAGACAACGGTCACTATGTAGCATAAGAATCATCTTCATACGGGTCTTGAAAATAATAACGTTATGATTAATAAATAATTCATAGAAACATTCAATTTATCAACACTCCGAATATAGTTACTTCTAAAGATTAATGCCAATTTTTAATATCATATTCAGAATTATGTTCCTTTCTGATGATAATAACTAATAAACCACACCATTTATCTTATATACGACTTCTGTAATGTCAGTTGCTAAAAGACATTTGCATACAATGGTATTTGGTCAATACTTTGTTTTCCACGCTGCTTTCCTCACGAGTAAAAGTCAGAAACAGAAAACACATGCGAGATATAAACGGCTAGTCGTGGATTTGTTACATTAATTACATGCTCTTCAGTTATTAGGCATGTTTCTAAGAATGAAACGACAATTTTCAACGATTAACAGTAAAAGACCCCAAAACGTAAACTAATTTTAAAATTTTTGTATGGATTTAATGCAATCGGTTAGTAGAAGTTGCACCATTATGTCAATCAATCTGACCAGCACATTCCATTGTTAGTACGCTTTCATGACCACAAACTAATAAATTCCTAATGAAAGCTATGTTTATTATACATGAACTATCATTATTCGATAAATTAGTGACTTTTGAACAATTTCGTTGATTTATTGTATAGAATAGTTTCAGACTTACTTCAATAGTACTGGCAGCCAGTTTCATTTCAAGTCCTTCATGTGGCGTCTCCGCCTAGTCATATAAAAATTCAACTATGTTATTAATATCTTCGGATCAAGTAACGCACATGTTCATGTATGACACGAAAAAATAATGATGTCTCCTAATTTAAAGATTAATGCCAATTTTTAATATCATATTCAGAATTATGTTCCTTTCTGATGATAATAACTAATAAACCACACTATTTATCTTATATACGACTTCTGTAATGTCAGTTGCTAAAAGACATTTGCATACAATTGTATTTGGTCAATACTTTGTTTTCCACGCTGCTTTGCTCACGAGTAAAAGTCAGAAACAGAAAACACATGCGAGATATAAAAGGCTAGTCGTGGATTTGTTACATTAATTACATGCTCTTCAGTTATTAGGCATGTTTCTAAGAATGAAACGACAATTTTCAACGATTAACAGTAAAAGACCCAAAACGTAAACTAATTTTAAAATTTTTGTATGGATTTAATGCAATCGGTTAGTAGAAGTTGCACCATTATGTCAATCAATCTGACCAGCACATTCCATTGTTAGTACGCTTTCATGACCACAAACTAATAAATTCCTAATGAAAGCTATGTTTATTATACATGAACTATCATTATTCGATAAATTAGTGACTTTTGAACAATTTCGTTGATTTATTGTATAGAATAGTTTCAGACTTACTTCAATAGTACTGGCAGCCAGTTTCATTTCAAGTCCTTCATGTGGCGTCTCCGCCTAGTCATATAAAAATTCAACTATGTTATTAATATCTTCGGATCAAGTAACGCACATGTTCATCTATGACACGAAAAAATAATGATGTCTCCTAATTTAAACTCTGACAATGAAGTTTAGATTCATGATAGTCACAAATGTGTTAATATCAAGGAATGTTCTGTTAGCTAAGAACTTAATAAACGTTTGTCGTCGTTCAACCTACAGACATGTGTCATAATTATACTGTAGCGTGTTGGTGTTTTCGATTGTACTTGTAATACTACCGTGATTAACAACGGAATACTAGTAATTATTGTTTCTCTGCTGTAATATTAGTAATTAATGATATTGTTGCATTTATTGTTCCTATATTGTGTATCTGTTAATTTCTGGCAGTATATGAGTGACAAAGACAATAGTGATACAAAATAAGATGCAGTACTTAATGCATCGTACAATAGTCACAAACGTCATACTCACTCGGACTGTGAGTATAGTCACTGTATGTTTATTAAGATAATTTATATAAAATACCATTTATTCACACACTGAAAAACATTGTTATTTTAAAGACAATTAATTGGTCGACGCTGCTTTTGATAGTGTTAATTTTGAAAATAAATAAATAAATAAAAAACTAGTTTAAAATTTTTGCACAAGGAATTTCAATACCTTCTCGTTGAGAATAATAATTGTTTTAATAAATCGCTTTTGTAAAGTTTGTTATTAAATATCCTCTGAAATGGTACTGATTGAATTTTCTTTGTTTCATATGGGTTTGTTCAGTATTAATAGTTCAAAACGAAAACCCAGAAGATCGATATTAGATATAAGCCATACAAAAACCGGTTGTGGTTAGTTCAAATAAATTGATTGATAATTATCTTTGAATGCATTTATCCAAGAATGTTATCACTACAAGACTCTAAAAAGCAACATTCATTCTCAAACATTAAAAATTTTTAATATTTTTAATATAAACTGTTAGTTGAAGAAATCGTGCCATTCTGTTATTCAACCTTAGGTGACATCTCCTTATTTCAGTACTTACAAGACATAATATGAGCGCCACTCTTAGGGACTGTAAACTGAAAATGCCCTAAAAACTGTTATCAACTGGAGAATATAGACAAAATCAAGCTATCTTATTAGTGCATACAGATATTAGATTTACAAGCCAGTAAACGTTTCAAATGTATTACTTATCAACGGTTGCTTAGCTTTTGATATCACAAGCTGTTTTAGGACCCACATGATGTACTAAAAAGTAGAGAATAAAGAACAATTCAATTGTATTTTAATATCAGCGACACATAGCAGCTTTACGAGATATTGATTGACAGCACACAATTACATTGGATATAGGATCTTTTAGGATCACGGATTTATTAGCTTATACAGCAGTTAAAATGTCTAAGGTTGATAGAGTCATTAGAGTTTGACAAGTTGAAACGTATCATTAGGACTTAGCTCAAATACTAAAATCACATCGCATTAAGTCACGGTTAAATGCGAACAGTTTAATAAGCTTTGAAACTTTATACAAGACTTTGTATGCAAATGTGTGGACAGGTCTTACAGAATGTAGTGAAACTATCAATTCAGCGAGGAGACTGAGATAACATGTGTTTCCCCACCAAATGTTATGTTTCAGAAAGTCAGCCATGAACTTCATTTGATACCAAGGTTACATATCTAAATATTTCTGTACATCAATATAGCAGTGTAGTCTTTGGACAGTTTCAGAGGGATGTAAGTACGTTTTGTACCAGCTTTTGGCGTAAGGATTGCTTTGGGCAGCATATATTATATTGTTCGATGTCTCATCCTCGCCGCCTTTCAAACACCTTCCGCTCTGAATATGCCAACATTTCTATTAAGATTTTGTTTTCATCACCTAACATGCATTCTGCATTTCCGTTAGAATAATTAGGGACTAAAGTATTGATTTATATAACACTTCATGATACCAATACTATTTATTTTGAGATCGCAACTATTTCAGATGCAAAGGTGCGATAAATGTGGTGTTTTAAACAAGTCAAACTCAGTGATCTAACCTTCTTTTACATGCATTTTACGCAATTTTGTTATATTTCAATGTTCATTGCTCTTATCGTTATACTACTGATACCCTTGACTAATTAGTATTTAATATAACTGCTATCAATTAATGGTATCATTATTTACATACTTACGTTAACAAAGAATGAATTCGCCAATATAAATACCGCCAAAAGAACAAGCATCTGTAAATAGATAAAGAATATAAATAACTAAAGATCTACTAATAATATACATGCTGACGTACTTGCAATATATATATATATATATATATATATATATATATATATATATGTGTGTGTGTGTATGTGTGTGTGTGTGTGTGTGTGTGTGTGTGTGTAACGAATAAAGAAACTGGCTTATACTGAACAATTTGTACTTGTATTATATATAACTTTTTTTAGAATCATTTTGGTGTTTGAAGCTGCGTATGCTGTTTTGAAAGTACTACCTATTAAACAATTGTTTTTTTATTTGGTTGAATCTGCGTTGGCTGTTCGGAGAGTACTTCGTGTAAACACTTGTTCAGTTATTTTTAAGATGCATTTTACTCCTTATTGTCGATATCTAGATTGCAATTTGTAATCAAAATAAGCGAATTGTTGCCCAACACAGTTTTGGCCTCCAGATTATGTAAATTAAACTTTTGTTTAGAAGCTTTTAACGTTTCTTGGCCTGTACTTGTCATACTGTTTCGACTGTTCTTAAATGTACATTCAGTTTTCTGTCTCTGTGGATGTTAATTATATTGTAATGAAAATGGTCATATCGACCGAAAAATGCGGAGTATGTTAATGCATGAAATACGTTTAATATTTTCATTTAATCATCTTGGTCGTTTCATATGCAACTATATAGTGCTGAGCCTATATAAGATTTTCCAAAGCAGAATCATAATTTATTTAATATGAATGTCATACGAGTTTAGTTTCAGCCTAGCACGTAAAACAGCTTTTTCTTGCTCAGTTTCAGAATGTTTCTCATAAACGTACCGCTCAGATTGTGAATAATCGGCATAAGTGATATGTTATCAAACGAATTGTTGTAATAAAAAGAAATTATGGACGGAACCATGTTGTTGGACATCACCGATTACTCAACAATACCTAATCACAAAATAACTGGCGAGACAAGCTAGCTAAAGACTCCAAAATATCGGAATACAGTGAAATTTCCTAAATTATTTACGCCTGTCTCAAACCCTTATCGGTGTAGGATTATAAAGGTAAAATGCAAATTAACATCGGGCACTATTTTAATGCTGGTAGCATAAGAGTGACCTGTTATTACTGCAGGTTTGGATTTAAGTCGGGTATTTCCTAATAATTGTTACTTATAAATGTTCTATTCTAAAGCGTTTGCGAAATATTACATGTTTTAAAGCAATATTCAGTATTACTCGATTGACGACAAATGAGACAGTATTGGAACAATGATTAAATCATTTACATATTACTATACATACCTTGAATTCAGAAAAGTACTTCCGTAGTAATTTGCTCTAATTGTCTTCTAGCTTTGAAACCTCTGTTTTGCTTTGTTCCCTTTATACAGCGACAACAGGACCTATTTGTCGACCAATACAATATATACCTCATTTAAAAAGGTAGATGTATGATGTAATTAAGCAAAACTCTTTCATTATATAATACTCATCTCGAGATTAATGACACACGAAGACATAATTTATCTCTTTGATGTATCACATAAAGTCAATTTTGGTGAAGTTCAAAGGCAAATATTAATTTAACTCTCTTTGTACGGGTACCACTCATTTACATCTGCACAGGAATTATGTTTATTTCAAAACAAACTTATTCCGTGTCATATGTTTTTGGTTACTGTATTGTAGTTGCGTTCATAGTATTGTAAGAAATGTATGACAAGTACAACTTGCAAAGAATGGCACATTAGAACACAAATGCACGTACCATCATTGTCTTACAAAAGAAGCAGTTATACTCTCATTCTCTAAATGATTGTTACTTATGGTTCAAATACAATAAATTATAAATAGATACGACATGAATTAAGAGACAGTACATGGAGACAAATTAGAGAAGTAGAATAGATATAGACAGCCACGGAGCAGCAGTCACAAGAAAGAAGGCTATAGAAGAAAGATACGTACGAGACCAATGTCGAACGATATGCCACCAGCGATGAGAATTGTCCTTGGATGGCCTGTACAAACCTTTTTGTACCACGTTAGATCCGGGAGTCTGAGTGTGTGTCGGAAACAGCTGTCAGCTTAATTTAGCTTGTTAAGATATTTGTTGACACTTTCATAAAGATCGATTTGAAACCAACAGGAACTAACGTTTGTCTACAACGAACTTTCAGTGAAGAAAACGCATTTTTGCAAGAATGTAAATTAATTATAGGTAGTACATAATAAGAAAATAATAAGAAAAATCAATTTCTAGTATGTAAGTAGTAACCAAGTATTTTTTCTAAAAAGTATGAACAATTTCTGTTTCAGATAATCATATCATGTTTATAAAGAAAGCAAGTCTTTCTGTCATTCAATACTCTTTTTAATGAATGGAGGAACTAAGAAATTGCATACACCGATCAGAATAATAACGAATAAAGAGCGTTACAATAAGCTGCAATTTATCGACATATAACATCTCTTTAAACAAGACCAATCACTTTCAAATTATAGTTGTTGAAGACTTCTAAAATTCCATGAATTCGAAAATAACAGATCTTGCACACTATCCTACGCTGAATATAATTTTTGTGAATTTTATCATAAGTTATATATATATGACGTGCTTAAGTGAACACAAATACAATTTGTTTTGGGACTAAAGTCAACGATCATGTTCAATGTGATGTGACAAGAAGCAAAAACATTGTTACAACGCAACATGTTCATCAAAAACTATATTCATCTTTTCATTTTGAAATCACTGTGAATCATTTACCCATTGACGATGTGTTTGTAAAGTAATTTATTTGTATTTCTCATTCAGACCGGGCTTTCTTATGATAATTAATCCAATATTTGGATTGTACATACGCATACCTTTTTCATAATTAATTGCGCAATCAAGTCATTCATTATTAAATTTGTATATATATGAACGACTAAGGTGTCCTGTTGTGAATCCGGACATCCCACCTTGTTATCTTGTTACATTTGATGTGTGTGTATAAAATTCAAAGATCAAGGTCACTGTGATGGAATGAAGTAAATAGTTTTTTTTATATTTCTTTTTGTACTGAGCCCTGTTTTTTCAAAGAGGTTGGAAGAGGTCTCGCAAACAAAAGCACATTTTCATTGTGGATGAAATCAAAAGTTTATGAATATCTTTTAACGTAGAGCTATCGTTTGGATGGCATGTAGTTCAAATTGTAAAGACGTCAGACTCTGCAATATCTGAAGTTGTGAAGTTTGCTGACAGAACCATCGCTATAATACTAACAATGAGAGCATGGTTTCTGCTCAGTAACTTCAAGTCAAGACCGCAAATCTTTACAATAGTACAGTAGTTTGAACCCAGATATAAAATAATCTCAAACGCCAGCATTGCCCTAATATATTATAACAAGCAGACAATTAAGGTAGTTGTGGGTGTATAATGGATTACTGACGGTGCTCTTGGTTATTAACGTTTCACTTGATAATATTTTGCTGTGTCTGGCACATATACAATGATTTAATGCTCTTACGTGGCATTCCACATTCTGTGTGACCTAATATTTGTTAAAAATGTTAAACTGACCTAATTTGCAATTATACAAAACCATTTTGAAAAATATGAACAAAAGCATATTTTGCCATAAATGATTTATTTGAAACACACATAAGTACACAGATATATACAGAATGTAGCAGATGCTTTTCGTAACGAATTTGCGATACATTTCGATTTCACGTGAGTACAAAACATGTTTGAGATTTATGAAGTTGTCGATTCTGGCCTCTCTGTGAGTTTGTATTTGTGAATAAATATTCTGGATATGAGTGAGCGTAGAGCACATGCAACTTTTTGTTAAATGTGTGCGGCGAAAATAGTGCTACAGTTACTGAATCAACGTGTATGCAGACGATCGGTGAGTCCCATGTTACAAAGAAAGACAGCCAAGAGCAAGCTTTCTGAACAGCCTGAAAATTTATGGAAACTACATGCATATAAAGGGTAAAATCAGATGAGAAGAAAATCATTACTGAAGTAGAAAATCAAAACAAAATGAGCATCAATAGCCGTATGATGGAGTAACAGTAAAGAATGGAGGAGATTGTTTTTACAGTACATGATACTCGTGAAATGTTGAGGTCTGTGTATGCAATTTGCTTCCACCGTTAGTAATTTTGAATATCACGAGATAGCTGTCATGTCTGTGTTTGTCTTTAATATTTTGCGATTGTGGCCCAGGTTGTCCATGGCGATGGTTTAGCTTGCCACCTTTGCAGTTAATACAGTGGACTGAAATATCTCAATATTTAAGATTCTCGGTTGTATAAAATGGTTTGTCTGATGCAGGAATAGGTTGCAGATGAACCTCATATATTCTGTTTATTGGATTTGTCTACCATTTGACAAGTATGACAAATATGACAAGATCTGTAGTATTTACAAACATCCATTTTAATTTATGGCCAACGAAGTGATTTAAGATCTTGAGGTAAGTCTTATTAATTCATAAATGACCAGCCAAGGGAGTTTCATAAGGCAGACTAATTATATTATGTCTATACGATTTTGGAACAAGTGATTTCAGATAGTTGTGAGACATTGAACTTTAAGAGCGCTCGTAATAGGCTGAAATAGATTGTTACCAGACGAAGCCTGATTGGAAGACTTACAAGAGCTATACAATAATCTTCAGCTGCAGTACAAGCAACATTTTCCAAGGTTTCGACCTTATGCTCATCTAGATAAATCCTAATGCCAACATGGACACAGTTCTTCAACTCTTCAAGTAATACGTGTATTATTAGATTTTCATCAATTTTATTAACCTTTATACAGCAGAACCACCTATTAAATCGTCGTGCTTTTTCCATGCAAATTCAACATAGGTTATTTTCTAGAGTTCCTAAAACCTTGTCGAGAAGCCTCGGGCACCAATTCATAACCTTTCAAGATATATTCCTTAACCGCATCATAATCAACACTAGTGACAATGAAATGTAAATATCACGAGCTTTACCAGTAAGTACACATTGTAATACTATAATATATATATATATATATATATATATATATATATATATATATATATATATATATATATATATATATATATATATATATATATATAGTAATATAGTCCAGTACTCCCTTGGCTACTTCAAAAGTTGGGCAACATTTTTAAAAGAACAAAATATTGATCTACTTTTTTTCTCTCCAGAAAATGGGGCACTAACTTGATATTTCTTAAAAATCAAAACTTGAATTTGTGTGTAAGGCGGGAATGTGTCTTTTACTTGCCAGCTCTAATGATTTTAATATACTTTGATATTCACTTTCTTCCTATTCTCTTTCTCTCCGCAATTGTAGTTGCATTGGCATTTGTTTTCTTTCTTTCTGGAACTGCATTTGTTTCACTCTCTCTCCACTTTCTTTAATATCATTTTTCCCTCTCTTTCCTTCTTATCTTATTGCACTTGCTTATCCTCTTTCTCCAATTAATTTCTCCTCTCTCTTTCCTCCTTATCTAATTGTATTTATCTTCTTTATGTTTCTGAAGGTCATGCTTTCTTGACTCTAATTTCATTATGCATATTCATTTTAATTCCTTTACTTTTATGCTAGAGTCTGATACAGAGTTACTAATCAAAATCAAAGCACGTTTATCAAAACATTTCTTACCAGCACATATTGGAGGAAAATATTTTTTTTTTCTTGTTTTGTAAAAAAGGCTGTTGCATTAGAAAGATCATATGACCTGGCAAGTCGAAGAATTTTTTTTTCATCTCAAGACGTGAAGGGAAATTTTTTGTGAAATAAAAAGAGAAGCGGCCTAATTCTTTAACGGTTTGTGCTCTAAAAATAAGTAACAGAAAAGAGTGAAGACAAAAAGCTTTCTAATATTGAACAAATAATTTATATTTCCCAGAATAAAAAGTGAAAAATAGAAAACACTTATGGTATTGGGAATTAAATCCAAATTATAATCAAGAATTAAAAACACATTTCCTAGCCAAAAACGTCCTAAAAGAAATTGAGTTCACGTCGCGATGAGATCCAAAAATTGTACGCGATGAAGTATTTAATATTGTCAACTAAATGCTGATATGTCCAAAGTCTCTTGCTGAATCGCATACATATTATTTAGGATGTCTTGAATTCAACAATTTGAATACATTAAAATACAGCTCAAACTGGTCACAACATAATGGAAAGTGTTAGATGTTTAAGCACGACTTGTAATTTCTGCACAGTCAAATGATGATAGTGTTATGTGCTTGACCTAAGCATACATTCGCATTTTATAAAAACAACCATGTTCTAGTTTATAATAACCTTCCAGAATGGTCTACTGTGCCTTGTTTACTTAAAATACAATAACCTATTAAATTCACTTGGGAATATCCGTAAACCTTGACCCTAATCAACATATTTACCACCTCATGTTTACCTAAATAATAAGTTGGATAATAAGAAAATACCCATAGAATAGTATGATTATATGTTTAGTTGCTTACATAAATTAATATAAAAAAAATAAAAAGTCAATTAGGTCAAGCAAAAATGAACTCAGTTAGGACAAGAGCAAGTCCAACAAACAATTTTGCCCTTCAATAGCATATAATGAAAAATACCTAGCAGACAAACAATTAAATCAGATATGCATAACAGTATTGTGGAAGCAATGCTGGTAAAGGTAGAAATGGACATTTACAGTACAAGATTGTCATGGGTTATTTGAATGTTACTTTTTATTATAACTTCATACATTTGGCGACGATCTATATCAGAAAAAAATGGCAAGTAACTCCAGCCTTCGGTCGGGCACTATTTAAACGCCTGCATCACCATTTCGCATACACTCGCGATTTGTTCATCGTAAGTCCATTAATAAATATACCTTTTTAAATAAGAATCAGTCTGTATTTTTAGGTAAAACAACAGCGAGATATGGAAACAATAATAAAAGGATATTTCACAGAAACATATTTAGGTTAGATTCAGCAAATTATATTTGTAGTCGATTCTAAACATTTTCTTTTATAGTGTTTAGATTTTTAAAATTGCTTTTTATATTTGTATGGGCAACCGTGCCTATTTTGTTATAATAAATAGCGTACCTCATTTATACAAATAATTATGCAAGGTGATGATTGAAATCTTAATTGATTGGGAAATATTCGATTGGAGATAGACATTCACGATCTAAATAACGCCATTCACCTCTGATATATGATATCAAGTAATGTTATTTGGTTTTTATTTGTGAAGAAGATTCAATTCAGTTAACAACCTTTGTACCATACAGTAAAGCCTGAAGCATAAAATATGTACAGATTTTACATGACGAATTTGCTCCTCAGATTGAAATATATCTCTCAATTTATACTGTTAATTAAACGTATAAAGAATGCAATACACATTTTAAAGACATGCAAAAGAGATACGCATCAACACATTACACAATATAAATGTCACGTATTAATAACAAGAGCGGGGTGGGGGTGGGGGCAGGAAGAAAGAAAGGACAAGTTGATAGATAAAGTCAATGATAGATAGTCAAAACTAAAACTAAACGGATACAAAATATATCTCAAATAAGCGTGGAGCGATTTGACACAAGAGAGGGCACTTGTCATTGAATGGGTATGAAGAGCCATTTCATACATTGTTTGATCCAGGAGACAGAATGTGTTTAAATCACTTGTTTACATTTTCATAATGGCTGATTTAAATCTACCGTAATTTATTCAAATATTCGACTATCTACTGTTTGTTCACAACCCACCAAGAAAAAAGAAACAAACCAATTTATGGAGTAGATCATCTGGCCGTTGGGCGTATAGACATATGTCAATATAGATCAAATGATTCGGATAGTAAAAATATGAAGAAAAAGAATCAATAAATGTTAACATAAAAAATAATGAATGTTAGATAAATATCAAATGGACAAATTTCCCGCTGAACAACAATCCTGTTTTCACGTAGGCAAACTCCAAGTGTGTGTGTGTGTGTGTGTGTGTGTGTGTGTGTGTGTGTGTGTGTGAGTGTTACGTGCACACTTACTTTTTTGTATTCACACTGATGCAAACCTTTTGTTTACAAAGATGTAGCGAAAAGAATGTCAATTTAATTTGCAAATATATTTCTGGTCTTTTATTGTGTTCACTTTTTTAAAATTTGTCTCTTTCATTTGTGCTCGTTTCTTTTGTTTAAGCATAGGTCTTATTTTAGCTTGTCTTGGTTTAAAAAGTTGAAAGTTACTCTTTTTCCACTTCATACTTTTGGCACTGATTAGACGTACAATACACTATCAATTTGTCTATTCTCAATCCATTAATGACCAATACCTTGTTAAATAAGAATCAGTCTGTATATTTAGATAACACAGCAGTGAGATATGGTAACAATACAAAAAGCCTATTTTACAGCAACATATGTTAGATTCAGCAAAATACAGTTGCAGTTGATTCCTCAAATTTTCTTTTAAAGTGTTTGTATCTTTTTAAGTTGATTTTTTTGTTTAGGAAACCGCGCCTATTTCTTTTAAATACTAAATAGCATATCTCAGTTATACAAAGAAGTATGCAAGGTGATGATTGAAAGCTTACTTAATTGGAAAATTTTCGATTGTGGATAGACATTCACGATCTAAATAATGCAATTCAACTCTGATATATCATATTAAATAATGTTGTCTTGTTTTTTATTTGTGAAGAAGAATAAATGTTGTTTAAAATCTTTGTACCATACAGTAAAGCCTGAAGCAAACTAGTATGTACAGATTATACAACGCAAATTCCTTTCTCAGACTGATATAAATATATATATATATATATATATATATATATATATATATATATATATATATATATATATGTGTGTGTGTGTGTGTGTGTGTGTGTTTGTGTGTGTGTGTTGATAAATAATGTCAAGGAGAGTCATACAAAAATAAAAATAAACTGATACAAAAGATTTCCAAAACAAGTGTGAAGCGATTTGACACAAGAGAGGGCACAACTCCTTGGATGGGTTTGAAGAGCCATTTGATACATTGCTTGATCCGGGAACCTGAGAGTGTTTCAATCGCTTGTTTACATTTTCATAATGACTGATTTAAATCTCATTATTCTCAGATTGATATAAATATATATATATATATATATATATATATATATATATATATATATATATATATATATATATATATATATAAATATGTGTGTGTGTGTGTGTGTGTGTGTGTGTGTGTGTTTGTGTGTGTGTGTTGGTAAATAATGTCAAGGAGAGTCATACAAAAATAAAAATAAACTGATACAAAAGATTTCCAAAACAAGTGTGAAGCGATTTGACACAAGAGAGGGCACAAGTCCTTGGATGGGTTTGAAGAGCCATTTGATACATTGCTTGATCCGAGAACCTGAGAGTGTTTCAATCGCTTGTTTACATTTTCATAATGGCTGATTTAAATCTACCGTAATTTTATTCAAATATTCGACTGTCTACTGTTTGTTCATAAACTACCTAGAAAGTAGAAACACCGTTTTTGGGAGTATGTCATCTGGCCCTTGGGCATATAGACATATGTGAACAAAGATCAAATAATTATAGTAGCAAAAAATAGAAGATAAACACAATAAATGTTAACATTCAAATAATAAATGTTTAAAAGTATCAAAATTGACACATTTTCATTCAAGGGGTTGTCGTAAAATTTATGAAATAAGATGTAATGTCTTTTCGTAAAATAATTATTGACGCTATAACAGTTCCAATGAAGTGTCAATATTCAAAGACTTCACGTTTTCTATAAATTGTAACATAACAGACCTGCACAAAGTCTACATAGAATATGTTTTCTATATCAAGTTTTATAAGGTGGACAAGCAATTATAGAAAGGATATTCGTCCTGAAAACATTAGATAATTCACATTTTCTACTTTCGCATGGAGTGGTTAGATTTGATTGTGTTGGAATCGAATGTCAGATAGATGCAACGATACTGTTTCGCTCTATTATTCAGTAAGATAATATTGTCCAATTATGGCTGAAAACAGGGATTTGCAATTTCTTTGCATGATGTAACTGTTTAATTGTCAGTCCCGAATTCAAACTATGAACGAAATGGTCACTAAACCATTTTTTAACACAAATATATACACTGTATAAAGCAGTATGCAAAGAAACCTAAAATGTTTCAACAAAAATAACCAAACTTTCGAGTACAATATACAACGAATTTGATTGAACGGAAACATTATTGAATTGTCTACATTATGCGTATGGTAAAACATTTAAATTTATATTTATTAACAGAGCATATTAGCGTATAAGAATCTGGTCGTCAACGTTCACTTTTCCCTACGATACATTCAGTTCTACAGCTCGTGTCTATGGCAAACGTTGTGTATATCTTGCAGATGGAGTAAGGAAAAAGTATGTTTGACTTCAAGAACAAAAGAGTATATACAGTGCAAAGAAAACTGACCGAAAGATGATGTAAACCAGTGATTATGGATACCTTGCACATGGGTCCCGTATAATAATTATTGATTTCGGGGGAAACATCTAGGTTGTATGTCACTGTGACTGATAGACATAAAACAAACAACCGTCGCCATACAGCTTAGATTCTGGGCCATAAAAGTGTGTTTGTTTTTAGAACTAAATGTTTAAGATTATGATCGCTATGTTTGAAGGAGGAGTACAATTTCAGTTTATGGGCATGTGTTTTAATCAGGTTTTGATGCGGTCAGTTATTTAAGATATGAATGAGGTAATTGAATTTCTGGTCACGTGTTAAAGTTTGAAGGACCCTGGGGATAAAATGAAAATATGTGTCTAGAATGACTCATTTCCAAAGTAAGTTTGTACTTAGGATAATAAATAACCATATAAATTATCGGGTCTAATGGTAAGGATTCACAATCATGTTATAAGGTTTAATATATTAAAATGTGTTTATAAAGTTTAATTGACGACAGAATAAAATGACATAATATCAAAGTAATTGAAATCCTATTGGCAACAATCTCCAAACCTATACTTTTCCAGCTATACGTTCCAAAGGTAGAGTATTCTTCATTACGTGATAGCCGATCATGGTCCTTTTCGTTATTAACTTTTCTCTCAGGTTTTTATGCTTTTGGCAGAGAGACAATTATTTAATTTTCAAAATGTATGTATGTATGCATGTATGTATGTATGTATGTATGTATGTATGTATGTATGTATGTATGTATGTATGTATGTATGTATGTATGTATGTATGTATGTATGTATGTATGTATGTATGTATGTATGTATGTATGCATGCATGCATGTATGTATGTGTATGTATGTATGTATGTATGAATGTATGTATGTACTTGTGTGTGTGTATGTATGTATGTATGTATGTATGTATGTATGTATGTATGTATGTATGTATGTATGTATGTATGTATGTGTGTGTGTGTGTGTGTGTGTGTGTGTATGTATGTATGTATGTATGTATGTATGCATGCATGCATGTAGGTATGTATGTATGTATGTATGTATGTATGTATGTATGTATGTATGTATGTATGTATGTATGTATGTATGTATGTATGTATGTATGTATGTATGTATGTATGCATGCATGCATGTATGTATGTGTATGTATGTATGTATGTATGAATGTATGTATGTACTTGTGTGTGTGTATGTATGTATGTATGTATGTATGTATGTATGTATGTATGTATGTATGTATGTATGTATGTGTGTGTGTGTGTGTGTGTGTGTGTATGTATGTATGTATGTATGTATGCATGCATGCATGTAGGTATGTATGTATGTATGTATGTATGTATGTATGTATGTATGTATGTATGTATGTATGTATGTATGTATGTATGTATGTATGTATGTATGTATGTATGTATGCATGCATGCATGCATGCATGCATGCATGCATGCATGCATGCATGCATGCATGCATGTATGTATGTGCGTGTGTGTGGATGGATGGATGGATGGTTTTGTGTGTGTCTGTATGTTTCAATGTATGTTTTTACTGGGTGAGATATATATATATATATATATATATATATATATATATATATATATATACCTAATCTCATATTTAGTATGAGGTACTTGATCTTGATAGTTTTGGTACTTCTAATCTATATCCGTTGTTTTAATAATTTGACAGCCATACCTTACCACTTATATATTTGCATTATTATCTTAAACGACAAAATTCATAATTGAGCTTTCTATGTTTGATTATCTTTGCTATAGTTTAAAAACAATGGTCTCACGAAATAGCACGTAACTATTAAATGAGTTTCAGGAAAACGTCATACACATTTGTTTGATCTGATTATAAAACTATTTATTCAGATGAAAAGTTCTCCTGATCGGACCTAGCTGACATTTTTGTTCGCATTTAGTCTATATATATTTTTAAAATATATTTAGCACTTATTGATTTGAACACACTAGAAGGATTAAATATGAGGAATTTATGCAGTGACTATGTTGAAGATATGTGTGTTCTGATTCCATTTAATGAATCTAACCAGTTGGGAACGCTTACAGATCGACTTGCGTGCATGAAAAGTAACTTAATGCTAGAAAGTTACTGGTCTCGATTTGTTTAATGCTTTAGCGAAGACGAATGCATTAATTTAGAATGTTTTATCCAATAGGACAGAAATGTAAGATCTGCATGTAAAGTTATGCCCATTCTCTCACCAATTTATTCAACCGATACTGATAAGGGGGGACAACTCAAAATTCTCCAGTTGTATTGTGTATCATCCTCCTATAAATTCAAGTATAACATTAAAAACAAATATACATTTCACTGTAATTGCAACTCTGTTATATTGCGCATTTAACACCCTCATACGGAAACCATAGTAGGGGCGAAACATACTTATGTAACATCTTTGGTGAATTTCTTATAAGCAGTTTAGGATGAAATGACATAGCAAAGAGAAAGGTCGGGAAGTCAGATATGCCGAGAGGTACGCGCAGTATATACTTTTTATTCATTATGTAAACCTGTATATGCTGAAGAAATGATATAGTGGAGAGAAAGGTCGGATGGTCAGTCATACAGATACTGACGAAAACGGACAAAAAGATGAAGGGTTTTACAATATCCACTAGATAAAGAATCGGATAATTATCAAACGTAAATACAACAGGTTCAATCTTACCAATAATTAAAACTATTAATGATGTACAGTTTTTCAACCTGTGATTCCCACTACTACTCTGTATAGAGTTGTGAGCAATGTATCGCTCGCTATAGCTCGTGCAATTCACTGCTAAGCCAACATCCTTACGGAAATTTAGCAGCAAGATGGGAAAAAAAATTTAAAAAATTTAAAGCGATGGATGACATGATTTCGTTAATTCTAGATTTTAGATGCTATATGAATTAATGCATTATCTGCAACAAATATAGAATAAAGCGGAATCAATCAATAATAATGTTGTAACGATTTTATGTAAAAATGTCACCTATCTTCCGCAGTCTTCACAAAAATATTTTTATTTAGGGATACTACAATGTTTCCTATGTCCAATCATTTGACGAATCTTGAGGTAAGAATTTTGTTCCATATAAAAACTGGTTTATTCAGTCTAGGATGCGTACTCTCGGAAAATGTTACACACAGCAAACCTTGTCTGACCATAATTCTGTAAGATTCCAGACAGAAATAAATTTTATTGATACGTCAAATACTGGATTCCTATTGCCTTTGTTATTAACATCACACACACACACACACACACACACACACACACACACGCACACACACACACACATATATATATATATATATATATATATATATATATATATATATATATATATATATATATATATATATATATGTTTAACATATTTTTATCAAAACTTCAATTCGCTAGGGAAGACACAAAACGTTTAGAAGTCATGTTAGTGGGTTAGGAAAACATGGCAAATGTAAATGCTTGGGTCAGATCAGAATTGGGAATCAGCTTTTATTTCCTCAGTAATATTTTTTTTTAGAATATTGATTGAGTAAGAAACACTGAAAAGCTTTCAGTGGCCTATACGCATAAGATGTTCAAAGTAAGCGTTGACCACTGGGGCAGCAACGCAAGCCATTGGAACAGCAGTTTCACTGAAAGTAGAAGTAAGAGTACAAGTCAATAGTAGTAGTTGTAGTATGAGCATGAGTATACATATGATGTCTGTGTCGTGTTGTTGGTTAGCATTCGTTGTGTGGTGGTGGCAATATTAGTAATAATAGTCTGAGATGTTGAGTTCTTGTTGTATAAGTATATTAGATAATATTGCACTTTTTATACTTGTAATCTGACCCTTTATGTCATAACAGTAATTGTGACTCTGGTCTTGAGTATAATCACAGTATGTTTATTAACTTACTTCATACAACAACACTCGTCGTGTTGTTGCTGGGAATGAAACAAGATGAAAGCGAAAACCGAATAAAGGCGATGATATGCAGTTATGTCGATGGTAATTATCGTTTTGACGCTATCCAGCCATATTGATTCTTACAATATGCATTCGTGCAGACAGACTGGCATATATACATACAGATGAACAAGAAAAAGATACCATACTGTCAGAACGAAAAAAAATCCTTGATTATGTTTTAGAACTCGTTTGTATTCCCTGTACAATAATATTTTCAAGGGTATTAATTAGTGACTAAGAGAACTTACTCCAATGAATTTACAACATTTCCAGCCAGTTAACGAGGAACAACACGGTAGCAACCCTGGGCAGTACGATTTCAGGTTTGGACATAGCACACCAACGTTTCTACTGACAGCCATGGAAGTGCTTACTTGTTTCGGTTCAAGTACTTCCTGTGGTTTCTCCGCCTAATCATATAAATATTTTACTATATTAGTAACATCTGCTGAAGTAATGAATAGGTGCATCTTTGATAAGAACACATAAGACAGTCTCATAATTTGAAACCTGACATTGGATCTTAGTTGTATACATATTCTTTTCTCTTAGATGATGAGGTAATTTTGTCTTCGCTCAACCTAACTGTCTGTGTGATTATGTCTTTTATTTGTATGTTATGTTCTGTTGTTGTTTTTTTGTGTGCTATTTTTAACATCTTTGTATAGTATGAGAACTAGTATTAGTTGTTTCTCTACTGTAATGGTAGCATTATTAGTTGCTGTTGTTTATGTTGGTGTTGTATTGCATACCTATTTACTATTAATCATATTTAGAATGATATTCCTTTCTGTTGAGTATAATGAATAAACCAGAATGTCTGTTGCTAAAAGACATTTGCATACTATTGTGTTTGTACAATGATTTGTATTCCACGTGGCTTTGCTAACGCGTAAAAGTCGGAAACAGAAAAGCCGACGGCAGAGAAAACACATGCGAGATATAAACAGCTAGTCGTGGATTTGTTCCATTAATTACATGCTCTTCCGTTTCTAGGCATGTTTCTAAGTATGAAACGACCATTTTCAACGATTAACAGTAAAAGACCCCAAAAACGTAAAGTAAATATACAAATTTGAGTATGGATTCAATACAATCGGTTAGTATAAGTTGCACCAGTATATCAATCTATTTGGTCTGTGTGTTCTTTATTTCATTTGGGCTTGTTCAATAATAATATTTTGAATCGAAAAATCAGAAGACAGATAGTAAACAGGAGCCATTTAAACGACTGGTTGTTCGTTTGTTCCAATAAATTGCTTGTTCATTTTCTTTTAAGGCACGTTCCAAGAATGTTGTAACTACAATGCTCTAAAAAGGAAAATCCATTTATAAACAATCAAACATTAGTATATATTTTAAATATGCTGTTAGGTGAAGCAAGCCTGCCATTATGTCGTTCAACTTTACGTGAGATCTCCTTATTCAATAATTACAAGATGAGATATGAGTGCCACACTTTGGTACCGCAAACTGAAAACTGTGTTATAATTTAAAGAATATAGATCAAATGAAGCTATCTTATTAGTGAATACAAATATGAGAGCTACAAGAAAGAAAATGTTTGAAATTTATTACTTATCAATACTTATCAACGGTTGCTTAGCTTTCGATATCACAATCTGTCAAGGCCCAACAGGAGGTTTTAAATTTCTAAAGTGTATTCTATACGAGTTTGTTGAAAGTTAAAACGCATGATAAGGAGTTGGCTCCAATACGAAAATCAGATCTCACTAAGTCAAGGTTAAATGTGAACAATTTAATAAGCTTTGATAAGTCAACAATACATTGTATTTAAATATGTAGACAGGTCTTATAGAATGTAGTGTACATTAAAATAGTAGTTTAGTCTTTGGACAGTTTCAGAGAGATTTAAATAAGTTTTGCACCAGCTTTTGACATAACGATTACCTTGTGCAGCACATACTATATAGTTCGATGTTTTATTCCGGCCGCTTTTCCAACACCTACCGCTCAGAGTATTTATATGTTCTGTTACGATTTTGTTTTCACGAAACACCAAATATTCATTGCACCTTTCTGTCAGAATAATTGGGGGCCAAAGTATTGATTTAAATAAAACTTTTATAAAATTCTATATATTATGAGGTCGTTACTATTTCATTTGCAATGGTGCGATAAGAAAGTTCGCCGGGTGTGGAGCAAAAGAAAAGCGATGGCAACTTTTCAAATATTCAACATCATAAACGTAATTCATTGAAAATTTAGTACACAGGATATGTTAATGTCTATGAAAGTTATGCTTACTGAACATTACTTCATCTTCAAATGTGGTATTTTGAACAAATCTGACTCAGTGATTGAACCTTCGTTTACACGCATTATTTATTCATTATAATTCTATGTTCATTACACTTATCTTTATACCATTGATTCCCTTGACTAATTAAGTTTTAATAGAACTGCTGTAAATTAATGATATAACTATTTCAATACTTACTTCGACAAAGAATGTATTTGCCAATATGCACACCGCCAAACATCTGTAAATAAAGAAACAAAAGAAAGATCTGACACAAATCTACAAATATATGTGCAGAACTAGTGTGCAATATATATATATATATATATATATATATATATATATATATATATATATATATATATATATATACACATATATATATGTACTTAGTGAACATGACACTAGTTATATATGCAAATGGAATACTTTCCAGCAAAGTTGACGTATGTTGTAGGGTTCCACAGGGATCTGTTCTTGGACCTGTTCTCTTCATTCTATACACTCAGCCGCTCTCAAGTGTGATAGATCATCACCCAGTGTCGCACCAATTGTATGCGGATGACACCCAAATGTATAAGTCTAGCCACCCAACTGAAGTTGAGGCTACCATCCATGGAGTAGAGAGGTGCATTTCTGATGTGCAATCATGGATGACATGTAACAAGCTGCAGATGAATGATGATACAACTGAGGCTATTCTGATCACAACACAAAGACTTTTTTATTCACTTCCTTTACATCAAAGAATATATATCAGCAACACCAATATTAAATTCTCACTGTCAGTACGATTCATAGGTGTTACTTTAGATAGTGCTCTCCCATTGCACCAACATGTCATGAACATATTCAAGGCTACATATCATGAAGTGAGACGCATCAGTTCCATTCAGAAATATCTTTCAGGTGATGCCACTAAAACACTTGTGTATTCATTAGTAGTTTCAAGACTGGACTATTGTAACTCAGTTCTGCCTGGTTCGTCACAACATCTACTCCAGAAACTTCAAAAAGATCCAAACACAGCTGCTCGGATCATCTTTCGAGTAACTCGATCAGAGCACACCTCACCACTGCTCTGTACCCTACACTGGCTATCAATTCAATACTGAATTAAATACAAAAATGTGTTCTCTGTGCTATGTTTTACTGACATATTCCAGTCCAACATACCTATCCGGCCTCACCCATGTGTATACACCAGTAAGATACGTACGCTCTTCTTCTGATAATCGTATACTCATTGTTCCCACTATGAAAACGAAGTCATATTGACAAAGTTCTTTTGGACACCAGGGCCCGGTGATGTGGAACGAATTGCCCATTGAAATTAGACGCAAAGACACAGTGGTCCCTTTTAAGAGTGCTCTTAAAACTCACCTTTTTCGACTGCAGAAACAAACGTAGAGATCAAATACTGTTTTGTATCTTATATGTTTTCAGCATGTTTTTATGTTTTCCAATTTCATTGTGTTTGTCATTTGTGTTTCTTTAGTGTAGTCATATAATTATAGATGGTGTAAAGCGCAGGGATTACCTTTGGCAGCTGTGAAGCTGATCTGTAGCAGCCGTGTGGCTGAAATAAAGAGTGATGATGACGGAGTGTATCTCGTTACATATTATCTATTAGCCATGGGCTAATTTTGGGGTTCGTAAATCCATTGTATCTTTAGAGACTCTAAACATAAGTTACATATGTCCTTATGTGGTTTACACAATTTCATACTCTGAGTGAATTCCGTTTACTACATAAATAAAATTCTACATTGTTTACTAGCTGAATAAACTATATCCATCGTTTCACTGTGAAGAAATCACTGTGAATCATTCACTCCTTGACATTCTATTTTTTGTGAAGTAATTTATTTGTGTTTGTAATTGAGTCTATGCGTTCATATGTTAATTAATCTAATGTTTGAACTGTCCATACGCACGTATTTTTCATAACTAATTGAGCATTCAAATTTTTCATTATGACACATTTGTATATCATCTCCAGAACTGTTCTGTTGTGATCAACATCGTTCTCAGGAACTTTCGTTGCCATATCTCTAATAACTGCACAAGTTGGATATACATCAGAAAAATATTTTTCAATAGGATAGACTTCCTGATCATGTACCAGTGGATTAACCGAAACCACATATCTGGCTAGGTCACTGCCTATTAATAAATGCATGCTTGAACGTATGAAGCAAATACTGTTCCAACTGTCACGGGTTCTGAAATTAAGTCTGATGACAAATTTACGTAATGGAGAAAACATCAACAAGAGTGCACTCTATTCTCTGAATAAGAACACTCTCAATGGATGAAGACGTCTCGGAGAAATGCAAGGTACCTGATACTAAAAGACTCTAACAAGTTAATGTGTCCCTTACAATTTTAATAGGGATTGGAATGGCGGAATTACTCAAGTGTTATATAGAACCCTTCCGCATGATTGGTTCATAATTCTGCTTCATAAAATTAGACTGGGGTTAATTAGACGCAACAGATGTATTGCATTCAATACATGACCGTAACTTTGACTTATTAGAAATATGAGGATTTGGAATATATCTATGTTGATTCTGATGCTTATTTGTTAATTTTTTAGGAAACACAAATAACGTGCCCTTTCTTCATACAATACGTACACATAGGAAGAGATAAACAAATTATGATAATTCTTGTCTTTGACTTGTTTTCTATTAGACATGCGAAATTGAAAATTAAGAGAGCTCGTATTAGGCTAAAATACTTTTGTTATCGTTATCAGACGACGCCTGATTGCAAGAGTTACTTACGAAAAAAACATTATGAGCTATGGAATATTCTTCAAATACAGTGCAAGCAACATTTGCCAATGTTACGACCTTATGCTCATCAAGATAAATCCAAATGGTAATATGGACACAGTTCTTGAATTATTCAAGTAATACGAGTTGTTTCAGATTTTCATAAGTTTTATTAACATTTTCAGAAGAGCACCACCTATTAAATCGTCGTGCTTTTCCAATGCAAATAAAGCATAGGTATGATCAGTTAGTTTTCTAGAATTCCTAAGACCTTGTCGAGAAGCCTCGGGTACCAATCATAACCTTTCAAGATATATTCCTTAACCACATCATACTCAGCACTAGTGACAATGAAATGTAAATATCACGAGCTATACCAGTAATTACACATTGTAATACTATAATCCAGTACTCCATTGGCTACCTAAAAAGTCTAGGAATATTTCCAATATGAACACAATATTTATCTACTTCTTCATTTAGAAAAAGGGGTACTAACGTTATATTTCATAAAAATCAAAACTTGAATGTGAATGTAAAACGGGAATGTGCTTTTCAATTGGCATATATAATGCTCTTAATCTAGATTGCTATTCCCTTTCTTACTTCTCTCTTTCCCTCTGCAATTATGTTTGTTTTTGCATTTGTTTCTCTTCTGTCTGAATCTTTCTTTGTTTCTCTTCCTCCTCTTTCTCTAATAGCATTTCCCCTCTCTTTCCTCAATACCTTAATGCAGTTACTTCTCCTCTTTCTAAGGTTAAATTATAATATCTCTTTCCGCGTTATCTAATTGTGCTTGTTTCTCCTCGTTATTTGTCTGAACTTCGTGCATTCTTAACTCTAATTCTATTATGTATTTTCATTTTAATTCCTTTAATTTTATGTTCGAACAAGATACAGACTTACTAATCTAATTCAAAGCACAATTATCCAAAACATTCTTTTCCGCCAAATAGTGGAGCGAAATATTTATTTCTTGCTTTATTAAAGAACATTTTACCTCAGAGAGAGAGAGAGAGAGAGAGAGAGAGAGAGAGAGAGAGAGAGAGAGAGAGAGAGAGAGAGAGAGAGAGAGAGAGAGAGAGAGAGAGAGAGAGAGAGAGGGAGAGAGAGAGAGAGATTCATTAAGATGTAAAACCAAGAGTAGTTTCTGATTGAATAAATATAACTATGTCCAGAGTAAAATGTTTAAATAATGATTTCATTAGAATATTGGTTTGTTAAGGAACACCGACGATTTATTTAACCGGTATGCACCAGTTCTCAACACAGACTTGAGAAGTGGGGCAGCAGCTTCGCCAGCCATTCCAGCTATTTATCTGACAGTAGAAGTGCACGTCTATAGTAGTAGTAGTAGCAGTAGTAGTAGTAAAAGTAGTAGTACCAGGATGATAATGATACCGTGGATGAGATCTTGAGAAAGGTTTTAAATATCCTGTTGGTGTAGTGTTGTTGGTTGATCTGTGTTGTGTGGTGGTGGCAATAATATTAATTATACCTTTTAGGTATTGCATATTCATGTTACAATTACATAAGTATCAATTGCACTTTTATGCTTCTAATTTGATTGCTTAATATTAATCGTAGAGTTGTTGTTGGGCATGAAACAAGATGCAACAGAAATGTGAATCAACGTAATGTTTTGTAGTAGCATAAACGGTAATTATCGTATTGATGATTTTCAGCCATAATGTTTCCTACATATATACACACAGACAAAATAAGATACTATGGTGTAGAAAACAAGTTAGGAGAGGTTATCGAACTCGTGTACTCATTGAATGTATAATACTATTTCCAAGGATAATAATTAGGCTTAAGAGAAATTACACCAGTATATGGTCAACATCTTCAACCAATCTATGAGTAACAGCACGGCTGAGTCCCTGGGCAGGTCCACTTTTTAACAAGAAAAAAAGTCATATCTCTATGATGTCTACATTGTGGCAGTTTATAGTGATGTACAGTACTAGGGCATTATGACACAAGGCCGACCATTCCTACCACACACCTCCTAATACTGGACGCCAAGCGAGTCACCTGCCAATACCATACTTTGGCATGACTAGTCATGGGATCGAACCCGTGGCCTCTGTTCCTGGGATGGGGGAAGGCGTGCGGAGGGAAGGAGAGAGCATATACAAACTGAAGACAGACACATGGAAGAAATATAGACATGTAAAACAAAGATAAAGAGAACACGGATAATTGCATTGATTGCAAGCAAAGATAGCACAGATTAAGAGAGTGTAAATGGGGATAAATGGGAAAGGCCATACAAAACTACGTGTAAGCAGTGAAAGGTTATAAATCGACAGAAAAAGGGATATTGACGAGAAAAATGTTGAAAGATATGTCACGTGATAAGCACTTGCTCTTGGATGGCCTGTAGAACACGTGTGTACATTGCTTGATCGGCGAAACACACGAACACTTTATTTAGCTTCTTAAGATTTTTGTATATGTTTTCATAATGACTGATTTAAAGCCGTTATGAACAATCCAATGATCTCTGAATGCAAAAAAAAAATATTTGTCCTCAATACAATCTGAATGAAGAAACAAGTATTTTTATATTAAATCAACTGGCCCTTGGTCACACACAAGATATAAAACTAAATTATTTGATGGTAGCAGAACCAAAGAACAACAATACATATAAGAATAAGAAAAATAAATAAAGAACTACAATGACTGGTGTGAAAGTAATTAAAAGTGATGTACATTCAAGGTGCATGGATTTCCAAATCTTCTAATTTCAATTTCATGATTATATGTTGGTACTTATAATCTAGCACCATGCTTTATAAGTTCGGAAACTATAATACTGTCCAGAAGATGCTGAAAACATCAACCTACAATTCTTTTGTAAAATCTATAATTTCAACATTCTACGAAATGGTCAATAAAAGCAAGAGAGACCCATTTTTGTTGTTGGGAAAGATGAGCTAACGGAAGTGTGCGTCTGGTAGAATTGTTTTCATGCTTGTGCCTTTAGAGCATTTAATTCTGTGATTGGTCCGATCTGTTAGTACATTAATGTTTCTTTCACGGGCGACAAATTCAGTTCAACAGGACGTACCTATGACAAACAATCCAGATAGCCAGCACTTGGGGTGACGGAAGAACCTTGCGGATGTCGAACTTTAGAATCAAACGTAAAATTAACTGTGCATGAAAAGACATAAGATGGTTTGCAGTTCGTTGTGCGCCATTAACGTAAAGCAAACTTCGTGGAGAGTTTGAATATTGGATAAGGAAGAAGCTTACTGATTTGTGATCAGTAGGTCAAAGGCCAAGGTCACAGTGACGAACAGAAAAACAGTTTCTCCACACTATTACTAGGTTTACATCACATAAGTGCTTGGGTAGAAAAGTACAATGGTTTACTGGTTCAAAGTCAAAGATGAAGGTTACTGTGACCGAGAGAAGAAACGTGGTTAATGAACAATATCATTAATTGTACATCGCAAACCTGGGTTACATTTTCTTCTACTTTGCACTTGCGAAAATATAAAAGCCTTTTGATATGGGTGTCAAAAACTCAGAGGTCAAGGTCACTGTAATGGAAGGAAGAAAATGGTTTCTGCACAGTTTGTGTCACTTCTCAGCTATGTACATTCATCAAGGCTTGAGATGGTCTTGAACGTAAGGTATGGACGAAAGTAGAAATATGGGGCGCATATTCATTTTGTTTTCATAAGTAAAAGTCCAGCTCATTGTGCTTGAAAGTAAATTAAGGTTCATGAAAAACTTTTATTCAAGAAGTCAAATAATTTAGATTGAATGCATTTGGGTTAATAAAGACGAGAGGTCAGAAGCCACAATCATAGCAACAGTCCTAACAAAGATGGAGCAGTAAATTGCATTCAAGACCGCATAGCTTGACAAAAGGTTCAGGTCTCTGAAACCCATTTGTCAAAACTCTCTAGAACCAACCTTATCCTGCTAGTAAGTACTGACGGAATTATTAAGGTATGATTTGGCGTATAATGCAATGGGGACCTAATATTAAAAAATGATATAGTAAAATAGTTTGCTTTAATCTAATAAGCAGTTTGAAAAACAGTAACAAAAATTAGCCGCTAGGTAAAATAACACTTGGAATTATTTTCATTAATCATGCTACTGATATACGCGGAACCGTAACTGGTATTCACTTCACCGAGATTGGGAGCGCGAAATATTAATTCTGTTTCGGATAAATCGCGTTCGTGTGATTCTATGACATCAATGATATCATCGGGAGTCAACGGTAATTCAATGTTGTTTCCGCGGTAATTCGTAGAATAATGAATTTCATTGATGTTTCTGAAGCGATGAAGCGCTTGTTTGGTCGCTTCTACTGATCCGAGTTGTTCCGAGAACGCCAATAAACTCCTGAAATGGTCATCTACGATAGAAATACCAGCCTCCACTGTTAGATTGTAAATAACAACATTGACATCCGATAAATCCTTTTGTTTCACCGCGGGATCGGTATCAGCGTGAAAATATTTCACACGATAATTTCTATGCTGGTGTTGTTTAGCTAAACTCTCCACAGAATAATACCCATGGCGCTTATTGTCAGTGAAAACAACAGCACGATTTCCCGCAGCGAGTGTGTCTAATAATTTTTCGAAGTTGTCCCGGTGAGATCGTTCCACAATGAATTTCTTATCGTGGTTTGGTTGATAATCGTTGACGATGAATTTCAGATCAGACCGCGATAAAATGCCTCTGAATAGCATTACGTCATCGTTGTTAGCGTCTGCGTCCAGTACAATCACTCGATGTGCCGCGGTAATTAACCCAGCGAACTTCTCCCATGTAGTTTACTGTCCCGCGATGAAAATATCTGTCTTAGAAATCCATGCCATTCATCTACGACAAGCACATATGGAATTCCTCGTACTCGTACAATATATTCTATTTGGGTAATTACTCTGCGATGGTGTTTCGGATCGAAGATAATATCACCGTGAATATCATTGTACGATTCTAGATTATAGTCCGATCTGGTTTTCTCCGTGAATGTCTTTCTGTATGAAATGCACAACTGGCATTATGATAAACTATGGTATGGACTGGAATCGGTTGACTACAGACTGGTCTGGTTCCTTTGTTTTCCTCTACACCAACGTGACTAGGCAGCCACAATTAAGCAAAACACTCCTCAGAATGTAAATCGTATTTCTATACTATCTGAAATATTCACGTGTGGACAGATTTAAAATCCTGCAATCTGAAAAGTGTGGAAAATGTGGAAAATTAATCAGCAGAATCAGATATTATTTGAACGAGTAGTTTCAACATCATTTATAGTTTTGAATATGGATAAACTGTATGAATTACAAATCGAGTTTTTTTTCTGGTTTGTTTGGTATCCAGCTTGATATGCTGTCATGGTTGTTGCGGTGGCAGCTCCAACATCGTCTTCATCGTTCGTTCTGTTTGTATATTTGGATGTATGGCTGCGACAAGATGTTCAACATTAATTAAAATTAATATATTGAAAGAGAGGACTTGTTGAGGACTTTGCAAGGGTTATACATATTTTTTGGGAGGTTTTGATTCTTGCGGAAGTGAGTTGGAAATACAGTAGGCTTTGATGTTAATAGTAATGGAAAACTTCTGATGCTTGAGAGCGGAATGAAGTTTGTTTTCTGTGCATACATGGTTTGGTATTTGGGCCTAAAATTACATCATATACTGGTTTTATTGGATATGAAAATAGAGTCGTAGTATGCTGAACAGTCAGCTTTGTTTTTCTGAGACGAAGCAATGGTTCATATGAATTTGCACAGAGGTTTACTGAAGGGCAAGTTTTAAGAGTCTAATTCGCTAATTGCGTATCGTAAGTACGATTTAGAAGCTGATTCGTACATAGCTGAGTCATAGTCAGCTTTCGCTATTGCTTATGTCGATATTGCTAACTACCTGTACTAAGTTAGCAAGACCCTCCGATTTGCTCCCCGATCTAGTTTGCCATCGCAATTATTACATCCAGGGTTTTAAGGTATCTAATATGTTGAGAAATAGGTAGTGTGAGTTAACATTTTTAAAATAAAAAAGAACTCCTATATAATACGAATAGTGAAAACATAGAGCAGGATCGTTGGTTTATCATGTCTAAGATACTTATTTCTGAACATTGTTTAAAACGTTCAGTAGGAATCGTGCTATTTTATCTATAGTGGAAAAACGTCGTCAACATATCTTGACAAACAGTTTACTGATTAAAGCCTTTCACTATGATATTAGTTTTGATGTTGAAATAAACTGACTGACAGTATGCTGTCTTTAGATAAACACATCTCTTAAATATAGCTTTCAAAACAGACGATGCCTTTCATAGCAATGATATCCATGCCTTCCAAACACTTGGATGTAAAATTAGGTAGGAGGCCCCTTCGACCTAGATTGAAATGGTAATTCATTATGCTATACTCACATCTGGTTCATAAGCTTTCTTTAAGTCGCAGGAGATGACAACATTACGTTATTTCTTCATGAATGCGTTTCATACAAATGACTCAAGTTTGTGAAGTTGCGGATTATTCCTTGTGAATCCCCATTGGATGTCAGATGTAGATTGTTGGACTCGAGATACAATGACGGTCTCCTATTGCTCATATGCTTGCTAGTGTGCAAATAATTATAGACAATAGTTAGAGGATAGGACTCTGGTAGTTTTCTGGCTTTTGTTCTGGTATAACCGTTGTTTCTCGTCATGACTGCGACCTTTCACAAATTTAAATTTTTTGTGACAATGTTTAACAGTGCATTTTGAACTCTGTCGGGTTGTTGTTTCAGGAGCTGTTAATGAATATATCACCTGTTCCTGCTGAAATTTCATGAGCTCAGTCAAGTGTTACAACTCAATAAGACGGAACTGTTCAGAACAGTCTTTGGTCCTGTTGCATATGTATGATGCTACAGCGTTTTCATACTGTATTAAATATTGATTTATTAGAGATAGAGAGTTCAAACCGGAGACATAGGATCTTCGTGTTTTCCTCTCTATGGAAATTTAGCTTGGTAATAGGGTAAATATTATGGTATTCTTCGATCTTTCTCTGTCATTGGATCAACTATGTTGTCAAAACAATGAGCCATTAGATTTGGCAGTTAAGCTGTGTTTGGTAACAAGGGCTCTCATTTTCTTCACACACTGTTTAATATCTTCGAAGCTGCAAAGTGTATGCCGGCCGTTAAAATCGGATATGATAAACTATGGTATTTATAACTATTCAATACAATGGTAACGATCAGACTGATTTATTGATTTGAGAATGTTTTGATTGTCATAACCAATTATCATTAAAATACGATATCAACAACACCATAATGTCATGCACACTAACAAAACGAACAAATGCAAATGTTTGCCAAACGAAGCATCTCTTTTGGGGCTTAGTTAATTTTCTTACTAACTATTTGTTTAAATATTTTTCTAAAAGTATGCACATGATGTATATTCCAATTTATCGATGTCACTCTCTCCTTGCTGCTATCCAAATATTTTGTCAACACCGATTCGATATCGTGATTTAGGATCATGTAAATTTATCGTTACAAATCCATGTGGGGTAATTTATGCACGTGAGAAAAACATTTTTAATTCAATTATTTAATTATTAATATTTCCTCTGCAACAGTTGTGATGAATATATTTCAGTGTGTTTGTGTGTGTGTATGTGTGTGTGTGTGTGTGTGTGTGTGTGTGTGTGTGTGCTTCATTAAATGCAGCTAAAATATTACAGTTATCCCTGATCACTTTTGGTATTTGTGTGTACCGCTGAGTAACATGAATCACATCAGTGTGTCTATGTCTACCTAGCAAAATAAATCTAGCTGAATTGCACTGTATATCTTGCATCACATCGTCATACACAACTTGATGTATTAATGTTCTATCAAGGTCGTCCACAAATGGCGCTTCATCAATATCAGTAATTAAAAAAATAATATCATCGCAATCATCATTTATCAGCGCTGCTTTTTCATTTTTATCCTTAAGTACTTCATAGCATCATTGATCGTCTGCAGATGGTACTAAATGCAATTTATTCCATTTTAACCACCTCTTTATCACTTCCAAATGGACATGTGATAATCATTCTGATATAATTTGGTAGCGCTGTACGATATTTAGCCTGTTGATATGGATCTATATTGTGTTAAATGCAAGGGGCGAACTTCTACAGGTGAATTAATGACCATCAGAATGACGAATAATAAACCAGTAAATACTGGTAAGTGTGAACAATGTGCTACAAACGTTTATAGTTATCTCCGCTGAGGATTCAAATTTTAAACAAAATGATGAGGTCAATATTAGGAAAATTACCAGGGATTCCATGGGGCAAATAAACAAAAGACAACACCTTCCAGGATATAATTATTGTGGTTCTGGTACTCGACTAGATATCCGACTTGACAATCAAGACCAACCAAGACCAGGTGAATATCCGATAAATGAAATTGATAAAGCGTGTCTAGTTCGTGATGTATCATATAAAAGTAACAATTTCCAGCATACACACATTGCAGATGTAAAATTAATTCACGCGTTACATTCCATAAAAAATAAATCTTTCAAAGAATCATTAACAAATTTTTTAGTAAGATATGCGATGAAAGGTAAACTAGTATTAGAGGCTGGTCAATAATATTAAGAATCCATTTATTATAGTCCAAGATGATAGTGGAGAAGAAGATGTTTTTCAAATAATTGCTGCTGAAGTGTATCACGAACTATCTTTCTACTTCGCACTATCAAATCGTTTGGTCTCCATTTATCCCAGTAATCATTTACGGAAATTTCTGATATTATTTTACCCATTATTTCCCACTGAATTTTATTCGGTTGAAGTCAAATTAATTTCTTAAACTCTCTTAATTTTGGATCAAGCGCTCAATGATCACCAGTTATCACAAATTATCTCTTCATAATAATCTACATGACCCTTCAATCATTTATTCAACGACAACCCAACTGATGATGGTGGTTGACGGTGATCGTCACATATTATCACAGCTGTATTCTTTAGCAATAACCAATCAAGAAACACGTTTAATGTACCTAGGGATAGTGTGCATATTTCATTCCAAATTATCATTGCAGGTATATATTTCTCACACATTCGATCAGGAGTTTTTTTATCTCCCTTGTACCGAAATAAAGCTGTGATAATACATGACTTTGCACCTCTCTATTTCATTCTCAAATTTGTAGGGAGGAGTTAACAGTTAAATCCAAATTCTGTCTAAAGAATTCGATCACTCTAGCGGTTTTGCCGCAACCGCTAGGCCCCGTTAGATAAACAGTCTTATATCTGGATACTGGATCGGAAATTGATGGCGCAGACAATAATTCTGATATCTGATTGCTACATTAAGAATCTTCAATTTCAACATCTGCGGATTCAGTATAATTTTATAACATTTCTTGTTTTATTCTCCTCGATCCCATCTATGCATCAGTACTTGAAAAACGAGTAACTCATTCTGTATTTTTTTCGATCTGAATCCGTTGCAACTCTGACTGTAGTGTCAATTAATCTATTTATCATAGATAACAAGTTTATAGAAACATAAGAGAGCATGGGTGATTTTAGATGTTTATATTGCGGGGAGACGTCATCGATATTTACCTAATCGTGTTCCGTTAGGCAAGTAAGAATTTTCTCGACTTACAAATATATACTTAGCTGTTTCATCTACGATTATAAAATCGTATTCAGCATTATCTAATATTAATCGTGCATAAGATCGTTTATGCACCACCTTGAGTAAATTTACCGATTATTCTTCTACCTAGATCATTTGATGTCTTATCATCATCGCGTTGTAACAAATCTTCAGTCTGCGTGTGATACGATATAATTGCTTCACTGACCGTAAACGATATCAGTATCTTACAATTAATAATATATCGTGATAAAAAAATTGGTGCCAGTTATTTTTCAGAGAAATGCCTACCAAACGAAAAAAAACCAAACAAATCGTATGAAGACCCTTAGCAATTTCGAATGATATAAAACGAGCGAATCCGGTTAGTTCAATATCAGGTAGTAGTCCATTAATTGCCACTCTGGACAGTCGATGTGTAAGATGCCTAAACCCCGCAAACTATCCAGAGCATTGTCCCATCCCTGTAAAACTTCCCTGATACCACGCGATGATTTCCACGAAAATAATGTAATCGTGGTCTTCATGCTTGGTATTCCATAATCCAGCGGCGGCTGCAACTGACGGAACAGGGGAAAAGTTGCTTAGCAACTCTGTAATATTGTCAGCTGAACATTTCTGAGCAAGATTTTTAACTTCTTCGGGGAGATTTTTAACCATTATATTTCATCGTTAGGTCGAACAAATTGATCATATTCACTTTTATATAACCATCTTGATATAGGATCGTTTTTACTTATTTCGTGAAAAACAAGATATTTCTTCCAGAGTTCTGGGGATAAAATCTTACGGTTCGTTCTCGAGGAAATATTGTTACTGCTAGTCCAAGCCTGTGCATTATGATCTATACAAATATTGGAGTTCCTTTCTTTTTATAATGTTTCGAATCGTGTACAAGTTATCCTGTTATACTTGCTATTGCTATTGGAAATGTTCATTATATGTATCTCAGGCATTTTGAACTGACTCAGTCCACTTGTTTATCTTTTTACGTCTTTTATCATATTACCCTGACACTGGGCCGATCAGTCTTAAACTAATCTAATATTGCTGAGTGTCAAGCGAGGCAGTTGCTAGTGCCATATGTAAATGTCTTTGATATTATTCAGTCGGGAATCGAAGCAGCGAACCTCCGCATCCGATGCGATCGATATAACCTCTCGAACGGAGCGGTTGAGAACTGGCATATCAGTTTGCGCTAAGTTTGGTTTCGAAGTGTTTTCAGCTTTCTGGTTTATTTTTTTTCTAATACATCAACAACCACACCTATGTATCGATAAATTAATTATCTAGCTCATTTATACAAATAAGCGTGTAAATGTAATTAAGCATAGCTAATATGACTAGGTAATATTAAACTCAATATATCAGGTCAAGTTAGATCTATTTCCCATTTCCAACAGTCTATATATTTTAATGTATGTTTCGTTGAAGCTCAGAGTTTACACGAAGTACATTCGTTCATTCTGTTTACTTTTGCATATTTGCATTCAGCTTTTATGTGCTCGGCATTTGTTTTGTTGTTTGTCTTTCAAATGTAAGCAAATTTATGTCAGATAGGCTTGGCATACCATTGGCATTTTATCACAGATCATTGCTATTGCTTCTACATAAGTATTCCTATTGTGCAAAATTAATCAGTCACAAACTTTCTCAACTGTTACATCAATTGTTTCGAACGCAGGCTTTGAACATGTAACAAAGTGGGTGTAGGTATCGCCTCAGTAGTATAATGGAATACATATACGTCGTACGGCTGAGAGAGAGAGAGAGAGAGAGAGAGAGAGAGAGAGAGAGAGAGAGAGAGAGAGAGAGAGAGAGAGAGAGAGAGAGAGAGAGAGAGAACGTACAAGTAGAAAACAGATACACTGGGATCAATGTATGCATGACAGACAAATAAACATATATGACACGGATGTAGACAAAGTACATGAGAGAGCTACGTGCAGTCAAATGGAAAGAAACATATATAAACAAATATACTTATTAGAACAATGTTGAACGATATGGCAACAACGATGGCAGTTGTCAGTTTAGGGTCTGTAAAACCCATTTACACAATGTTTGATCCGAGAGACTGAGTGAATTGTCGGAAATACTTTAAACTTGAGTTAGCTTTTTAAGATATTTGTTTACATTTTCATAATGACTAATTTAAGGTCACTATAAACAATATTAGGATTTGTATGCAACAAATGTTTGTTTACAATAAAACAAGCAGGAAGAAAATGTAATTTTGCCAGTAAGTCAATTATCCCATGGGAACACACGCAGATCTACAAAGAACATGTTTGATGGTGGTAGAAAAACCCACAAAATATAAAGTTACAATCGGTAATATGAAACTAATAAAATGGGGATATGTAAATTCAAGGTCGAGTCTTACGTTAAATACATATGAATAATTTAATACTTTACACAATTACTGTTCTTATAAAAGTCTAGCATCGTAACAGACCTTGCAAAAATCTACTCTGGTTATATTTGCTTTGCAAATCTTTATACGATTGATAGATACAAGTGAATCAATATTCATCTTTGTAAACAGAGAATTCAAACTTTTACTTGGAAGGTTTAGTTGTTCAACCCTTTTGATTACAATTTCATGGCGAAGAACGATCTTTTCAATTTAACATGTTTCACTCTACCATTCGAAACTATAATACCTTTTTAGTAAGGCTGAAAACAGCAATCTATATTTCATTTGTATTATCTAGAATTTCACATTGGTACGAAATGGTCAAAAACTTTTTAGTTTTCAACAATGGCAAAATTACTCTAATCTCTTGCATCTGCATTCAAAATGGCTTATGAAACTAGAATGATACTAATATCATTGGCAATGCAAGGGAGATACAATTTTGTTAATTGCGAAAGATCTACTTCCAGCAATGTGTGTATCGTTATAGTTAATCGTTTTAATATTTGTCCCTCTTCAGCATTTAAAGCTTTGGAAAAGGCTGACCTATGCTACGTTAATTTCTTTTGACTCATGACAAATTTCGGTTAACAATACGTATCTATGAGAAACGTGGATCGCTTGCACATGGGGTCAAGAAGAAAACATCGTTTTTCGGGATCATGAATTATAAATAAATGCTAATTGTGCGTGACAGACACAACATTGTGTCAGCACAATGCATTTAGTCCTACATGAATAACATTGTTTTAGCATAATAAAGTTCGTTCTGCATCATAGGCCAAACTTTCTTTCATAGTTTAACTGATTGATAAGGAAGAAGCCTGCTGATTTTGGAATCAAGAGGTCCGAGGTGAAAGTCAATGTGACTGACCAACAAAAATCGTTTCTGCACAATATAAATACATTTTATATCTCATATGTTCTGTAGTGTAAAACGATTAACGCTCACGTAAGGACATTTATGGGAGGTGAGATTGGGTCTAAAATTTCCCACCAGATTTGATGTGCAAAGTGCTGTCAAGGGAAAATACATTTAAAACTTGTAGTCACGTGTTCTACCCAGCCAGTCGCATTGCATTCGCACCGGTTGCGCGCGGAGGGATTCTCTGCTTTTGACTGTGGTGTCAGTTGAACCAATTTCCTTCTGGGATGCGGTAGTAACAGCAAAGCGTACGATGGAGATGACGGAAAATCAATCAAACGAAAGGATCCAAAAGATGTCCAAAATCAGTGTCCCATGTATAGAGCGTTTGATTCGGGTGCCTAAGTGTGTTGAAAGCACTTATAAACTTCGTGTAGTTTGTTAAGTTATTTGTTTACATTTTCATCATGGCTGATTTATATCTGCTAGATTCTGTACATATACTGACTAACGTTTGTCCACAACACACCAAGATCGTATAAAACTTTTTGAGAGTAGGTCATCTGTCCCTTGGGCATATGTACATATGTTATAATATATCAATCGGTTGTGGTAGCGAAAAGGAAACAAAACAATGCATTTTATCATTACAATAAAATCTAAACAGTATAGCAAAATAGACATATTTCCATTCACGAGGTTGTCGTATAGTTTGCGAGATGATATCATATTTCTTCGTTAAAACATTTATGCACAACAAAAAAATTCCTTTGAAGTTTCAGTATTCGGAAACTTCAAGTATTCTACAAATTGAAACATAACCGGCCTGGAACGAAGTGTACTGAAAATGTTCTCTTTATAAATCGGTAAAAGGTGGACAAAATATATAATGGATGTTCGTCTTGAAAAACATTTGAGAGTTCACATTTTCTACTTTGGCATGGAATGATTAGATTCGCATGTGTTTTAGTCAGGTCGATTAAACGATACTGTTTCGCTTTCTTACATTCATAAAATTAACACATTGAAAAATATAAACAAAAAAATTGCTCTTGTGAAGCCTTTTATGTCAAATTCATTTTAATTTTAGGTGGAAATTTGCAAGCGTAAATACCATAATTTCTGATTTGTGTAACTTTACTCATGGATGTTGTTTATTAATTGAAAAACATCAATATGAGTGTGAGGCACCGTTATGTATGTATGTATGTATGTATGTATGTATGTATGTATGTATGTATGTATGTATGTATGTATGTATGTATGTATGTATGTATGTATGTATGTATGTATGTATGTATGCATGTATGTATTGTATTGTATTGAATGTATTTACGTACGTACGTCCGTAAGTAAGTCCGTCCGTCCGTCAGTCCGTCCGTCCGTCCGTCCGTACGTACGTACGTACGTACGTACGTACGTACGTACGTATGTATGTATGTATGTATGTATGTATGTATGTATGTATGTATGTATGTATGCATGTAAGACTGGTTTAAAGAGAGATGGTTTCTTAAACTCATATTTAGTATTAGGTACTTGACTTTTTGGGTACTTCCGCATGCCTAATCTATAGCAGTTCTTGTCATAATTTGCCAAACAATACCACATATATATATATTTGCAGTATTATTTGAAACAATAAAATTTACAAAATCCTTGAGTCTTTTTACCATCGGCAGTTTTGATCTTACTTCTAATTTTAAAACCATTTAATTGCAATGTTGCAGGTAAACTTCAACCGCATTTGTTTCATTCGATTTTATAACTCTGTTTATTCCGATGAATTGTTTTTTCTTTATCGAACCTAGCTGACAGTTATTATAGTCCGTATCTAGTTTAAAGTATCTTTAGTATTTATTGATTTATTTGGTTTTAGTCATACCAGAAGGCTAATTAACCAGGCACCCAGTCAAGTTCTACCTGGAGTGTAAGTGTGTACTGATTCTATGTAACGTATTCGGGTAGTGGGGACCGTTTAGGGCACAAGTTGCAGGTATGAATAGTAACTTAATATTAGGAATTTACTGGGCACGATTTGATTCATTTATTAGCCCAGACGAATGCAGGGATGTGTACACCAACAATACAATAATCTAGAATGTTTAGTACAATCCGACCGAAAGTGGAAGATCTGGATTTAAAGTCAATGGCTATTTCTCCTGTAATCATAAAGGTAAAATGTACTTCCTTGTTTGCCAAGGCAAAACCCCACCAATCAATCCAAACCGCTACCGATCTGAAACTTGACACAAGGGTCATAACTCAAATTTCTCTATTTGTATTGTTTATCTTCTTCCTATACATTCAAGTATAAGATTTTCAATAAATGATCAAATTGTACTGTAATTGCACTTTTGTATATTTGACCTTTGACTTCCGCGTATGGAAACCATGACAGGGACCAAACATATCGAACAAGTTTCGTGAAATTCCACTTAGCTGTTACGGAGAGCTGAAGAGTTTTACAATATCCACTAGATAAAGAAACGAGATAATTATCAAGCAGAAACGCAACAGGTTAATTATATCCAATAATTAAAACTCTTAATGCTGTATAACCTTTCAACCTGTGATCACCACTACTAAACTGTATAGAGTTGGGAGCAATGTGCCGCTCGCTACATCTCGTGCGTTCACTGCTAAGCCAATATCCTTACAGAAGTTTAGCGGCAAGATGGACGAAAAAATATTTTAAAAACTTTACAGCGATGGATAACATGATTTCGTTACTTCTAGATCTTAGATGCTTTATGGATGAATGCATTCTCTGCAACAAATATATCATAAAACGGAAGCAATCAATAATAACGTTGTAACGATGTTATGTAAAAATGTTACCTGTCTTTCGCTTCCTTTATAAAAGATAGTTTTTAGTTAGGGATACTATAATGTTTCCTATGTCCAATCATTTGACAAATCTTGAGGTAAGAATTTTGTCCAATATAAAAACTAGTTTATTCAGTTTATCATGCGTAGTCCCAGAAAATGTTACACACAGCAAACCTTGTCTGAACATAATTCTGTAATCATCAATCACCAAGTACAGAAATTATAAAAAGAAATTAAACATATATATATATATATATATATATATATATATATATATATATATATATATATACAAATTCAAAATCCTTGTCTTACGTGAAACATCTTTAAATTTCTTGTTATTTATGTTTGAGATAAACTCTCATATTGTATTTAAAATTCAATTTGCTATGGAATAAACAATACGTTAAGAAGTCATTTTAGTGAGTAAGAAAACATGGCAGCTGTAAATGCTTGTATCCGAATTAGGAATCAGCTTTTATTTTATCAGTAATATTCTTTAGTATATTGCTTGAGTAAGGAACACTGAAGCTCCCGGTATCCACCGGAAGTCCGACGTACATTATAGACCACTGGGGCAGCACATCGTGCCACCGACACAGCAATTTCCCTGAAAGTAGAAGTAACAGTACAATATAATAGCAGCAGTAATAGTACTAGCATGGGGATGGTTCTAAATATAATGTCTGTGTCGTGTTGTTGTTTTGCATCTGTTGTGTGGTGATGGCAATAGTAGGAATAAAAGTGAGGGCTGTTGAGTTCTTGTTGTATAATATATTAGATAGTATTGCACATTTTATACTTGAATTTGACCCTTTACGTCAGAACAGTAATTATGAATCGGGTATTGAGTATAATCACATTATGGTTATTAACTTACTTCATACAAAAACACTCGTCTTGTAGCTGCTGGGCATGAAACAAGATGAAAGAGAAAACCGAATAAAGGCGATGATACGCAGTTATGTCGATGGTAATTATTGTTTTGATGCTTTCCAACTATATTGTTTCTTACAATACGCATACGTACAGACAGGAATATAAACAGACCGATAGACAAAAAAACAAACCATACTGTCATTAAACAATCCTTGATATGTTTATGAACTAGTCCTCATTCCCAGTATAATAATATTTCCAAAGACATTAATTAGTGACTAAAAGAACTTACACTACAACAATTCCAGGCAAAGCGTGTGGAACAGCACCTCTGAGTCCCTGGGCATCTCCAATACGCGACACATTTATCGCCAACGTTGTTACTGACAGCCATAGAAGTGCTTACTTGTTTCATTTCCGGTACTTCATATGGTTTCTCTGCCTAGTCATATAAAAAATTTACTATGTTAGTAGCATCTGATGAAGTAATGAACAGGTGCATCTTTCATAAGAACACTTACGACAGTCTCCGAATTTGAAACCTGACTTTGAATCTTAGTTGTATACATATTCATTTCTCTTAGATGACGAGGTAATTTTAACTTCGCTCAAACTAACTTTCTCTGTAATAATGTAGTTTTTATATTTTTGTTATGTTCTGTTGTTGTTGTTGTGGTGGTGGTGGTGGTAATTTTAGCATCATTGTATGGTATGCGAACTAATATTTGTTGTTTCTGTAATGTCAGCAGTATTTGCTGATGTTGTTTGTATTGGTATTGCATACCTATTTAGTTCTGGTAGTAAATCTGATACAAAATGCAAAACTAATAGTGATATAACTAAGTTACATTCTGTAACGCGTTAGACAACGGTCACTATGTAGCATAAGAATCATCTTCATACGGGGCTTGAATATAATTACGTTATGATTATTAAAATAATTCATACAAACATTCAATTTATCAACACTCCGAATAAAGTTCTTTCTAAAGATTAATGCCAATTTTTAATGTCATATTCAGAATTCTGTTCCTATCTGTTGATGATAACTAATAAACCACACCATTTATCTTATATACGACTTCTGTAATGTCAGTTGCTAAAAGACATTTGCATACAATGGTATCTGGTCAATACTTTGTTTTTCACGCTGCTTTGCTCACGAGTAAAGTCAGAAACAGAAAAGCCGAGAAAACACATGCGAGATATAAACGGCTAGGCGTAGATTTGTTACATTAATTACATGCTCTTCAGTTATTAGGCATGTTTCTAAGAACGAAATGACCATTTTCAGCGATTAATAGCAAAAGACCCAAAAACGTAAATTAATTTTCAAATTTTTGTATGGATTTAATGCAATCGGTTAGTAGAAGTTGCACCATTATGTCAATCAATCTAACCAGTTTCTTCCTTAGTACTTACAGGACATTCCTTTGTTATTACGCTTTCATGACCACAAACCAATAAATTTCTAATGAAAGCTATGTTTATATTACATGAACTATTATTATTCGATTAATTAGTTCCTTTTGAACAATTGCTCTGAAATATTGTATAGAATAGTTTCAGACTTACTTCAGTAGTACTGGCAGCCAGTTTCATTTCAAGTCCTTCATGTGGTGTCTCTGCCTAGTCATATAAAATTTCAACTATGTTAGTAACATCTTCGGATCAAGTAACGCACATGTTCATCTATGACACGAACACATAATGATGTCTCCTAATTAAAATCTTACAATGATGTTTAGATTCATGATAGTCACAAATGAGTGAATATCAAGGAATATTCTGTTAGCTAAGATTTTAATAAAATTTTGTCGTCGTTCAACCTACCGAATTGTGTCATAATTATACTGTAGTGTGTTGGTGTTGTCGATTGTAGTTGTAATACTACCATGATTAACAATTGGAATACAAGTAATTATTGTTTCTCTGCTGTAATGATATTACAAATCAATGATATTGTTGCAGTTATTGTTGCTATATTGTATATATGTTTATTTCTGGTAGTATATGAGTGGCATAGACAATAGCGATACAAAATACGGTGCAGTACTTAATGAATCGTACAAACGTCATACTCACTTGGACCGTGAGTATAGTCACTCTATGTTTAAGATACTTTATATAAAATACCATTTATCCACACACTGAAAAATATTGTCCATTTGAAAGATAAATAATTGGTCGACGCTGCTTTTGGTAGTGCTAATTTTTTTAAAAACAGTAACCAATAGACATTTTTTGTACAAGGAATTTCATTACCTTCTCGTTAAGAATAATAACTGTGCTTATAAATCGCTTCTCTAAAATTTGTTGCTAACTTGCATGAAAACAGAATGGTATTTATAAAATTGTCTTTTGATTCATATGGCTTGTTTAGGTGTAATATTTTGAAACAAAACCTAGAAGATCGATTATAAACATATCTTAAAGAAAGCAGGTAGTGAAATTTTCAATTCAGGATGGAGACTGAGATTACATTTTATCAATAAATTTTGTTTTTCAGGAAGTTATTTGATAAATAAGTTACATGGCTAAATGTTCCTGCCTATTAATGAAGGTTAAAATAGAAGTGTAGTCTTTTGACAGTTTCACAGGGAGGGAAATAAGTTTGACACCGATGTTTGGCACTATGATTACTTGATGTTCCATATAGTTTACTGTTCGATGCTGCATTCCCCCCCACCACCACCACCACCACTTTTCAGACTCCTACCGTATAGAGTACTTTAAAATTAAAGTTAAGATTTTGTTTTCACGAAATACCGATCATGCATTGTACATTTTTGTAAGAATAATTGGAAACAAAAGTATGGATTTATACGAGACTATATGATACCATTACTGTTAAATACCATTTTGAGATCGTAACTATTGCATATTCATTGGTACGATATTGAACATCATAAACGTTATTCATTTGGAAATTTAGGACACGGAATAGGTTACTGGCTATGAAACGAATGCGTTCCGAACATTCTCTAATCATTAAATGTGGTATCTTTTACAATTCTTACTCAGTGATATATTGCATGCAATTTACACAATTGATTATAAATCTATATTCAGTACACGTAATTATCATTATCAAATTGATTTCCATGACCAAGTAACATTGAAACGAACTGCTGGCTAATAATAATATAATTATTTACAGACTTATCTTTATAAAGAATGTATTTCCAATATGCACACCGCCAATAGAACAAGCATCTATAAATAGAGGAAGAGCAGATACAACTAAATACCAACCAATATAGTGCCTGCAAACGTACTTGCAATCTATCTATCTATCTATATATATAAACATCAACAAAGTCTCAGAGTCTGACAGGTATTCTTTGGAGTGCCTTACTCAGTAGCAAAGCCTTCTAATAACTTGTATTATATTTAACTTTTACTAGCGTCATGTATTTGGTTGAAGCAGTGTGTGATGTTTTGAGAGCACAGCGTGTTCAACACTTGTTCATTTGTTTAGTTGAAGATGCGTGTGCTGTTTTGAGTTCTGAGAGCACAACGAGGTAAACACATGTTGAATTATTGGGTTGAAGCTGCGTTTGCTGTTTTGAGATCACGTGTTTAACATTTGTTGATGTAATTTTCTTTCAAGCTGCATTTTAATCACTATATCTAGGTATCAATTTGTACGCACAAATGGCGAATTGTTGCCCCAAATCTGTCTTGACATCGAGATTATGTAATTTTCAAACTTCAAGGCTTGTTTTGAAGATTTATATGTTTAATAGCTTGTACAGTACTTATAATATTGCATACCATTCTTTAATGTACAATCCGTGGGTTATGTGGTTGTTGATTGAATCGTAATGAAATTGGTCATACCGACAGATAAAAATCGCAATATTTAATGCGAAAATTCCGTTTATAATTATCATTTTATCAGTTTTCTCGTTACGTATGATACTTTATAATGCTTTCCACATATTATATATTCTAAAGCAGAATCGTAAATTATTTATTATAAATGTCCTATGGGGTTCATCTCAGTGCAACTTGTAAGATATGTTTTCCGTTCTCCATTTCTTAGTGTTTGTCATAAACGTATTCTTCAGATTCTGAATTATCGGCATATGTGGTATGTTTTCAAACTCAATATGGTAATAAGAGATACTATGAAAGTGAACATTATGTTGGCAATCACCGATTACCCAAACAATGCCTAATCATTACACAATTGGTGAGACAGGCATACTGAATATCAGAATATAGAGAAGTTTTCTAAATTATTTACGTTTGTTTGAACTTCTGGTCGGTTTGTAAAGAGAAAGTACAACTTAACGTCGGTCGTAATACTTGTAGTACCATAGTACCATATTAAGATGTTGTTACTCCAGATATATATATATATATATATATATATATATATATATATATATATATATATATATATATATGTGTGTGTGTATGTATGTATGTCTGTATGTCTGTATGTATGTATGTATGTATGTACATTCAAGGTGCATGGATTTACAAATCTTCTAATTTCAATTTCATGACTATATGTCGGTACCTATAATCTAGCACCATGCTCTGTAAGTTAGGAAACTATAATACTGTCCAGGAGAAGCTGAAAACATCAACCTGCAATTCATTTGTAAAATCTATAATTTCAACATTCTACGACATGGTCAATAAAAGAAAAAGAGACCCATTTTGTTTAATTGGTAAAGATGAGCTAACGGAAGTGTGCGTCTGATAGAATTGTTTTCATGCTTGTGCCTTTAGAGCATTTAATTCTGTGATACGTCCGATCTGTAAGTACGTTAATGTTTCTTTCATGGGCGACAAATTCAGTTCAACAGGACGTACCTATGACAAACAATCCAGATAGCCAGCACTTGGGGTGACGGAAGAACCTTGCGGATGTCGAACTTTAGAATCAAACGTAAAATTAACTGTGCATGTAAAGACATAAGATGGTATGCAGTTCGTTGTGCTCCATTAAACTAAACCAAACTTCGTTGATAGTTTGAATGTTGGATTATGAAGAAGTTTACTGATTTGTGATCAAGAGGTGAAAGGCCAAGGTCACAGTGACTGACAGAAAAATAGTTTCTCCACACTATTACTAGATTTTCATCACATAAGTCCTTGGGAGAAAGAGTTCAATGGTTTACCGGTCCAAAGTCAAAGATGAAGGTTACTCTGATCGAGAGAAAAAACGTGGTTAATGAACAATATCAGTAATTGTACATAGCAAACCTGGGTTACATTTTGCTTATACTTTGCACTTGCAAAAATATAAAAGCCTTTTGATATGGGTGTCAAAAACTCAGATGTCAAGGTCATAGATGGAAGGAAGAAAATGGTTTCATCACAGGTTGTGTCTCTTCTTAGCTCTGTACATTAGTCAAGGCTTGATATGGTCTTGAACGTAAGGTATGGACGAGGCATATTCATTTTATGTTCATAAGTAAAAGTCCAGGTCATTGTGCCTCAAAGTACATTAAGATTTATAAGAAACGATTATTCTAGAAGTCAAATAATGTCAATTGAATGCATTAGAGTTAATAAAGATGAGAGGTCAGAAACCAGAATCATGGCTAGAGTCCAAAACAAAATAGAGCAGTAAATTGCATTCAAGACCGCATTGCTTGACAAAAGGTTCAGGTCTGTGAAATCCACTTGTCAAAACTGGCCAGAACCAACCGTGACCCAAAGGTCATAATCAAAACTTCTGTATTTGTATTGTGTATCCTCGTATAGATTTATGTACAATGTTGAGAAAAAATTAGGAAAGGTCACTATCATTGCAACTTTTGTATATTTGACCTTCGACTGCCTCACATGGAAACTATAACAGGGGACAAATATACCTTCGTAATACGGTTGGTGAATTTCCATTAGGCAGTTTAGAAGGTTGTTGTTGTTGTTGTTGTTGTTGTAGGGTTTAACGCCATTTTTCAGCACACGATAGGGTATACAAGGCGGCCAGTATTACTGGTGGAGGAAGAACCCGGGAAAAGCCCCAGAAAGAACCACCGACCAAGGAGAAGCTATAACAAGTTACATAACTACATTAGCCGATCGTAGACTCGAACCCACACAGACAAAGGTGAGACAACAGTGATCCGTAACGGAAAGCGCTTTAGACCACTCGGCCACTGAGATAGCGGAAAGAAGATAAACTCAAATGATTCCTTCTATGCAATAACTGTAGCTATTAACTCTACACGTTTCCATCCTGTGATTCTCAGAGTAGTAGACAGATGTCACAGACCCTGTGGTAATAAACACTCGGGACTCTCCTAGTTCTTGTTCAAACAAAAATTTTCTTTAATAAAATTTAAAAGAGTTGAACGTTCGGCTCAGGCCCCCTTAATTGATATATTCTCGGTTGCTAAACCACCTCTTGTCGGTCCTAGTGATTCTCGCCACTAAACTATTAACAGTTGACCTTGAAACGCTCGCTGAAGCTCGAACAGTTCACTGTTACTTCAACGTACATAAAGAAGAGTAGCAGGTAGAAGAAGCTTTTAAAATATGTCAAGATGTGGATGTCATTTTTTCGTCACTTCTACATGATATAGGAATCATTGTCTTCCCTGTAACAAAATAAAGAATACATCTGAATCAATAGTATGTTTTGTAATAATGTCACCGATCTTACGCTGCCTTGACGAACATTTGGAAAAAAATATACTTTATTTAGGGATGATACAATATTTTGTTCGTGATAACATTTGACTGATTTTGAAGTAAGGGCTTTGCCTGATGCCAAAATTATTATGTCCAAAGTCTTTCACTAATGGTTTCGGGAACTTGTACATACAGCAATGTCCGTTATTCTTTAATGATCTATAAGTAGCATTGAATTCATAAATAAATACACATGTACATGCATAAGGATTTGACTATTCATTTAAAACTGCACTCAAGAAGCAAGTGGAATTTCAATAAATACGACAATACAAGATATTCTTCACATTTGATTATATATAGCGTTGAATACGACTTTATAAACGCGGATGTAACATCTAAGGGTTTGTTTGCTTGTTTGCTTGAATTTTAACGGCGCACCAGCACTTTTAGGCTATTTAGCGCCATACAATAGGTAAGATGTTCAAAAATAAGAAAGGTTTAACATCGACCAGCGATATCAAAAACCATACTAGTTAAATATAAAATGGTAAGATGTTGGTAACGGGAAAATATGAAGTTTCCCAATCGACGGGAGATGCAAATGGTGTATGTTGATGATAAAACCTTGTAAATAAGAGGTGATATTTGCATTAGATAAAAATATTCTAGGTGATGGCATACAAGTTATAGTTTAAATAGAGATTTACTTTCTTTAGGAAATCTAAAATACAAGTGATTTGTATTGTATCAAAAAATTCTTTCATGTCATATACATTATAGTATATACGTCGATCGTAAAGACTCTTTCTTGTCCGATGGTACCAAAATGGGTACAATCGTTACTTACAACGATGGATACAGTCTTCAGCATACACATTTGAGAGCGTCTATGCTGGTTTATGCTGATATTAATCTATTTTCGATGATAAATAGATTTCCTGACACCGCGGTTAGAATATCCACTGATTCGTTTTACATAAACGTGAAACAGCGAAGCAGAGGCTGAATTCACTAATTCTGACGTGAAATGGGGGTGATGGAGAATTAAGCCTGGAAATACTGCGTGATTATTCCAGATCAGCAGATGTTACGATTGAAAACAATTACTTGAAAAATAATCAGATATCAGAATTATTTAATGCACCGCAGAAATTGGATCAAATATGTAGATATAAAACCGTTTATTTAAACGGCTGTGGTGGGTCAGGTAAGACGACTCGTGCGATTGAATTATTTCGAGGAAAATCAAACATGATTGTGCTAACACCGACCCATATACTTGCACGAGAGATGAAACAGCGACGGTTTCTTTCGATGGAAAGGCAACGAATGGACTCCTGATCGAATGGGCGAGAAATATATTCCTGAAGTCATAATTTGGGACGAGATATGCACGGTGTCGTTAGATGTATTACAAATGTTTCTCGAGTGGTTATTGCTAGCGAATACAAACGTAATAATGTGCAGCGATCATGGCCAACCACCACCATTTGTCGGTTTATCCCCACATGATTGGTTGAAGAATTTTGTAGACTATTATGAAGAAATTAATACCTATCATAGAGCACTTGATGAACAATTACGCGAGTTAAAGAAACTAATCAGATTACAACCGGATAGAATCCAATGTGAAATAGCGCGTGAAATAATTTCAGAAACCCATTAAATGATTTTTGGGGGGCGTGGAGACCAAACTATTTGATAGTGGCAAGTAGAAAAATAGTCAGAGACACACTTTGGATGAAGTTATTTGAATTGCATAAAGAAAAATTTGCAACTTTTCCAACACCGCTGTGTTATAGGCCCAAGGATACACGAAAACAGAATATTGAAGTTGATATTCCTGGGCAAAATGAAAAACAGATTCTCGTACTAAATGATATTGACTGTTTTCGTTCGGAGAGACCTGAGCAACGTCGGATGGAGTACCGGATATCTGAAACATTGGTGATGACTCACTCTTGTAATTTGCGAGTTCAACATCATCATCAGAGATTTCGCCAGATTCTTGTTGCCACCTGCAAACAGCGCAAGGATTTCGGGATAATGCATCAGCGTTAGAGTGCTTCCTACCAGCTCTATGACTGACTTGAAGATTGTAAGTGCACAGTTCTTGCAGCCACCTTGCAACTTGCCCTGTTGGATATTTCAGATTTTGGGTCCAACTCACTGCCGATTTATCCGTGCGTACGAGGACCTCTTGCCCATATAGATAATGATGAAATTTCCAAAGTGCAGAGACTACAGCAAGCAATTCCTTCCTGGTCACACAATATGAGACGTCATGCTTATTCAAGGCTTTGCTCATGTAAACAATCACCCTTTCATGTCCATCTTGCTCTTGGGAAAGTACAGCTCCAACTGCATACTTACTAGCATCGGTGTCTAAAATAAAGCGAAGCCCAGGTTGTGGATAAGCAAGGATTGGAATAGAGGTCAGGGCTTGTTTCAAAGCATCAAAGGATGCATGGCACTCCTCTGTCCAAGCAAACTTTACATTTTTCTCACACAACTTATGCAAAGGTCTAGCAGTATCAGCAACGTTCTTCACAAACCGTCTGTAATAAGACCATAAACCTAAGAAGCTGCGAACATGCTTAGGATTCTTTGGTTGCGGCCACTCCTGAACAGCTGAAATTTTATCTGGGTCGGTATTCACTCCTACCTCCGAGACGATATGGCCTAAAAACTTTGCACTGCGTTGGAAGAAGATACATTTTGATGGTTTCAGCTTATTTGACTCCAACAGTCTCTTGAAAATGTGTTCCAAGCGTTCCAAACTCTGAGAAAAGGAAATCGCTGGTGCGAGAATGTCGTCCATGTATATCAAGCACTGTTTCCACTGCAATCCCCTTAATACATCTTCCATTAATCTTTCAAACGATGAAGGACTTCCAGCAAGTCCAAATGGCATTACAGTAAATTGGTAGAGGCCAAGGCCTGTTGCAAACGCTGTTTTCTTTTTATCTTTTGGGTCCAAGCCAATCTGCCAGAATTCTGAGTTGAGATCCATACAATGCAACCATTTTGATCCACTTAAGGCGTCTAGGCATTCATCAACTTTTGGTAATGAATAAGCATCTTTCACAGTTACATCATTCAGTTTTCTATCGTCTACGCAGAAGGGTGTTGATCCATCTTTTTTGGTAACCAAAACTTCAGGGGAAGCCCAGGAGCTATTTGATGGTTCAATAATTTTCTGTTTAAGCATATTCTGTATCTCTTGCTCTTCGACTTCTCGTTTCCCAACTGGTTGCAACACTGTCAAAGCACCCTAAATCGTCTATTGATTTGGAGAAAACATCCTGATACTCAATGAATAGTTCCATGAAGGCTTGTTTTTCTTCATTACTCAAATGTTTGGAACTTCTTTGCAACAACTCTTCTAAATGTCCAGGTACCTTGCCCGGAGCATCATCTTAATTCTTTGTAAGAACTGTAGCACACCTCTGTTCTGTCGTTTCTTCTGTGTAAACGGATTCACAAGAGCCCAGCTTCATATTTGGGTATACACTAACAACCAAGTCATTTTCGTTGATGACTTGCAATACTTTGTATTCCTTTCTTGTGTCAATAACGCCCTGAACAATATACAAATGTTCTTTTTCAAAGAGTTCTCTGTTTGATTCGACAAGTCCAATGTCCGAAAGGTGTTGAATTACTGGTATCATGACTGGTAGCCACATGTAGGAGTTAGAAGGTATAGTAATAGTGCATTTTGAAACAACTCTGCATGACATTGAAACCTCTCCCCCAATCCAACATTGTATATCAGCATAATTGGTCTGAATGCTCAAGTTCTTATAGTCAATTTTACTGGCTAGCTTAAGCATAAAATCTTGCCCAAGGATACCTTCAGGCATAATGTCACATACAATCACAATCTGTGCGTTGCGTATGGAACACCACCAAACACAATATTCAGTAGAACCTGTCCATAAACTTGCAGATGTTGACCATTTACTCCCTGAACTTCTTGTGGTGCAACCACAAGAGCAGGTCGGTTTTCAAAAGGTATCTTTTGAAAAACAGCGTGTGACAGAAGAGTAGAAGTAGAGCCACTGTCAACAAGAAATTTTGCCTCGACACCTTGAATAATTCTAGCTGTATAAAGTCCATTGTCCCATTTTCCTTTAACTTCTCCAACCTGACCAAAACGTTTGTTATCTACAGTTTTATCACATGTCTCTTTAGTCAAATCATTCTTTCTAGGCCATTGTCCTTCCATCAACCCCTGGCCTAATGAGCTGATGGTCTGCTGTTTCCCTGCTGTTTATACTGGGTCTGCTGAGTGTTCGCTCCCTTATAGGTAGATATTACAGCTTCCATCTGATTTTGGCACTTTTGGTAAATTGGGCACTTACGGAAGAAATGGTCTAAAGAATGACATAACACAAGATCTGCTTTTAAATGGATGATTTTGAGGCTTCGTCTCCCATCTAGATTTATTGTTCATTTCAATTTTATAAACCTTTTCCATAACTTGTTTCAGGGTATTTTCCAGAGAAGGGTCAGATCGACCCTTATTGTACGAACTTGTTTCTTCCGACTGGTCATTTAGCCCAGCTACACCTCTGATAATTGAGCTCTTTGCATTACACTCCCCAATCACCGCTTCATATCTTTCAATCACATCAACGGCCTCTGCAACAGTTTTGCATTCTCTATCCATACATCTACACTTCATCTCTAATGAAATTGCTTTGTATAACTGGTTTAGTGCAATGGTTTCTTGTGCAACTGCGCCCAAGTTGAAATAAGCCTTTTGTGCCATCTGACGAAGACTGTCCCCCAGTACTGCTATGGACTCACCAGGTTGACGTTTTATTGCTTCGAACCTTGAAAGCCATCTGTTTTGCTGACGGGTGCTTCCGAACCTTTGTCCAAGTTTCCCAACCAGAGATAAATATGAATGTTTTTCCTCAACAGACAGACTGATGTAGAACGTTCGTGCAGCACCCCTAAGGCTTGCACTGAGGGCCAGAATTTTGTCACGGTCACTCCATCGTCCGAGTTCGGCGCAGTTCTCAAAGTGGGAAATGTACTCATCCCAGTCGTCGCTCCCGCTATAAGGTGTCGGCTGCATTGACGGACGTGCATGGAAATGAAATCTCTCAACATTATTAAACTCCTGTTTTGCATTGTTTATGGCATACTCATGCCCTTCTCTTTGTATATATTTATCTTCACGAGAATCTTCCCTTCCGTCGCCAGGACCCTCGTCATATATAACATCGCCCTGGCCAACCTCAGATTCACCTATGTCAGCTCTAAATATAAGTTCAGGATCAGGAGAATCGACCATATTTTTTCTTCAATTTTTTTTTACACGTTTGTACAGTAATTTTCAAGTGTCAGTGTCCACCACAATTGCGGTCCAAATTTATCCTGGTCTCTTTAGGTTCGAATCATGGATGGCATTTATAATTTTACCATCCCAACATCTTACAATTTGACACCAACAGTTGTAACACCCCGTGTGTTATTTCGAAAAGACCAAGAGTTCAGTAATAAAAATGCTTTATATAAATAATAAAGTTGAGATATAACATGCTTTACAATATCGCAAATCGACTTTACATAAACACAGTGTCCGTCACAACACTATCAACTTGTGAGAATATATAGCAGACTTAGTTATTTAAATGTCAAAAGAAGGTTATAATATACAATAGTTAGGTTAAATTAATGGTATTCTTTAATTCATGTGTATATCAATAGCCTAATTTATTAGATTGGATGTAATACGTCCTGCCAAAGTAGCGTGGTCTCAAAAAAATAATGATTTTAGTGCTAGTGTACTTGAGCAGTGTGGTGGGAGATAGCAGCGGCTTTATAGAATATTACACTATATAATTATGAGGCATTTACGTTCAATACAAATCATGTAATAAATCTGCTTAATATTTCTTATAACAATTTGATTCAGGTTTTGGAATTTAAAGTACCAAAGTTAATATTTGGTTATGAAAATTACGTAAGTGATAATTTTTAGAATACAAGGCCGAAATTCTTTTCTACTTAGTTTCTACTTAGATGTTCATACTTTGCCGCTCTGACAGCTATCTGAGAATGCACTGTCTGCACGCGTATTTATATACTCTTATTCACGTCACATGACCTTAGTTAGCCAATCAATGTTTGTCCTTCTCAGGGCAAGCCATGGCTGTAACCAAGTCAACTGTTCAAACTGTAAGAAAAATCCCTGTGAACGTGCAATTTAGACGGTGTTAAGTTGTCCTCACAGTGTCCGTGATGTGCGTTTTTACTGTTAATCTTATAACTATATTCATACCTATGATTCCGTATAACTGAAAGAGACGGACAAGTAAATTTCAATGCGAATCGAGTCAAAGTAGTGTGTACTGATGATCCAATGAGTCGTGATACGGTTAGAAATAGTCCCTATCAGCTGCATACTACAAGTATTTTGCACACTAAGTAACACAACAATTTCTACATAACCAAGAACTTTCAATAATTAACAGTAACATTAGTTCTAACTTATTATCCAACAAACGTCTGACAAAAAAAACTGTGATTCTTCGGCTGGGTACATTGATTCCGTCAATATCCTGCATCTCTGCTGTTCCAGTAATAAAATTCCACCGGATGGCTGAAATCATAAGTTTATGGGCTAACATCATTTTTCTCGCTTTGATATTCCCAAAACATAGAAGGTAAGATAATTCATTTCCTAAACTATTTATGTCAAATTCCAGCACGACACACTATGGTTCAACATGGAATGACTATGGCACAATTACTGCGAACATGCGAACTTCTTTCTACTTAATGTTGATGTCCCAGTTTGTAGAACTGTTGACGTCTTTAGATGACTTCCTCGACGAATTCGTTAATATTCATGATAACAGCATGACACTTCGGACCAGGGCAAGGTTTAACACTCACATTTAGTATAAGACGCAGGATACATACTTATAAAAGATGCATACGGTGATCTAAACGATGGTGGGTGGGTGGCGTACATTCAGGAATGGAAGAAGTAATTCACACACGATAAACGTTTTCAGTTACAGATAAAAATGACATGATCAAATAAGCCAAAGTCTCATAGTTCATCATCATCTAACATCTCAACGTTGAACATCAAATAATCTTGACACATTAATATTGACTGGACAATAAGCATGCAAAACTCCATTCATAGTACCAATATGGTATTATATATATATATATATATATATATATATATATATATATATATATATGTATATATAAATATATAAAGAATAGTTTACAAATGCTTTTTAAGAGAAACTAGGGCCTAAAATTTATTTCCGTGCATGCACTGCCAATGCTGATTTGAATTACCATTTGACAAATTGAGAAAAAAAATATAGTCTGAGTTTCCTCTGACCCTTGTTACCCCATTTTTACTTTGGAAAGTTATTGTCCATATCACGTGACTACATGATCTCATTAACATGAAGGTTGCGATATTTTTATAGTAATTTCTGTAACAACATACTTTGGTCTGTTCTGTAAGCAGATTAAAGACATGGCAAATGATAAGCTCACAATTTTTGGGAAAATAAATTGTATTTGTATCGATTTAATGCAGGTATATCTCAATGAAAGGTTTTTAAAGTTTGCTGGGCTGGCTACTAATAGGCTACTGCATGCCAACACCAAAGCTTGTCGGTGAATTCCAATTTTTTGATAGGGAATGCACACCAACCATTCACTGCAACATAAGTCCAAATATAAACAATGGTGTTAAAAGGGTCAGAGGAAACTTGGAATAGTAAAAAGAAATATATTGCACAAAAAGTGAAGTTTAGTTTGGAATAACATTTGCCATGCATTTATTTGCTCCAACAATTATTCGCTGTCTCTATTATCACTTAATGAATTCATGTCAAAATGCACTGATTTTTATCACCATTTTCACGAATTGCGAGCTTGGAGGGTTGGCAGTGATGTATAATGATGTATGTATTGTTTCCTAGTAATTCAAGTACTGGGCAAAACTGGCTTCAGTTAAATGAATGAATCAATTCTGTGAAATTTACGTTCAAAGTTTTTTAACCTTGTGGGACAAAAGTGCTAGGGTCAGCTTTGAAAAGTAGGGATGGTTGGCTGACTGGAAACCCTTTTTTGGCCTTTTGCTTTTTAACCAAAGATTATGAAACAAATTAGAGAACCCCCAAACAAATAATCAAATTGTAATTGATATATATATATATATATATATATATATATATATATATATATATATATATATATATATATATATATATATATATATATATTTTATGTTCTTGTCTTGCAATTTTCTTGGTAAGATATTCTTAATTTTGCTACATCTTTGTTCTGATTATATCATCTAGTATAATTCAATGTACGTTTGACCTGTTTTATCCATTTTCTGTTAATCTGACCAATGAAAGCTCCTAGCTAGATATTTAAAATTAACATTATTATTATTTTTTAAATTTCAACAGGCGATGGGTTCTCTCCCACCATAAACTATATTCAAATTTACACAAGATCATGTCAGATAAATGTAACTGTTGACTTTCTTCTCCTTTCCATGTATGGTCAAGGATTTGACTTGCTGACTGTTTTTCAAAACTGATTGTCACTTTAATCTTTAATCATGGTATTCATGCTTGTTTAAAAAACATTTCCAGTGGACTATTTTTTCAGGATGAACTTTTAAAAAATTACAGGTTTATAAATGACCATTAATGAATAGAATTAAAGAACATTTTAGTTTAGGAGAAAAAAAAACATTTTTTAAAAAGAAAAGATGTTTCTATATTAAGATTCTACCATAACATCTGAATGAAACTAAATTACAAAATATATCACATGAAACGAGATTGACTTCTGAAAAAATCATAAATATTTGTATGTTGAGTCAATTCTATTTGCAGATTAAAATGTTTACTTTGCTGAATTGCATTATGTTGTGCAAGCAAACAATAACATAATCAATTAGCTTTGTTTTCCTTTGTTTGTTATATGTACTTGTTTGTTACTCTTATTACAGAAGTGGCAGACAAGTGCAAGAAGTGTAAACGATTTAAGGTTGTGGAGGAGGGACGCAAGACTTGTCTGTGCATACAACTATTCATTGGCACACACCTGTAATGTGTGGAAATACTTTGTATAGTGTTTTGAAAAGGCAGCTTATATGATCATGTTTAGCAACATCCCATCTGATTAGTTGATTCATCTTATATGGGATGTCAGGAACCCTCTCCGCTGCTCATGCAGATGCAGAAATAGCACCAGAACATACTATATTCATGTATACAGTAGAATTGTTGAATACTCTCTTGAGTGATGTTGAGAATTACTCTACACCACTCATGAAGATGCAAAATAGCATAACAACAAACTGTATCGGTGAATACACTAGAATTGTTGAATAGTCTCATGTGTGATGTTAAGTTTTTGCCCATGTTACCACCCAGGTAGAGGCAGAAATAGTGCCAGAATATCTTGTATCCATGAATGGAGTAGAAAATACAGTGGATTTCATTCAAGCATTGGAATCACGTGTGATCAGTAGGACTCAAAATGCTTTGTTGTCAATATGTCAACAAGTAATAATGGCATTTTCATATTATAATTTCACTAGGGATGTTACCAGTGGGCCATGATAGCTCACAAACAAATATGACATTGCCAATGAGGTATGTGGACTTGAAATCCATTACCCTAGCCTTGCACAACAATATTAAGAAAAATAAGCCAGATGTGAAGATTTGCAAATTGACCAATACGGATGGACAGTCTGTACCAACTACACTGCACAAATCGGCTAGTGAAAAGCATACAATATCTTTGGTTTGTTATTCCAGCTGCCGACCTACATGTCAGGCTGTACAAACAAGCTATGTACAATTACAATGGTCAAGAATCATTTTGCTTTGACATGTGTGTTGGCTAGCCAGCCAGTCTGCATAGCCTGCTGGCCATGCAGCTGTAGTGGATTGGTAATGCATATGAAACCTTAAGATATGTTGTAGTTAAAACCAAGTTCAGCATTGGTCGTTTCCTGGAGTGTGTTCAGTAGTTAAAACCATATTCACCACTGGTCTTTTCCTGGAGTATGTTCAGTATTTCCATGTCCGTAAATGTTTTTTCATTATAGGCAAATGTCTAGGCTGTGTTAAAGAGAGAGCTCTATTTATGTTGTTCTTTTGGTTCAATTCATTCTCGTTTAGTTTTAGAATGACCTTTCCTTGTGGAGTGTAAGTAATTTTAACTCATTGATTTTATTCACATGCAGGCTAGCAGCATGCATATGCATAATAAGAACCAGAACTGTCATAAGACCTGATTGGTTGAATTTCCATCCTGTGTCAGTTTTATATTATTTGCAACAAGTGCTAAACATCTTTTCTTCAGAGTCAGTAAAATCAGGCCATTGATGATAAACCTAATTTGGCTGACAATTTCTCTAAGTTATTGTAGAGGTTGGCCTAATTTAGGTTGGGATGGGGTGCTCCCCATATTATTTAAATTGTTACAGAAGACCCACCCTGGCTTGTTTTTGTCAGAAATTGAAGTAGGGATTAAGAGATGCAAAGCACTGAGACCCCAGTCAACAGTGCCGACAGTTAGATTAATGAATATTAAAAATGTGAAATTCAATAAACAACAATTTAATATAATTCAATAACACTCATCTCTCAAATAAAATTCTAATTAAAACCCTATCACTCGACCAAGTGATGGCCCATTTCATCATTTGAATTAGCGTGCTAGATTTTTATCCTGTCCTGTGTTCCTACTCATCTGTATCTTTCTGGACTGGTAGTCCAACTCACTCCAGATCTTCTAACCCAATGATCTGTCAAGGATGGGTTTACGACCACCACCCCTTTGTTCTGAAAATAAAATTCCCACTTACCTGTGAAACCTGTGATTGCAATTACTATGTAACTGGCTTTGGCAAAAACGCACATCACTCGTTTTATGGCCATGTCAGTTAACTGGTTTGACATCTTTTGTTTGCCGAATTGATCTTAATACATATTGACAAGGTGAAATTACAGCCTCAGAGTCTAACATATACATATTGAAATCTGGTTAATCCTTACAAAGTGACAGCAATATAAGTAACAAGCTTGTCTTAGAGACTACTGACGTTTAGTTCTTAAGATAATAGATTTAAGCTTGCTTATTCCAATGTTTGGCCATGCCTTGCTCAATTCTGAGTTGATGTTGATTCATATAATGACCAGACACTGCCCCCTCCCAATAGTCTCTCAAAGGTGGATTTACGACTCCCTTTGATCCGAAAATAGAATTCCTTCACTTACCTGTGAACAATGTTATGTAGCTGGCTTTGGCAAAAATAAGCGCATATCACTAGTTTTATGGCCATGTCAATTAACTGGTTTGACATCTTTTGTTTGCAGAATTGACCTTCATACATATTGACGGCGCAAAATTATAGCCTCAGGGTCTAACATATACATGTTAAAATCTGGTTAATTCTTACATGACAGTTGTTTTATTGGATGTATTTTTGCTGCCGTGGTTTATGCCTCTATGGACTTAGTGGCAGCCTTTCATTTAATCCTTCATCTTACACATGGATTTTCCTTCTACAAATCTTATTTTGTTTCCTTCCTTCCAGAAATAATATAGTTCTTCTTTTTTTTTTCTTCTCCATTTGCTTAAAATTACATCGGTTGACAACTGCTTTAAAAGTGGTCATAATGTACAGTGTCATTTGAATATAAACACATACAGCACCTTAATGAGCAAACTCACTTTGCTTTTAATGACGTATTGCACTTGAAAGGTGATGCTGTGTAGTCATATAATCAGTTCATAAAGGAAACTGACCCCAACAATGTGAAAGTGCCTGTTAATTTTAATTGCATCGACTTGCTGTATTGAAATCAGAGGGCAATCCACTCATAATTTTCTTATTGTTGGGCAAACACAATATAACAAAGTTATTTACAACCCAGCTATTTAATCATACCAGGTTTGTTTTATTGGAAGGGTATTGATTTGCCTATTTTTCGCTCACTTTGCTCAAGTTGCAGAAGGTGTACATGTGTGACAATAAGCTGTGGTCTTTGTGATATACCACATGATGTGAATAAATGACCAAATAAAGGTAGATAAAGAGATTCAAACATGAAATCACTGTTTGCCCAATTTATTGTAACATAGAACAATTAATTATTGTCCTAGACTAGTACATATGAAAAATTATTCTTGACTGACTTCGAAAATGAAAGGGACGTGAGGCTATGGTGTTTGATCAGCTCTGGCCTTATTTATCTGACATAACTAGCATGGAATTGTTTCTTGGGGAGGAAGCTGACAAACTTGGTGATGGGCTTGTAAGTGCACTCATACGTAAAGTTGTCTTTGACTATGGATTCTCATTAGGAATGTTCTGGTGGCATAAGGTGAGCATCTTCAGCCATTATCTCATTTGTCATCAGCAGTATCAATGTTCAACAGTAGTCTGTCAGTGCCCATGTGCATGAGGTGTGTCTTATCACTGTAGTGCTCTTTTATCTGTCTTTAAAAGAAGTCATGCATAATGTGCTTGCTCATATACAAAAACTAATTGCCTTTGCAGAATGAACAGCAACATGTTAAAGATTTTCCTCAGGCGAAATGTTGAATCAGCAATAAGCTTGGCTTTATCACATGATCTACCTGAATCAATGTTCTTAGGTTTTTCACGATCTTCCCAAAGACAGTTGTTCATCAGCTTGAAGACTTTCTCAAACTCTAAACTTCACCCTTGTTGATAAATCTGTATTGGGAAAATAGTGTCATCTACATGCATCGATCAAACTCAGTTTGCATGGTGGACCGTGCCGACATGTATCCAAAGTGTCTGGTTAGGAGCTGGAGGTTTTGATAATGATAGAATTGTGTTCTGTTTGCATAAACCAGGAATTAGCTTCATGCATTCAGTCAGCTTTCCTCTTCGTTTTATTTCCCTCTAAAACAATTTGCTAATTACTTTGCCAATCTTCTGAAACACTCAAGGTTTCATGGTAAACAGATAATCAATGTGTATGCAGTGAAGCTCATCAGGATATTCTTTGTTGACGTAGAATATAATCCTTGGGTGCATTTGCCACAATTAATTATAATGTGGGAGGGTTGTTACACTAGAAAACATTCAGTAGACTGAATGAAGTCTAATATGCAGAGTTTGACAGAAAAGTAGGTTTTCCATAGTCTAGAAAACATAGTGTTCTCTTTCACATATCAACATTGAAATGATGCCATGGATGGTCTTCTCAATAAATAGGTACATATCTATGTCAGCAGCTTCAGAGTAGTACCTATGATTTTTAGTAGGGCTTCCCAGTTCACTGTGATAACAAAATTATTCTCAATTAAGCCCCAAAAATATTTTGCAGAGATGAAATCACAATGAGTAGAATAAATTGTTTTATTACTGCTTAACAGGTGACTATAGGAAATCAGAATAAATTTTCTTGAAAGAAAAAGATTGACTTGAGTCATCAGTGTCTGTATGAAGATTTAAGTATTGGAAACCAATCACAGGTTTCAATTATCTATTGCAGGAGCATCTATTGTCAGTCATTAAAATTGAACCAGCCGAGCACGCATGATTTTCTGTCGAAAGCTGATGAGTTGGAGATGGGGGATTTTCTACCAAAAGATGCGTTGTTGAGGGACACAATGACATGAGCTTGATAATGGAGCAGTCCACTTTGGATGATACCTATGCAGAGTTGGGTGAAATGGCAGCCATTGTACCACTTCCAGCTGGTTAGTATTGTATATCACCATATTTACAAACCTTACATTTTACTGTGTTTTGTGTCAAATTATATTTTTGTCAAATGTCTTGTATAATAAACTGAAAACATCAATAAAATTATAATCTATAATAAACGTATTTACTTCTGGAACAGATTCCTGAAATTTCAATGCACTCTAAGTGGATGAACCATGCTACATGGGGTGTTGCAGTGACCTATAATCTTTTAATTAAAATAAACTGCAGCTTATGTTAATCATTCAACCCCTTAGTGTATCAAGGTGTTATCTGCAGTGTTTTAGATTTTTGAGAGAAAAATACTGTTTAAAGATTTGCACTAGTTACATTAGTATTTAAAGTATTTTCTATGTGTGTAATAAAATGGTGTAATACTTATTATGTTAAGACACTCATTTATTTAGAAGGTAAGCCCTTTTTTGTCAAATAGCACCATGATGCATTCAAATATTTTAAATTATTTGAGCATCAAGGTGTAATTTGGCATGTGGAACCTTGATACTGGCAGACAACTCATTATGAAAAGTATGGGGGCCCCGAGTGGCCGACTGGTCTAAAGCGCTATCCGTTACGGATCATTGCCATCTCGCCTCTGTCTGCGTGGGTTCGAGTCTAAGATTTGGCTAATGTAGTTAAGTGAGAAAGCTTGCCATGTGGAACCTTGATACTGGCAGACAACTCATTATGAAAAGTATGGGGGCCCCGAGTGGCCGACTGGTCTAAAGCGCTATCCGTTACGGATCATTGCCATCTCACCTCTGTCTGCGTGGGTTCGAGTCTAAGATTCGGTTAATGTTGTTAAGTGAGAAAGCTTGCCAGTAGCTTCTCGTGGGTCGGTGGTTCTTTCTGGGGTTTTCCGGGTTCTTCCTCCACCACTAATACTGGCCGCCATGTATAGCCTATATTGTGCTGAAAATGGTGTTAAACCATAAAAAAAAAATTAAAAAAATATGAAAAGTATGTTCTTGTCCAATAGACCATTTTGCAATGAAATAATCCAGTCTTTAATTGTTTGATGTGCAGTATTGCAGGAATTTTTTCTTTGAATTGTATATCATTTCATATGCAATCCTTAAAACAAATTCTTGAAACTACTGTTTCTTTTTTACTTTATTTTTTTAGCATAATCATACAGTGAAAAAGAATGTGACTGTTTATATTCAGGATAACATGACATTGCATATTTTACACTACTTATCCTGTGCTTCTAAAACATTTACAACAACAACTATTTGTTATTACTCCTTTGAAAGCTGCTGATGCACTTAAGAGTTCACTTCTTCATCATCAGTTTCATGTTCACTTTCTGATATATCTGACACTAGAAGGTTGTCTTTTGTATGTTTTGATATTGGTTTTTTCCTTCCTTATATAAATGAAATTCCTTGAAAGAATCCAGTCACAAAGAAATCTTAGATCTGTTTATTTTTTGTTCGTTATTTTTTTGGTCTAGCATGTTCCAAGCTTAGTTGCTAAATATGTTTTGGCAAGTTGATTCCTTGACCTTGTACATGACAAAACTTTAATTTCCATGAAGGGATTTTCGTCAGAAGTTTAATTATGGATGCTTTTCTTTAACCTTTGTCCAAAATAATTTCAGTCAGTTTATTCATGTATTTCTGGTGCTGATTTTCATGATTGGACAAACAAACAAAAAATTTCGCCCTTAAAAGAATCTTAAGTAACCTTATAGGGTTGGCTTGCATTGTAATTTAAAAAAAAACCTTTGTACTTTGATATCCTGCCAATAAGTTCAGACAGTGAGTTTATTGCTTAGGACTATGCATGTCTCATTGATAAAAATTGTGTTCACTTGGTTTACATTTCCTCAGCTTGCCCAAATGGTTTATTTAAAATATTTCTGATTTAACTATTCTCTTTTGCTCAGTTTCAGAATCAGCTGAACATCCCAGTTTACAGAAAGCTGAAGTTGGGCTTCCACAAAGGGTTAGAATCAGAAGAAACTCTGGAGTAGAGAAGGCTGAAAAACAAGACCCTAAAGGAGGTAACTTGCAGTCTGCAAGCAAACAGAAGGAAAAAAATGCTGAAGAAGTAAATTCAAAGGCAGAATATGTTGAAAAATTGGAAAAGGGAGAACAATTTCTCCAAACAACTGAAGAATTAAAGGTGAGATCTGATGCATCTAATTCAGAGGAAGATAAATCAAATTATACTGCTGCTTTGACAAATACTAAAGATTCGAAAGAAGTAATCAATCCAAAGAAAAGGAGGGAGACCTTTGTTGTTCCATTGTCAATACTTCAAAAGGGAGAAAACCATAAAAAGGATTCAGCCGCAACATTGTCAAACTTTGAACCGATGGAATTTGAAAATATAGATGATGAGACAATCACTCTGGTCTCCGGCTCTCCAATATCAGCTGTTAATTCAGAAAATGAGCAGCTGAAGGAGAAACCAGGTCCTTCTGGGGATGGGGAAAATATAAAATGCAAGCGTGAAACATTTTACCTTCCTAATCCATTCAAGCCAACCAAAGAGCCCATCAGGACTCCACCGAAGATCAGCAGCCAAGAAGTCCTGGCTAAGTTGATACAGAATCAAGCGACAGATGAATCACAGGATCAGAATTGTGCCAACTTGTGGCCTTCTTATCCAGAGGAAGAAGTAACCACTTTCTTCAATACTGAAATGGAATTCACTTCTGTCATTGATACAAAAATGTTGATAGAGGAGGGAGAAAATACGCTGAACCTAGGTGACACCTCCTTGAATGATGTTACAAAGATAGGATTATCTAAGGTGACAAAGATAGGGAAGTTTAAAGGCGGTACAGAGAATAAGAATGAAGAGCCAGATCACTTAAAGGCAAAAGCAAATGAAGTCTCAGATGATGCAGGAAAGGAAAGGAAAAGTTCAAAGAAAGAGGAGGAGAAAATTAAGAGTCATGTCGAGCTTCGATTGGCAAAGCCAGGTAAAATAGTCTTCTCTGCCTCCAGAAAGCAGCCTGATGGGAGAAGAATGCCAGCTCCAGCTAAACCAGCATCGAAAACAAGATTGAAACAGAAGAAAACAGTAATAGAAACTCCAAGCAAGGAATCTAATAAGATTTCTTCAATATTTGACTTTCACGATAGAACTCCAAATGTTATATTAGAGCAGACAGATCAACATAAACAGGTTAAATCTGTATATGATATTTCCTTGAATGAAACAACTAAAGATGAACCATTGCCTTCGCTAAAAGAATTCAAAGACAAACTTTTAAGAGAACCACAAGCGAAAGCAGCAAAACAAGGATCATTGGAATGTGTAAAGCCTGTAAACATGGAAAGTTCAAAACAAGGAACTAGTGACATTGATAATAGCATGAGAAAGAGGATTTCAGAGAGTTCTAAACGATCCAGATCACAATCAAGACCCATTTCAAAGCTGAAGAAGGCAGATGAAGACGAAACCACTTTGGATAAAGCTCCATCAAACGAACAAAAGTCTTCCTCAGATAATTATCTCATGCTTCTGAAAGATCCTTTAGTACATGTGGAAAACCCTGAACAAATGAGTGAGAATATATACTACCTTCCACTCAAGGGTGACTCCAATGATGAAGATTCTAAAACAAAGCACAGAGGTAGATCCAAGTCACGTTCCAAAAATGCAACACCAGAATCTGATAACAAAGATGATATTGAAGCAACATCATCAAGAAACAGATCAAAGTCAAGGTCTAGATTAAAAAGGGCAAAGAATGAGTCTGACAGTGATGAAGAGTGGAAGCCATCTCAAGGCACATCTCGATCAAGGCGAAGGTCGAAGAAGACCACATTAGAGGATCGGAGCTCAGTGAAAAAGATTGAGTCGGAATCATGCAGAGGACGGTCTAGATCACGTCCAAGGCCAAAAGAGACTCTCATTGACTCGGATAATGAAGATGAAGTTGTCAGTTTAAAGCCATCAACAAGGTCACAGTCCAGGTTAAGATCAAAACCCAGGTTGGATTCTCCCAGTAAGGAAGAAAATATAAATGAAAATACATCGAGTTCAAAGTCCAATGGAAGAAAAGCTGAAGAATCAGAAAAAATTGAAATGATAGAACAGACAGCTGACAGTATTATTTACTCTCTGCCTCTCAAAGGATGTTCTGATGATGAAGCCAGTATTGAAAAATCTCAGCAACGGTCAAATGTAAATTCCAGATCTAGGTCAAGATCTAGGTCAAAAGCTGGCATTGTGTCAATTAAACCAGATGCTTCAAAGGAAACTGATGAATCTACAAGTACAGCATCAAAATCTGATAATAAAGGTGATGGTGAAGCAACATCATCAAGAAACAGATCAAAGTCAAGGTCTAGATTGAAAAGAGCAAAGAATGAGTCTGACAGTGATGAAGAGTGGAAGCCATCTCAAGGCACATCTCGATCAAGGCCAAGGTCGAAGAAGACCACGTTAGAGGATCGGAGTCCAGTAAAAAAGAATCCATCCGAATCATGCAAAGGACGACCTAAATCACATCCAGTGCCAAAAGATACTCTCATTGACTCTGATTATGAAGATGAAGCTGTCAGTTTAAAGCCATCAACAAGATTACAGTCCAGGTCAAGATCAAAACCCAGGTTGGATTCTCCCAGTAAGGAAGAAGTTATACATGAAAATACATCAAGATCAAAGTCCAGTAGAAAAAAAGCTGAAGAATCAGACAAAATTGAAATGATAGAACAGACAGCCGACAGTATTATCTACTCTCTGCCTCTTAAAGGATGTTCTGATGATGAAGCCAGTATTGAAAAATCTCAGCAACGGTCAAATGTAAATTCCAGATCTAGGTCAAGATCTAGGTCAAAAGTTGGCATTGTGCCAATTAAACCTGATGCTGCAGAAGAAACTGATGAATCTAAAAGGCATGAAGGAAAGGGAGTTAAATCTTGCTCTGCGCAGGACAATAATAAGAATTTGAGCATATATCCTAACCTCAAAACTCCAACTTCTAAGGAAACTAGAAATAAATCTATCAAGGAAAAGGATAGCGTCTCAGTACATGAAGATGGTAAAAATATAGACGCTCTATCACATGGAAAACATTCTCAAAATTTGCTGTCTGTGTCACCAAATTCTATCTTTACGGATATTGAAGTACATAGAATTCAGAGTGATGATAACTTTATGACAAAAATTGACAAAGAAAATAATTTGCATTCATCTCCGACAAGTTTAATTGAAGAGAAAATCCATCCCAAGGTGGAACAAATTTTAAGTAAAGAAAACCGTGAGAAATTTGATCATTGTTCTATTCCTTTGGATAAAGACTGTTCATCAGGTGCTACCACCAGTGACTCCGATTCGTCAATGAGGTTTGTGACTAAAATGAGAGGTGAATCCTTGAAGATGGACCGAATAGAAGACAAAATATTAGAAGTCACAGAAGAAAACATTAAACAGTCTACAGAGGACACGGAGGCAAATGATAGCAAAGCAGTAAAATCATCCAAGTCAAAAATTTGTAAGAGTACGGCAAAGAAAAGTAAGAGAGCTAGGGAAACAGATGCAAAAGAAAGTACTCCTATGGTAGAAACGAACAAAGAAGGAACGTTGACAAGTAAAAAGGAGAACAGCAAAGATGAAAAAGAGGTTAGTTAAATCAGTCTCCTTCCAGAAATTGACAGTTACATAACAATATATGTACATGCATTGAATATTGCTGGTTTTGACAAAAATAGGGTACACTATATATATATATATATATATATATATATATATATATATATATATATATATATATATATATATATATATATATAGGTATGGCTATTTTGTCTGTTCCTAGAATACATTTTGATTGAAGTTAAGTATTATCTGTATAATAACTTTTATGACTTGATGCTTGGTTGAACATTTAAGTGGGAGAGAAAATTATGATATAAATATTTCACACTAAAGTCAACAATCTCAAGTACATTCATTATTATTATATTGCACTCAGAAGAGCTTTTAGTTGTATATATTTGTAAAGAACACTTTTATTTTATTCTTTTAGATCTGCATACTAGTGTATTTGCCAGGAATCGGGATTTTAATAAAACTGAACAAATTTTTTAAAAATGTCCTCCATGTTCTTCAAAAAATTCTGTGCAAGTAATAGAACATTGCACTTGCCCAGTAGAAAGTAATTTTTTTGAGCTGCAGGTCAAGATATTTTATCAGCCCTGAATTTATCTGCAGCAAAAACAATGATGAGAGAAATTTGTTTTATGGTTTGGTGGTAGATCAACAGAGCTTATTTAGTGCCTAGGCAATCAGAGTAAAATGCTTTGCTCAAGGACATGCCACAGGAACTGGCTCTGGCATATCAGATGGTAGGATTTGAACCATGATCCTTTCAGATGCGAGTCAAGCATGCAAACCACTGATGTACTTGGCCTTGATTCAGATGTCTGAGTGCGAAATCCAATTATTTTTACTGCTTTTATTTGGGCAGCTGGAGCTTGCACTAAGGTCTGTGATGTCATATCATCTTAAAGGTCCAGATGCTTCAGGCGTGGAATTGACCAGTAGGATCAATTTGTGAATAGAAACCAAAATATCTTGACACATGATGTTCTATAGAAATTTGTGAGTGCGTCTGTGATGAAGCTGGATACAGAATCTTTTACGCTCATGAACCTTGGAAAGTTACAATAGTCCTACATATAATCTGATGAACCTCTGAAAGACACAATGGTTATACATAACCTCATGAAACTCTGAAATCCACAATGGCTATAAATAACCTCATGAGCTTGTGAAAGCCACAATGGCTATACATAACCTCATGAACCTCTAAATGTCACAATGGTTATACAATACCTCATGAACCTCTGAAAGACACAATGGCTATACATAACCTCATGAACCTCTAAAGGTCAAAATGGCTATACATAACTTCATGAACCTGTGAAAGCCACAATGATGATACATAACCTCTAAAGGTCATAATGGTTGTGCATAACCTCATGAACCTCTAAATGTCACAATGGTTGTACAATACCTCATGAACCTCTGAAAGACAATGGCTATACATAACCTCATGAACCTGTGAAAGCCACAATGACGATACATAACCTCTAAAGGTCATAATGGTTGTGCATAACCTCATGAACCTCTAAAGGTCACAAATGTTATACATAACCTCATGAACCACGTCCAATCAAAATGAAGTTGTTAAACTTTGAACACTTTTCCTACATGATTGAGACAAGTGAATTACACAGCTTGAATGGACTCATAAATAATCAGTTTTCCACTGACAGTCCTACTTTGTACAAATACCTTTCATTCAACATCTGTAATGGCTTCTTACTGGTACATAGTCATACTTTTAATGTTAAGCTTGCAAAGTATCCTTTGGAAGTCAACTACATTGGCTGCCATTTTTGGCCGATATACAGTGCACCACTGTTACTATTGGTTAGTTGCTGCTACATACTAAGGGAGGCAACTCAGGCAATCCAAAAGTTGTCACTAGTACAAAGCACTAAATTATTGGCTTGATCCACCAAGGTGTAGATAGGGTTAACATATCAGAGCCTTGGCTAGCGAAGAGGAGAAATCTCGTAATCCTGATTTATTATGTAACATCATGGACCTTGGGGCTAATGCCAAGAGTATATACTGTGAACCATCTTTTATTCATGAGACTCGTGCTGCATATAAGATTCCTCTATGCAGCAAACTACACATTTAAAATCGAACAAACTCTTAAGACAATAAGATAGTCTTTCCCAGCACAAATATATTTTGTAAGGTTTAACACCATTTTTCAGCACAAATATATATGTAAACCCACAAATTTAAGAAACTAAAATGTCATTTTTTTGCAACACCTTGAAAATTGTTACATTGAAATTACAGTACATCAAGAGGCAAAAAGTTGCCATCAAGAGCTGACTTAGCTTATGAGACGTCTGTTTAATTATTCTTATATTAGTCACCTTATGTTTTGACTTTCTTTCTCTTTTCCTCTTGTCATTCACTGTCCAGTACATGGTCTAGAATAACAACTGTCTGTTGTTTTAAAATCAATTTTTTGTGTGTATTTTATTCCGTGGAGGTGGCGGCATATGTGTTTTGATGAACAATTTTTCTCAAATCATGATATTCTCCCCAAAACTAATCATAGGAGGGGTGAAAAATATTTGACAGGTAAAGCAATTGCTACCTTTTGCATGACCTTTCACTAGTACATCTGTACATTTGATAAAGTTTTGCATGTAGAGCAGTTATTCAGCAATGTGTTAGGGCATTCTAGTTGAGTGGAATAATTTTTGGTTTATCTTTTTTTTTTCAGAACCAAAGTTTAAAGAATATTCGAAAGCGGCTGAACCTGCTGAAATACAGCACCAGCAAGATTATTCTCCAGGACTGTAGTAAAAAACAGCACGCTAATGTTACAGAATCTCCCTCTCGTGGCATCAGCCGAACAGCAGATGGTGCTTTTGAGACAGATATTAGCTATACAGAGTAAGGTTATTGGGTTATCTGGTCAAGTAAGCTTATGTATGGTCTTGCGTTCAATTTGCAATGTCTAGCATGGATTGTCCAGTCAAAATTGCAGTCTGTAACTTCTTATCTTAAACCATAACCGATCCTGGCTTATATAGTTTATGCATCATGTTTTCCAGATTACCCAATCTGTTGGTTATTGATGGATGGGCACAGAATTATGTGCCCACTGTGAATAGTTAAGTACATGAAGCCTAGTGGATTCTCGCCCCCAGATTAGTGGAAATCATTTATTTCATTATCACAATTTATGTCTGAGATAATTTGCTACAAAACTATATAGCCCTAGCATAACGATTATGATAAATCTAATAAATAAGAATCTAAAAATGAAATTAAGAAGTAAAGATATTTATTTGATCAAAATACCTCAGTTTGAACAAGGCATTAATGGAGCTAAAATCACAATATAACATTATGTACATGAAATCTGGAATAGGTCCGTAAAGTTCTAATTCTAGAAAATTAAACTGGCGGATTTTAATCTAGTTAAAATCTTATTTTGGAACGGATGTATACAAAAGGTAATACCTGGAAAATTGTAAATAACAACCAATCAAAACAGTTTACAAACTTTTTTGAAAGGAGCTTCTCAGCACCGAACAATGTTCATACACAGGTAAGGAACAGATTAAGATTACTAGAGGTAACATCTTTTGAAGATATTGATTTCATTAGAGCTCAAACAGTGGAGCAGAAAGGAGTAAAGCTGGATATTCAATTATTAGGTCAGTATTGAACTTGGGCCATTTAATTCTCCATTTTGTTCTACTTTAATTCTCCTTTTTTGTGACAATTGGGGGAGCATTCCCTCTTCAGATAAAATCTTCACAACATTTCTGGACCTGTCTCACCGCTCATCCGTAGTGATCTGTATAGACCTTTTTCAATATGAGCTAGTTCCATCTCAGGATTTTGTTTGTGTGTGTTAAAAAATTCCTCACTGACCTTGAGCAAGTTTGTTTGCCACTGGAGAGAATAGACAGAATCCTGTCCCTTTTGGAGGTGATGCATACCAAGATTTAGCTGTCAGCTTGCTTATATCTATCCCTTCTGGTGATGTTAAATTTTGCAGCAGATCTGGTTCTCTTGGAAAGATAGCACTTGTGCCTCTCTCCAGCTCTCCAGCTCTCCAGCTCTCTTCCTGGCAAACTGTAGGCTGCACAGGGATCCACTGGCAGCTCAGAAATGTTTATGATCCAAATTTCACCATCACTTCAGTTGGTGGGCAAATTGGGTCCAGAGCCCCCTTGCATGCCCCTGTAGAACATTTGACATTAAAACCAGTTATTTGCACATTTTATAAAAGTATGCATGCCCAGGGCATCATGGATGGAAAACTGACCATACCTTTGAGAGAAAATAAAGAATTTAACATGCCTCTTAAATTAGAGAGAATGTGGTCAGTAAGGAGATGGACCAAACAAGGCAAATTTGTTTGTAGACTGAAAACAGTACTTTGTTTTACATATGAAAGATAAAATCATGAATGATTTGCGCACCATAAGCATGAAAACATAAGTGAACTTTATTAAGTCATGACTTAAATAAAGTGGATAAGGATTGCAGTAATCAATTCAGTGGGAATAATATTTGTACCAGGGATCAACACACTCGATAATCAGTTAAGTAGATATTATATCGGTATGAGGATCATCACAACTGAAATTATACTGGTATTACAATAACAAAATCGACAAAACTGCATATGGGGTAATGCTACCAGGTGAAGTGGGTCGACAGGTTGCCTAAAAATGTTAACTTCAGCTTCTTCTGTTAGGAAAGTGAAAATGACTTCACTGTATGATTTTTTAGAGGTACATTGAATAACTACTCTTTAAGATGCTCACTTACCTTAACAAGGTTTGTTCCCTTATTATGCTACACCTCAAAGCAAAATATTGGCTTCAAGCCATCAAATAGTTGGTGTTGATTTCATTTGCGCCAACAAACTCTTGCCCATTTTCAAACGTGTTTTGATAGCTGATTGACCCTTTCCGAGTAAGTTAGCAACTATCACTGTCTGATTTCTGCAAGTTATCCTTTGATGATAAAAGAATACAGATTTGTGTTTTAAGAATAGAATTGGTAAAATGAATATTTTAAATGCCATGTGTACATGATTTCCTTTATAAAAATCAGTGGAACCATAAGTAATTGGTACTAAACCTGCCATTTGGAAATAACTGCAGACATTACTATGTCTGGGAAGTACTGTATTATTAGATTATCTATTTTCGTAAACCATTGGGAAAATAGATTCAGGAAAATGTACAATTCATAGCATGCAGATCCTAAATATTATGCAATTGAAGATTTAGTTTTCAAATGCAATTATGTAGGTCAGAAACATAGGGAACAGTGCTATGTTGTTGAATTCGAGAGTTGCTGTGAGATCAGGTTGTTTCTGACAACTCGTTTTTGTAAACATTTGAAGACAGGAAACAACAGTGAAGCAAATACTATTTAATGCCTAACGAATCTAAAAGTACCTTGGCAAATAATTTTTAAAATTTCCTTTCATCTGCAATCCAATCAATTAACTGTTGTATCAGTGGTTACATTAAGAAAACTCCTTCCTTGAAATAAACATGATGACTGTCGATTTGTTTGGAAAGAAGGGTTTAGTTCATTCAAATACCAACTTTAATTCTCGAATGTGTTATCTATGGACAGTTATGGTATTGGTTTTTTCAGCAACAAAGAAATTAGGACTAGCAATATGATCTGAAATATGTGTTCATTTGCTTTCACGTACATGGTACAGGTGTTGTTTCAGACAAGTTTAGACATCTTTGCAACTGCCATTTTATTGTGAACTTTCAGTTAGTAAGAAAAAATAATTAAGGGTAGTTGAATAATTTTTTTTATAACTTGCAATTACAATACATTCTAGTTAAACTGATGACAATGTAAATTTTATTTGGTTCTATTTTTAAGTGAGAAAATTTACTAGAGATGGTGCCATCTAAAATCAGTATGATAATAATGCTATGTATTTTTGCTGATGCTATTATTGTGCCAATTCAAGTGAAAATACCTGACGATGGATAAATAACATATTACTGTACAATTCCTGTTCATTTTTATTCTATTAGAAATTAGTCTATTTATTCTTCAGCAGAGAGAGAGAAGAGGACTTCAAGAAACCAAGACGGGCTGCATCAGCAATAGTCAGTTATGTTTTGCCTAACATCAGAAAGTAAGAAGTTATATGATACTCTTTTTCTAAAACCCATTTTATCCTGAATACGACAATGGTCGTAGTACTTCATTCTATCCTGAATATGCCTATGGAAGAAGTATCCCATTTTATCCTGAATACGTCTACAGTTGTACTCTACTATGTATGTATGTTGTGTCTCTTGAAACACGTGTTAATCTTCACATATTTATGTGTTCTTCTTCACCAACACAGGAAATGGTTACAGTCTGCATACACAGTGAAATTCATTTTAAAAATGTGGTTGGAAAAGAAATTGTTGGCTTGAAAATTAGTCGATATAGTGATGGACTGTGACTCAGTTGCAAACAGGGATGTTCATAGCGAGGGTAGCGACACTTAAGTTGACTATTTGGATGATTCTGATGATAATATTGACTTAAATGACGGGTTAGAATTGAATCAAGTTTAGGAAAGAGATGATGCATGGCTTTATGCACTTTTCAACAATGATTGAGAGAATGAAGCTGACTTTGAAAGGCTTTCAATAGGAATGACATAGTGATGATATGGACTTAAAAATTTGACCAAAATTGTACTGATTAATTACCTTTATCTTGCTGAAAGATTTCTGGTATTAATTTGTGACAAGTTTTCATGAGAAACTGCACACTGAAGTACATGTTCTAGAATGTGAAGGGAACAAAACGTTCCAGGTGTTTTGTGAATTGTAGTGAAATTATTACAACTTTAAAACTAACGATGCTAGAAACTTTAACTTTAGACCGAACTACTAGAAATAGAATTTTATTTATTTTATTCATATACTATTAACCCTTTCATCACTAAGTAACTTCACAGGCATAGAGCCCTAAACACTAAGTAACTTTGGACTTGTAAATCAGAATAAACTACGGACTTTGAAAGAACATAGCTTTGCCAACTCTAAAGATATCTGCCTGGATTTGGTATCAAATTGTAGGTTAAAAGTAAACTTGTATGACTAATTCAATAAAATGTGCACATCTATTATAACTTTTAAATTACAGGTGCAAACAGGTAACACACCAGGAAAAATGCACAATTATTTTTTTACCACATTACATGAATAATATTTCAAACACTTCATCTAAATCAAAGATTTCAAAGTATTCCAAAGCTTTCCTGGATCCATTTAACACTTCAGTGGGTCCAACTCTCTCAGAAAATTAAAATAAATCCCTTTGGTTAATTGAGAACAAAAACCTGTGGAGGTCACACTTCATCTGGTTCAAAACCTTCAAAGTCCTCGTCATCATCATCACTGTTGACCACAAGCACATTCAAATGCATCTCCAGATGTTTTCTCTCATTTTCAATCACTGTGTAAGGCCACAACAGCAAAATATTTTGATAATTCATAATCTGACACTTCATTCTCATCTTTCTTCGAACTCCCCCATTTTGAATAGAAATTCACCATTCGCATAACATGCTTAGAATGTGCTTGCTCGCCTTGAGATTTCTAGATGAATTCAAGCTTAACTCGCGAGATAATCCAAGTATAATATCTACATTACAAGAAGGAACTTTTTAGAGGTATCCCAAAATTTATATTTCTGGTACATACTATGACTTTAAATAAGCACACTTTTTTATTCATCTTCATGAATAAAGGATTCATTAGAATTGCTTCTCAGGAATCGGGCACTGCAGTTAAATTTGGTAAACAGAATAAACTGGGTTAATTCCTTTGCTTTTGAGAATTTACTGGGTGCTACACAAGCCTGTCATGTCACATCCCATGAAACATTTTTGTTTTGACTATAAAATAATTCAGAATAACTTTTTTCAAGGATTTTTAATTAATTGAAATGATATTTGATATGAGGCTTTTAAATAAGAAGACTTAGACCCTATTCAATTTTCACCTTTTTTCCACAAAACCCTTTTGCATATTTTAATTCGGTCAGTTTTGTTTTGCTCAATAACTTTTGAAGGATTACATAAACACTGATCAATTTTGATTTTTTTTTATAATTTGTCATCAAAAATAAATTGATCAGTCTTCAGCTATCTGATTTTCAGTTTTTGTTTCTACTAAATAGCATTTTAAGGAACTAAGTTATGGACTGAAATCAGATTTAACTTGTTTTTTACATTAAGAAAACCATGGGTAAATTTAGAGTTTCGACTTTTCTAGTAAAAGCTTACTATCCCTTTTTGATTCTGAAATTCAAATCCTCAATTTTGATTCTGCTCAATATCTTTTAGTATACTTCATGGATTGAAATGAAATTTTGTATGAGGCTTTCCATTACGGCTTTGGTCGAAGTTAATATATACAAATTCTGTGCAAAGTTTACGATATTATGGCCCATGCATGGTCTAGAAATTTTCACTTCAGTTTCTGCTTAATATCCTTTGTAAATCTACATGGATTTGAATCAAGATTTGGTTTGAGGCTTTATATTAAGAAAATCTAACTTATGTTTTATTTTTATTATGTCCTCCTTCAGACACGTTGACATATGGATCATTATATCACCATGTATATCCACATGTCTGTCTATATATTAAAAAAATCTGTCTGCCCACACTTTACATTAACTTCAGTGTTAAATGTTTACTTTAATTTCAATTAAATACCAATTTTATCTTTGGATTTGGAATACAACTTCATGATGTACTTTAATATATTTTTTTCTTGAATTTGACTGTTTTCCACTAATAGTGATAGCACAATAAACCTGAGATCAATAATACAGTCTTTTACTTTGATTATACTTCCATAGTGTGACCAGTGTACATGTATCAAATACAGTTGTCAGCAAAGTTATTATACAAGATGCATAGTTGCATCTGATGTGCACTGCACTAAAATAGTAAAAGTTATTTTTAAATACATTTCATGCTTAACTCACTTGTCTACTATTGTTCAAGGCAGGCATATACTAGTTTTATCCAGTTATATTTTTCATCACATGGTTACATTTAAAAATCACAATCTAGTTTATTCCCAGGCAGAATATGTGCCTGCCAGGGGTTGAGAGTTGTGCAACTTAGTGTGTGGACATATTTTTTGGAAATAACAAACCTCCAAAAACTTGATCTGTTTGACCTAGATTTCACACTTGATTGACATTGTTGAAGTTGTTGTCAGTTTCATGAGTTCCATTGGCTACAGTCATGGAAACAGACTCAGTGTATCATGGTGAGTACAAACACCTTTTCCAGCCTTAGGTTACAGTTACATTCATTTTATGCTCAAGGTAGGCTTGACATGCAGATCTTGGACAGCATTTTGTTACTGTTATATTTTATAATTTGGTCTGTGTTTGACACGGTCTTTTGAAGAAAGCAATTTCTCTTTTCTGTTTAGTAGATAACAAAATATATGTGTCATGTTCAGTACTACTGGACAAAGACCAGAAGAGCTTATGGGATGGCTTATTGTCCTTCATATGTAGTCCATCATCTATCCATCTGTTAGCACAAGTTTGTTATCACTACACCTAAATTACTTGGAGTATTAATGTGAAACTTTACATACTTTCATCCCAAGTTAAGTCACTGCTACTCCCAAATATTGTCACTAACATGGGGTTTTCATGAGAAGACTTCTTATGATGACCAGTTGGTCCTCAATGAAAATGTTGCTGATTTGATAATCAATATGGCTACCATTACAGCCATCTTGAAATTCTTGACCCCAGATGAAAATCACTCCAAAAGAACTGTTACTTCCATTGACATGGAGGTTTTCATCAGAAGGCTTTTTTGTTTCTTATGTCTAGTTGATCGTAAATGATATGGTTCCATGGAGACATCCTTAATGGATGGTCGTATCAGTGTGGAGTTTCACTAAAAGACTTACAATGTCAGTTGGTGCCAACTGAAAATTATGCCACTCTCACATCCAGTATAGTCACCATGGTCACCATCCTGAAAATCTTTTTGCAACTCATCCTAATGTAGCATTGCACTTTGAGTGTCTGATTACAACTTTCTTGTTCTGTACCCACAAATTGCTACCTCTGGGAAGGAAAAAAATGGAAAAATATGCCTAATACCTTAAGTGAATATCTGTCCAAAACAATGTTGCTGCTTAAGACAATAAAAACTGTAACAGTACAATTACTTTATTTTAAACAATGTATTTGAAAATTAAAATGTTCATGATTTGTATTAATGTGCTGACATGTATGTTAAAATATTTTAATGGATGCTCATGTATTGAAATTTCAAGGTTAAAATCACCATGGCCAGTGAAGATATAATTTTGTTTCGAGGATTGTAGTAATGACAATAACCAAATGCAAATAGACAATTTGTAATATTACTCAATGAATTAATTTACAAACGAAAGTAAATAAGTAAAAACTATATACAAAATGCTGGAAAATAATAAACAAACACTATATAATAATATGAAGAAGATCTGGAACTGGAAATTCCAATAGTGCAGTTCAGTTCAGGTGAATCAGATATTCAGACATGTTCATTCTTAAGCACATTATCAAAAGTTTATTACAGTGTCCAAGGAAAAGATAATAATACAGTACAGAAGAAAAAAAGATAAGAAAGGGAATTGTCAAAGAAAAAAGATTATTCTACATTTTAGCACTATTAGTACATTTATTACGATGTATCATTTTCCTTTGCCCCTCTAAAATGCATGATACTCAAATGTAGGTTAATTGGGGACATTGTCCCATGCCTTTTGTAGCCTAGGTGCAACGCTGTAAATGGCAAATATCATCCACATAGAGTTTTCAGTAGAAGACTAATCATGACATCTAGTTTGTCATGCATGAAAATGGTGCCAATCTGACCTCAAATATGGCAGCCTTGTTTAAAATTCTTGTAGTTACTTCTAGATGTAAAGTCTTGTCACTATTGGGTTTTAACAGACTTGTGGTATCTGGCTGGATCTGAAGGAAAAAGAATCAAATCTGACATCCAATATGGCCACCAATTTAATGACCTTTAAAATCTTTTTATTGCTACTGCAGAATTGGTGGTCATCTCAAAAAAGGGTTTTCACTAAATGGCTTCTTTTAATATCTAGTTGGCCCTGAATGAAAATGGTTCCACACATGCATTCATTATGGTCTCCACAATGAACATATTACAAATCTTGTCACCAATTTTTTGGAATGATTGGTCTTATTGGCATGTGTTTTTATCAAATATCTTTTAATTGTGTCTAGTTTGACCTAAATTAAAATGTCAACCTTTAATTTAATATCGCTGTCATGGCAGCTAATTTGGATATCTTAATGCTCGTAAATATCTGATATAATTTTAACCCTAAGCAGGTTAAAAGAAGACATGAATTCCTAGATTGTTTTTCGGACAGTAGAGCATCAGTCCCATCAAGTGACTTTTGTTGTAATACAGATATCCAGGGCATCAACGATATTCATATTTTGTTTTTAGTTTTTAAGTTTCTGATGTTCACATTCTTATTTTTAACCCACATTATTGTGTGCAAAAAATATGGAAAGATTTTATGCACATTTATTTATTTTCATCCTCTCCTATTTGGAAACTTAATTATCACTGGCAAATTTTGTTGCTAAGTACTACAAAGAAGATTGTGGATAAATCCCATGTAATTCTTAACAATCAGACTTGCATGCGTACCTTGTTTAATTCATAAGTCCAGTTGTTATTAAAAGATTCTAGTGCACAGTCTCAGTCCTCTGTTGGTAATCAAGTCCATTATAAATGTAACCTGGTCAATGCACTAAACTGCCACCATGCATGTAGGCTTCATTCTCACAGCTGAATAGGGCATATTTTTTATTTATTACTTTTCTTTCCAGGAAACTGAGAAGAGAGGATGTGATTTCTAATCATGGATTCAAAGCTCCAGTTCACACATCACCAAGCAAAGGTAATGATAGACATAAGCACTAAGTTCCAAATAAGTAATTTTCCATTGGCACTGGCACTGCCATGTTATTGTTAATGAAAAGTGAACATAAAGGTGTCATTTCCTTTTAAAGAAACAGACAAAAATTGTACACTAAGATTAATTTTATTTGCAATGATGTTTATCTCTTCAGTCACCAATAGAAATAGTGTGAGAAAATGTTGAAATAAGTATGCATATTTACTTAGAATATCAAACTTGTGTTCCCACAATTATATCCACCACTTTTAACACTTTTTTAAAAGCATTTTTAAATTTGCTAGTTATCTGAATTATTTCTAAAAGTTTTTTGATAATGATTTTTCTTTTTATAATATATTGTTAATAGAATATTTAGTGATGCAAGAATTAGACTTTTCATTGGAAAATCATGGTTGGAATTTTTAATTTCCAGATATTTTTTTTTGTTGTTTTAACTACATTGTGGATTTTCATTGGTGGCTTTGCATATTCTCATCACATATCTGGTGCACTTGCACCTCATTTAGACAGTACACTGGCAATGCCTTTGAAATGAACCATTACCAGTCTGATAGTGTGGTTCTGATGATTAAAAATGATATTTGATTGGTCATTTTGGCATCACAGATTCACAATTATTGGCTTACATTACAAGACATTCAACACACATAACTACCATTGTGGTGGCCTAGTGGTTGGAGCATCCACCACGGAAGCAGGAAGTTGTGGGTTCAATCCCCGGCCTAGTCATACCAAAGACTTACAAAAATGATACAAACAGCTGCCTTGCTTGGTATTCAGCATTAAGAGGTTAGTGTTAGGACTGGTTGGCCTAGTGTCAGGATAATATGACTGGGGGGGACATCATGGTATATGTCTGAGGCATGATGCCCCATGTGCTAGACATCACTATAAACTGCCTCACAGCATATATCGTAGCAATATGACTGATTTTTTTTAAAGCCACGTTAAAAACCCTAATTCAACAAACACACATAACACAATTGTTCAGGTCTTTTTAAAAGATGGCAATGGTCAAAGAAGTGAGAAAAAAAAATAATGCTGGTCATGTGTGAAAATATGTTATAAGCTCAATGGCAATAGCAGCAGGGGGGGGGGGGGGGGCGAATGGGACATTTGCTCCAGACATCATTTGCTCTAAATCTAACAAACATCTCGAGAGAATTAATTCGAATCCTTCTTTTTCAACCAAAAAAAAAAGATTAATTGCTCGAAACATAAGTTTTTGGCAAAATCATACTCCAAGACCGTTTTCATCGTTTAGTCAAAATACGGTCTCGTCGTGATGTCATCGCCCCCTGCTGCTATGGGTTAACAATTTATTTCAACCGAATATTCGTTCAAGTTTTTAGGACTTTACAAACAAACTAATCGCTAACACCTCGTCTTGTAGATCAATCAAATGATTTGACTGGTCGGTGAGTCGGAAATTAATTCTCGTTAGCGAATTATTATGGCATCGCATGTAGACAGGATTAATTGGGTTTTCAATAATTAGGAATCCTGGAGGAGCTGTTGGTGCAAACGAATAAAGAATATATCCCTGCTGAGCTTGATTTGATTGCTCTAGATTAATTTGATAGCTTCCTTCAATTGCATCACATGTTAAATTGAGTGCAATCACCGTTGAAATATTCACATTGTGCGGGGCAATATGCCTACCGCCACCATCTGGGTCATTATTATATTTGAGGAGGACAGTTGAATCTTGTATTTGTAATACCTTGCTAACATTCCTAACAGATTCTTTTAGTTCCTCAGCGTTGAATCCGGGAAACTTGAAATTACGCAGATCGGCTTCTGTGATATTGTAACCGGTTAGGAATCATTGTTATTGTTTGAATAATTAGTTCATTTATATATTCCATGTCAGATACAAGCTGATTTAGTATTTCAACGTGTTTTTGTGAGTTTGTTTGCCGTAGTTGTTCTAGTTGTGTTTTATGTAATTGATTAATTTCATTAAAATAACCAGTGATGTCAGTTAGCGTAAATGAGATAGTAACAGATGAGTCAGCTGTTTTTTTAATGATAAAATCCCATTGCAATGTGTTTTTGTTGGTAAATATAAATCTATCGGCGATTTTTCCTTTTTTTATATCAGATAAATTATCTCGATACATAGGATTGATTATCATGATATGATTGTACGTCTGTGGTTAAGTCGGTGGTGGATTTTTCCGGTGGTTTTTCAGGCCATCCTAACACTGTTCTTAACGAGCTGTTATAGATATCTACAATGTATCCCTCTGTGCTTATTTCGATCGACGACGAGAGCGTCGGTTCATGAAGATTAATAGCTATTTTTGATTCTTTTCCAGTGGTTGATTTTATTCTACGCTGAATTTCAGAATTTATTTGCTCAATTTGGTACGGCCCAGTTGGTAACGAAACAGTTTCCCATGCTAAAGTACCATCAGGTTTATTCTTATACGAGAACACCAGTGCGTTATTGCGTTGCTAACCGCCAAATGCAACCGATCTGATATTGGGCCAGCTATGATATACTCGTAATTTTGCCAGCGCGATCTCACGCACTGGAATCAGAGAAGGGAAGTTCACACTAAATTGTGGGTTTGTTGATGTTATTGATATCATGCTTGTTCGTATCGGAGTGGTATTCTCTGCGATTCGTTGAAGCAGTTCGAGTGACATTATTGTTAACGCTGTCTTCAATTTCCAATTTCAACATCGCGGAGTTATACAACTGGGTCATCGTGGAAAATTCAACATCGGATATGAACGAATTATCTATTGACAGCGAGATCAACTCCAATAATTTCGAGTACGAGTCAAATACCACCCGGTACCGAGCTGTATAATCACTGAGTTTTTCTGAGAACACGATGATAACTTTTTAGTTATCGCGGTGGCGACTGCCGCAATTGTTGTTGCCGCGGAGATAGCAATTGGAACTGCTATCGGAGCCATCATGGTCACCGTTGACAAAATAACCCCTGCACTGGCCATCACACCGGACACCGAGTAGACGGTGATGTCGATGATTGCTACGCTGCGTCGGTATTTTTTCATTTTTTCACGATAACGCTCAGAAAGTGATTTCAAGTTCGCGGAAAATTCTTTCACGGTATCATATCGATATCGATGCGATTGTGATACCTCTGGGACTATTATCGGTTAAATTGATTTCATCGATGTCATTACTATTTCAGACCCGCTAGTGTTTTCAATTATTCGATTGTGTACTCGGATTTATGGTCGGTGGGGGGGGAATACCGGATACAAATTCTAGCGTCCAGGGTAGCGAATCCCTAACCACTGACTCGTCGGATGTAGTTATATCAATCCTAATAGGGTATCTTATTCGGTCAGGTGCTGCTGGTATCATATCGTTTATATATGTTACTGTGTTAACACCGCTTATATATATTGCTGGGCCGACTCCCAAATGAAATTTACGGCGATGTATTATTGTAAATCGATAACAACCCGGTATACTGCCATATTTGCTGTGAAAATGTAAACTATTTTCCTTTCCTTGGATCCAATCAAAGGTTCCACTGGCAACTGTGTATACGATGTTACCAACGGTTTTTACGCGGTGTGAAATTTTTACCTTTTCAAAATTTTCTTTTAGTTTAAGAATATCATTGTAAATATCGAGATAACTTGTCTTGATTTCGTTAGTATTTATCATCCTCAACGCCTCCTTGTTAAAAAAGAATAACTCCAGAGGGATTTTAATTTCATCGAGATCTTTTAGTTTAAGAATATCATTGTACATTTCAAGATAATTTGCCCTGACTTCGTTAGAAACCATCATCCTCCTATCCCTCTCGCTAAAAAAGAATGAAACCAGAAGGCCGTCGATTCCAAGCCGTGCTTGGTTTTTAATATGCTGGTCGATGTTAAAAAATTTCGTCGTCATATCTTGGGGTTTACTGCCCTCAAAGAACTTATTAACAATTTCGCTGGTGAGCTTTTGTTTGTCAATAGCTTTTTTAACTTCAGCGAGGCTCGGGCCTGTCAGAGATGTGGTTTCAGACACAGGTGTTCTCCCTAAAAATTTATCCACGATGGTATTAAGTGTTGTTTGTCTCACCATAAACATATTAATATCTTTGAGAGTCATCGTAGATGTAGCTGGGACACCAAAGAAACTATTAGCGACGTAGGCATTGTGAGTATGCTTGCCAATAAACTCGCTAATTTCAGCGAGAGTCATGCCTTCCACAAGCGGGTTCCAAAAAACTTAACAACGACGCCATTAGTAAGTTTTTGTACCTTTTCAAGATTTTCTATTATTTTAGAAATATCCGTGTAAATATCGAGATAATTTGCCTTGATTTCATTTTCATTCATCATCCTCCCCGCCTCCTTGTTAAAAAAGAATAAAGATAGAAAGTTTTTAATTTCAGCGAGAGTCATGCCAACCACAAGCGGGGTTCCAAAGAATTTATGTACGACAATTTTGCGAAAACTATTATAACCTCGTATATAATCATCCAGCTCACGGCCGTGGGCGGCAATCGCGTCGGTGATCGTAGACACAAGTTCGCCTGGTTTAAGTTGCCCGTCGCTGGAATACAGCGCAATAGAGTTTTCAGCGGCGTCGCGCTGCCGTATCAAAATGTCATCCGCGGATATATTACTGCTTTTCAATGTACCCTGGCGATCTTGAAATACAACTATTTCGTTCGGGTCAACACTTGCTAAATTTAACGTCTCAGCGATTTCATCTTCAATTATTTTTTTTACATCCTCGATAGAATCCGCAGATGTTTCCGCGGTGGGTTTCAACATTGACAGAGATCGTCCCCAAATATCAATCATTATTGTAAAGACTTTAGTATTTTCAATTTATTGATTCTCTAAAATTACCTTGTAATTTCCCACTCGTGTATTTATTTACAACCAGATGAGGTGGTTTCTGTGACGATGAAATCTCCGCGAGGACATTTAATACTTCACGGCCGCATATCGGTGGATCATTTAATTGTTGTGTTGGCAGCGTGGAATAAAAAATCGGAAACTCTTTGAGTTTCATCGAAGAATTTATATACCGCATAAACTCGCTTGGCGGAGCTAACCCATATGAATCAAAATAGACAATCCCACGTGGATCAATCGCGTATGCAACCCAGTGAGTTCCCGATCCGCTGCTGTTATCAAGATTGATGATACCGGTTTCAATGCTGTTTGGTTTTCTCGGTAATTGATCTCTCATAAAAACCCCTCTGAAGTTTTTTATCGCTAGTTTTGTATCAGCATCAATTAAATCAAAATTGGACATGGGAACAATTGGGCTTTCAACTAATAAACCGTTCCTGGTATTCTGAGACCCTTTCCGCTGTACCATGAATATGGAGTCCCTGGTAGTCTTAAACCCTTTCCCTTTTTTTATATCCTTTCCCAGTTGCCTTTTTCAGCGCCATCCCTGCTGCGGTACGAACGGCTCCCAATGCAGCCGCTTTCGCCACCGCTGGGGCAGCCGCTGCGATCAATGCTGGTATTGCAGCTAACAATGGAAATATGCCACCTGATTTTATCATGTTGGCGACTGCAGCCTTTGAAAATACAATTTGAACCCCTCTCTTATTCTTTAGCGCATCATTGAAATGTTTTATTTGACGATCCATCAGTGATATTTTATGTGTACCGCAGGACATCTGCGCTGGTTTTAACGTTATTGTTGTTCCACATTCTTTAGCGGATTTTGATCGCAATTTCTTGACCTGACCATCAGTCAACTTGACACTAACAACACTATATGTCATTTTATTGTAAAACACAGTTATGCTTTCCATTGATCTATTTGTGAATCGTTTACATATTTTCCACTGGTGCATCAACGATTCTCATTCGTCCGCCAGCCCCTTCTAACAACATTGATTTGTTGCTGAGAATGACAGCAACCGCTCTATAATCAACACCACCAGGGGATATACGAGCCCTAAAATGTATGTCAACGACGGATTGCCTTGTTAAATCAAGATGTTCCAGTGAAAAGTAATCAGTCGGATATAGGTTTTTAAAATCAAGTTGCGATATTTGTAAACCAGTATTAACATTTTGATCACGACCCATATATGACAGCATCCGATGATACACATTTGCTATGTGGTTAGTGTCTTAATCAAGCTGTATATCCTCAGATGGTTCTTGTTGTCCGTTTATTCTCAGTGAAACCTCCTTGACTCCTAATCGATCAAATATCATATGACTGCGTTCTTGGGAGCCTAATCGATCCCGATTATGCAGCGCTATAAATATATGACGTGGAGCTGAAACGCCTTGTTTTGATGCCAGGTGACATGTAAATGTATCAGCAACATTATCCTCTTTGGTATCAGTTGTTGTTGTTAGCAAACTTATCAATGATTTGCCACCTGTGTCCATAAATGAAATTAGCCGCTCTTCCGTGGTAATTGATGGGGTCATTACTGGCATCCACAATACTATTTTACTCAAAACAACTTTACCATCAGCGGCACCAGTACGCCAAATTGCATCATTGTCATTGCCTTTTCGCACTAACGCGATTGTGTGTTTGGCTCCATAGATGACTTTTCTGACATTTGTGCAGAATCCAAATATGTGATGGAGTGGAATCGCACATGAAAAATATTGCTGCTTTCCTTGCAATACTCCTTTTCGTGTTGCAAATCCTAAATTGAAATTACCATTAATGCCTCCGAGAATATCAAACGCAGCTCCGGGTCTAGCTCGACGTTCTGGATTAGCTGCTTCTTGTTGATTGGCTTCTGCATTATCTCTTGCTGTTAACACTTTAATATATTGAAGGTGGTCAGCGTTATCAGAGGTATCCTTTGCAAACATCATAGATGGACCAGCCGACCTTGTATAATCATCAGAATATCTTGCTAGCCCGATTATTGTTGTTGCAACATCAACTTAACGGTCTATTGATTCAATTTCTTTTCCATCAATGAGATATCTTGCACTTTCAAATAACGCCATTATGCCATTATTAACAAAACCAACTCCGACATTTTCGTTATCTGCATATGGGGTATCAGCTGCAACATTTGTTACGAGTTTTCCCTCGATTTCAATAAATGCTTCACATGGCAAAAAGTATTTACTGGTATCTTGAACTTGAAGTTCAATTCGCAATCGTAGGTCGGGTTGTATTGCATGATAGGAATAGTATTGATAATCGCGGACGGAATTGTCCTTGGGTACTGGGGCTTCTATATCGAAGGCCGGATCAGCTGTTCGTTTAAACATTATATTATTCACACTAGTGTTTTCAATTGTGAAACTCTTTGTAATCATCGTCGTTTTTGTTTTCGTTGTCTAACCACTTCCTGCTATCGCATTCATGATAGCGCTATCTGTTACCGGTGAAGCCGTCAATGGCGACGGAGTCACCGAAGCAGCCCACGACGCTAGTTTTTCTTCCACTGCGCTATTTATTGCTTTGCTGATTTTTGCAGGCATCACTGTAGTTGATGGCAGCACTGTTGGTTTCACCACCGACTTCGTCGCTGTTGGTTTCTTTCGCACCAATGATGCTATTTTATCTTTCGCGGCAGAAAATGCCTTTCCGGCAAGATTTCCAACAGCGCTGATTCCCTTATCACAAATAACATCAATGGCCTTCATTGATAATTGTTTAGTTAACGGCGCCACCTTGGGAGCCATTCTTGTAAATAACCCCGCTATGGTATTGCCGAAACCATCTCCGTAATATGCTCTATAAACAGGCAATCGTGAGTTCACCACGTAGACGCTTATGGGTTTATCATGGTTGTAGTGTATGATCATCTTGTTATAAAACTATTAGTTTTTAATTAGTGATCAATCGCTAAGATCCATAGGATTTTCATCATAACCATGGGCATCTCTGTGATTTTCAACTAATTCAGCAATGAGTTCTCGATATACATTAATGCCCATGATACTGCCGGCAAATAATCGTCTACAGATATCAGCTGCTTCATTAATTATCTCGACGGAGTTGTTTCCGGCTCGCTTTCCACCCATAAGTACTTCTAACTGTGATATATCACTTAGGATGTTACCAGGACATGTCACGGTTGCGTTGAAATCCAAAGGATTTTTAATTGAATATCCTTTTCCGCTTGTTTTCTTAGAACCGGCTTCTGCTTTTATGTCTGTTTGTTCCGGGATTGGATCCTCCGTATAACGTGGTGGTTGTGGACCGCTTTTAACCGCACCTAGAAAGTCATCATAACCAGGGTGCTGCAACGCCGAGATTTTATTCCCGCCACGTTTCACTAAATATATTTTTGATGCCCAAGTGTCTGTTTTTTATAAAACTTTTAAACTCGTCTTTTAATAAATTCTCTTTTACCCTTTGGAAAATTGTCTCTAGCAAAATCAGCTAATTCGGAATCCGTATGGTTTCCTTTAATTTCATTTAATGCTGCGACTGTAAATATATTCTCAGGTGAATAGTCTTTTCCTCCAGCTGCACCTTGTTCTTCTTCGAGTTCTTCAATTTCGCGTTTATATATTACTGGATAGTTGTTGTATCCCTGCGCGCGTTTGTTCGGTCTCTGCTGCTATCTTTTCAAGTGTATCAAGCAGCGGCGCCTTTGTTGCTCGTTCTTTTTCAGGAATATCTCCGTATATCGCTGCTTCAGTTAACTTTTTCACATCTTTGGTCGCACTTGTTATCGGAGTAAACAGTTGTTCACTTGACACAGAAAAGTCAGTCTGAACTTGTTGTCGTTGTTGAAGTTTCTCGCGAAGTCTGTCTCGAACCGGTATAAACTTTTTAATTGCTGCTAGCCGCTCTCGGGCAAATTTAGTTGTAAGCGATTCACCCACCATATATTGTTTGTGAACTGAGTTTTCAAATGTGAAACTATCACAATTAAATGCTGAGTTATTAAATAATGTACCATCAAGCTAACGTATCCATCTCCGACAGGGTTAAATTGTACGACGCTATCCGCGAATGTTTCAGAAATAACATCCCTGGGGTTTTCAGAATTTTAATATCTGAGAACGGCGATGAACGATTTTTGTTAACGACGCGGCAACAACAACAACTACATGAAAATGGAGGCGTCGCGGTGATTACTTGCTACCACAACCAGATCATCCAGTACGCACATAACTGCATGAGCAAGCCCAAACTGCTGAGTATTCTTTCAGGAGAAAATCCTATGTAAGTGTACAAAAAAACGCTAAAAAAATAAAATTTTTACTGAAAATTTACTGAAAGCCTATTTTTTATAGTAACGCTCACGTGGTTAGGATACTGGTTTTTCCTCGTTTAATATTTTTCTAAGATCCGGAACCTTAGAACTAATTTCAGCTCGTTTTTGATACTCTTGGCCGAGCTTTTGAGATATTGCTTCAACGGTGCTAAATAGCGTTATAAATACATTAATGTCGTTACCGTACAAACAAGCATTGATGGACTTTTGAATTCCTTTCACGAGCCTGTACATCTTAGGTAAAACATAACGACCCTTACTAAACTGATACTCACTTTCTTCATATTCCGAGGCAATCCTGTCGCAGTCGAGATTTTCAGATAATACTATCCCTCGATTTTTCAAATTTGAAATTTCAACAATTATAGAATTTACATCTTTGATATCCATTATTTATATAATACATTTTACCTCTAATTATTAAAAAAAAATAACACTTATATGGCAATCTCGATGGCGCCCTATGATGTCAGAGAGACCCAGAGGTTACTTTATTAACTTAATTAAGGACAGCACAACACGCATCTTTGGAACTCCTTGGTTGCCTTCACATCCAAGTAAGCCCAAAGAACCCCGAAACATACATCTCCTGAAGGGAGGCCTAAGGTGACAAACTTCATCTTAGACCGCCCAGAAGATATGCTTGGGGGACAAATGCGACAACACATCTTTGGAACTCCTTGGTTGCCTTCACATCCAAGTAAGCCCAAAGGAACCCGAAACATACATCTCCTGAAGGGAGGACTAAGGTGACAAATTTCATCTTAGACCGCCCAGAAGATATGCTTGGGGGACAAATACGACAACACATCTTTGGAACTCCTTGGTTGCCTTCACATCCAAGTAAGCCCAAAGGAACCCGAAACATACATCTCCTGAAGGGAGGCCTAAGGTGACAAATGTCATCTTAGACCGCCCAGAAGATATGCTTGGGGGACATGACTACATGTACTTAATTAAGTTAATTAAGGATGGATATTTACAATGAAACGATGATGTGGGACGGCACAATGCCATATATATCTCCACTCGAGTGTTGTGGCAGATTTTAGGCATAACATATACTTAATTAAGGATATTTACAATGAAACGATGATGTGGGACAGCACAATGCCATCTCCACTCGAGTGTTGCGGCAGATTTTAGGCATAACATATACTTAATTAAGGATGGTATTATTCAATGAAATGATGATGTGGGACAGCACAATGCCATATATACTTAATTAAAGATGGTATATATTGAATGAAACGATGATGGAATTTGTGATGTAATGATGTGGGACGGCACAAGACAGCACAAACATGAAACGACGTGGCGGATTTTCTACGGCCAATCCAACCAATCAAAAGCAACCCAATTAAATTAACCCGGTTGCATGATTGACAAAAGACAACCACACGCCCGGGTTAATGGCGTTGGTTAGTTTTGATCGGTCGGATTTGGCCTTCGAAAGCCCCAAGCTTATTACGAGTCATAACATATATATAAGGTGACTAAAACGGCAGCGTTGATTCACGGGTGTGTTATTTTATTTCCTTGAATTACTTATTAATGCTGTTTCACAACATTTAAATGAGACAAAATATTTAAATAAAACACTAAACAAAAGAATACAGTTGTTAGATAACAGCGTGTATTTTCTCTGTTCTAATCCTCTAGACAAAATGCGTTACCAATTGATTCACAAAGAGCTGTATACAGAGGAATTTTAACCACGCCCACTTACTTCAATGAATGGAAAACACTAAGCGAACATAGGTAACGCGTTAGATTATAAAGAGCGTCTGTACTAAAAGTGTATAATAGCTGAATGTAGATGCTCTATAAGGGTTTAAATAAATACAACTGTTTAAATGATGCAGTTTTAGCCAAGCGACAATAAAAAGTTTTAGAAATGTTAAAAGTTGATAAATACAACTCTACCGAAACTCATGTATTATACTCCATTACAGTCACGTGTGCGCGCCTATGTCAATTATAACTCTCTCTCTACATGTGTAGCAGACGACACAAAATACCTTTGACGGTCATAATACAAGGGAACTTAGTGAGTAGAGTGTTATGAGTGGCGGCGGACTTATCCATAATGGAGTTATCTCCCTTGAATCGTTTCAGATGTATACAAATTTTATTTTATGACCATTTTTCTTTGACAGAGTTAATTTTTGAATTCCTTCTGCTACTCTTTGTACTGAAGGACTACAAATATCGGAATATCTACTGGCTTCATTTATTGACTGAAATATTTTCTCCTCGTTGGTTTCTGTATCAAATGATTTGACGGATCTCTTTCCAACTGACTTACAGGTCCCTGTCCCGCCCCTTTTTGCATTCTGACTTTGTGAGACAGCTTGAAGATTCTCAAGACAATTATCAGTCTTGTTATTATTGATATGATCAATCACAAGGCCATCTTTGATCAATCCGTTGTGACATTCGTATGTGAATCGATGACAATAATATCTCTTCTTCCCAGCTGTAAACGTCAAGTATCCTCTATTATTTACCCGTCCAACCGTTTTTTTTAGTCTGCAATTTCTAACAACACCATCACGGGATGCTTCATAATTAACAAGCACTGGGTGTGGTCTGAAATCTTGGCTCATTTGTATAATAATACTATTTATCTAATTTATTATTTGCTTTAATTATAAGTCTATCGATATAGTCTTGAGGGGTTTTGATGACTTTGTCATTGAACGGGTCATTGATTCGTTTGTCATAGTAGTGTTTTAGTTCTCTGTATCGTTTGCCGCCACATCTGAAACACAACTGCGACTTTCCCCTTACCCCCACCCCACATCGGAAGCACGGAGGGGGCCAAAGGAACCGTTGCGAACACTTTGTAAATGATACCCACAGAATTCGCTTCTGCATGATTTGTTACACAGGGTTGTTGATCCAATCATTAGCCACTTGCAGTGATTCATTATACTATATTTTTCTATTTAAATACTTGTTTTAATTATATGAATGATGAATTCGAGAGATTATCAGTAATTAAGCCTTTCAAAAACGTTAAATTCAATCTCGATAGAACCCTCAAAGATGTGTCAAAACGGGCAATAATGGATAGAGCCCTGATAAATAAAATACGTGATTGTATTAATGAATTCAAGCACGACGGTGCATCTCATAGCTGGTCAACATTTCGAATTGATGGCGTTGTTGATGCCACCATGAACGACAGCAACGCAGCGTTGATGTTATCACAACTTGGCAGCAAAAAGTACTTTTTTAAAGTGAAATTCATCCGTGTAGAATCAGGCGGTGGGATTATGCTAGACAAATTTGAACCGATTCTCAAAGACAAGAAAACAGTCGTTGTTAGCCGTGATTCTAAGCCGGGTTTGTTAACTGGAATTGACAAACCATACTATGAACAGGCATATCCTGAAACAGCAGTTGTGTATGGGATATATCCGTTAAATGAAAAACCTGATATAAGAAAACTTAAACCAATGAAACAGTCGTCGCCGGCGACTTTGTCGTCAGTGGCTTTGCCACTCAATTGTGTAGCAGCACGAATAACAGAACATTTTACAAATGCATCCCGAGGGAACAAACTTACCGATCTACGTCGTAGCAAAATAGCTCAATGGGAGTTAACGGTGAAAGACCGCGGAGCGACTATTAGTGATATAACAAAATTAGAAACGTCGCTGAGATTTCCAATAACTGTTACAACGATAACCGGAGCAGTTTTATATGAATCAAAATTTAAATAAAAGGGAGCCCCAATTAAAATTATTGATCATAACGAACACGCGTGGATGCCCGCGGTCACAATATTTCCACGGAACAGAACAATAAAGTATATACCCGACGAATTCTTAGGAGAAGAATTTTCCAGGGACGGTTTTCTCGTTGTAAAGAAACTATTCGATGCTATTGCGCATTTGAGTAAAAACGACGCCGTGTCGGTGTGGTTACTTCGCAGCACTGAAAACGACATGGATACGTTTGATCAGTTTGTAAGACCAAACGGTGAATTATACCGCACTGAAGCATTTCACAACAAAATGAAAAAAACAGCTAGTGGGTTTTTAACGGCGTGTGGCGATGGCACCGATGAAATCATCAACGATGATGAACAATTATTGACAAACTGTTTTACAATCCCGTCGGTTGCAGCTCATTTTGCAAGAATCAAAAACGCATGGAAACCAACACGCGTAGAATTCTTGCCAGACATTGAGGCTAGTTGTTTAGAATTTAATCATGGCGGTTTATGGAATAACAAATACAACAGTGATAATATCATTTCAGTTGATATGGTTGCTTGTTATCCAGCGAGTTTTCTTGGTTGTGGAGAGTGTACTGAGTATTTTAAATGATTTGGACACCCCGTACATGAAATGACTCGTGTTGCAATTAATGGGCCGCTGCCTGATTTTGATTTAACTGGATTCGCTCGTGTAGTATCATTTGAGTTCGCAGCAGGACTTCATCGCTGTTGTTATATTTGGATTGGTAGACACATGTCTGAAAAGAAGTGGCTGCCAATAGCGCTGTTACGATTCATGATTGATACAAAAATGTTAATTTCGCTGACAGTCAGTGAAGCAATTATATCATATCGGAAACAAATCAATGTCTGGTTACCAACACCGGAACATCTTGATAGTATAATTGAGGAATCCAGAAAACATATTGATGCCAACGAAGAATATATCATTGAGTGGTCCAAACGGATATTTAATGAACGAAACATCGAAGCAAAAGATCTCGGCAGAAGAATAATCGGAAAATTCACTCAGGTAGGAAAAAAATGTGACTATAAACGATATTGTTCACGGCTGATTATGGATAACACCGAATACGACTTCGTAATCGCGGATGCAGTATCCAAAACATATATGTGGATCGCAAAGATGCTTTATTGTCCAATGGAACAAATTTGGGTACAGTTGTTACTTATAGCGACGGTTACAAATCCCCGTATACACATTTGAGGTCGTCGATGCTGGGTTATGCTTGTATTAATTTATTTTCAATGATAAATAGATTTCCTGACACTGCGGTTAGAGTTGCCGTTGATTCACTTTACATTAACAGCAAGTACGGTTGCGCAGTTGCTGAATTCACTAATTCGGATGAAAGTTGGGGATCATGGAGAATTAAAAAAGAAATGCTGCGTGATTATTCTGAATCAGCAGATGTTGAAATTAAAAGTAATTACTTACGCGGTGATAATTTATCAAAACGTTCTAATGCACCACCAATATCAGATCCAATTTGTAGATATAAAACAGTTTATTTAAACGGCTGTGGCGGGTCAGGAAAAACGACGCGTGCAATCGAGTTATATCGAGGACGCGTAAACAGGATTGTGCTGACGCCAACACATAGATTAGCCAGAGAGATATAACAACGAGGCGTTTCCGCGTGTATGTATCATAGTTTTTTCAGATACAGTGGTGACACATGGACACCTGAACGAATGGGAGATAAATTCATCCCCGAGGTTATAATTTGGGATGAAGTATGCACAGTATCAACAGAAATATTAAAGATGTTCTTGGATTGGCTGCTGCAAAAGAATACAGCGGTGACAATGTGCGGAGATCATGGACAGCCACCACCATTTGTCGGCGCGGGTCCACATAAGTGGCTGAAAGAATTCGTGGACTATTATGAAGAAATTGATAGCGATTATAGGGCACTTGATGAACAATTAAGTGAGGTTAAAAAATTAATTAGACTGAAACCCGACAGAATCCAATGTGAAATAATCAGGGAAATAATTTCTGAAACTCCAATGGAGGAATTTTATAACACATCGAGACAAAACGATTTTGTAGTTGCTAGCAGAAAAATAGTCAGAGACACACTTCAGAAAAAGTTGTTTGAGCTTCACAAAGAAAAATATCCCCTGATAAAAGTTCCATTGTGTTATAGACCCGGTGACACACGGCGACAGAATAATGAAGTTGAAATTCTAGGACAGCGCGAAAGACAAACATTAGTATTAAATGATATTGTGCTGGTTGATATCAGTGTTGTCGAAGACGCAATGCATGCTAATAAATCGCCATGGACACTGGGTTATGTAACAACAATACATTCCTCGCAGGGATTAACCATCAATTGTTTGGATAGTCGATAATCGCATTGAGTGGTCAAATTTAGTCTATCTTGCAGTGTCTAGAGTACGGCGAATTAATCAGCTTCGAAGAATTGTTTTCGATGATGACACCACAATGGATGATATTGATGTTAGCATCATTAAAAAAAAAAACTCCGGTTACAAACAACAAGACAAAAAAAAACGAGAATTTGATATTGATGCTGAATTAATAATTATGCTGAAGCAACAACAGAATAATCACTGCGCGAGTTGCAATTGTATAATGCGTTGGCAGTATTCGGATAAAGATCCTCGCCAATTTACCGTAGACAGAAAAAATAACAGTCTCGGTCATGTCAGAAACAATGTAATGTTTACTTGTCTTGAGTGTAATAGACGCAACGGTGCTAGTTAAGGCCGCGCGGAGGCAATTGAGTATCATCAAGAATCACTTGTAGTTGTTCGCGTGTAAAACCCCACTGAGGGGCAGTTGAATCCAATTTATAGATTGGAGGTCTACCAGTTGATCGTGTTATAGTAGATATGCTATGCGTAGTGACACTCCAAATAGGATCAGTAGCCCTTTTTTTACCACCTTCGAGTTCTCCTGGTTCATATAAATATCTCACGGTGACATTGCTGAGAATTGGCTGAGAAACGCTATCCCGCTGTGGTTGTGGTATATACTTTTTTTTATTGCGTTGTTAGGTTTCATATTGATTGCTCTGGTAATCTTGTTATTTAGCGCTGCAACTACCCCTGGTAACCTTTTGACCCATTCATGGGATCGCTTTTCTTGGATGAATTCTTTTGCGTATTGATATCCAAATAACCGCTCAGCAAGAGTCCGATTAAATCGTTCTACAATTGCCTGATCGCGATGTAACGCAGTATGCCCCCGTCTGATGGTGACATTGTGATGTTTCATTGTAGATGCAACAGCGCCTTGAAATTCCTTGCCAGGATCGACTTGTAACAGATTTGGCCAGTGTAGTGGTCCTCGTCGATAAATCCTTTCAAATGCAGAAGCAACTTCAGGTGATGATTTTGTTTTTAGCGGTTCTGCTTATTTGTATCGACTCGCAACGTCAACTACGGTTAGCGCGTATTTGTAACCGTTGTCATGTGGTAAAAACAATAAATCAGCTTGATGAATTTCATTTGGTCCGGTAACATCAAAATGCGAGAAATTGATTTGTTTAGGACGCTGTAGATAAATTTGCCATATAGCCTGTTTGGATAACCAGTTAGCTGCAGTGGCCTTTTTCACTTTTGCGGCGTTGGCGGGCTTATTGATTGCAGCGTTACCCCTCCAGTATCCCCTCGGAGAATAATAAATAGATTCCATATTATTAATTACCAGCGCCCATCATCAATTTGCCTTTCATAGCTGATTTTACCAACCACGAAGCCAATTTTTCTTTGAAAGATTTATCAGGAATAGCATTTAACGCATGAATTAATTTCACATCCGCGAGATGCCTGTGTTGCAGATTGCTGCTTTTATATGCAACATCATGAGCATGACACGCCTTATCAATAGCGTTAATCGGATACTCGCCGGGTCGGGGTTGATTTTGATCATCAAGTCTGATATCTAATCGTGTTCCGGGGCCACAGTAGCTATATCCTGGAAGGTGCTTTTCTCCAGGGTACTTTGCCCATGGGGTTCCATGGAGTTTTGCTAACTTGGCTGCGATATCACCTCCTCGTTTTTTTTTTTAAAACATCTCCGGATTTCATAGAAACAAATCTAAATTTTTTGTACCACATGTTGCACATCTACCAGTTAGTGCAGATCTGTTATTGCTAGTTGTAATCGTCGTTACATCATTTGTGCTAGTACGCGTTTTACACTTCACACAATATAGATCCATAATTTACATATAGAGATATGAATATAATTGATTTTTCAGCGACTAAAACAAGAGAACCAGTTAAGCATCATGCAGCGCTGCCAAACTCTATCCGCGCAATTATAATCGGGCCATCTGGATCCGGCAAGACTCAATTGTTGCTCAATTTAATAATAAGATGGATGAAGTGGGATAAGTTGTATTTAGTTGCTCCTAGCGTAGATGATAAACGATGCTATGAAGTGTTAAAGGATTTTAACGAGAATGCATCAGAAATTAAGGGTGAGAACGTCATTGATTTTATAACTGATATTGACAAGGCACCATCCGTGAATGATCTTGATGGGAACATTAACAATTTAGTCGTATACGACGATGTGATGTTAGACAATAAAAAAAACCCAGCTAGAATATTTTCCCGAGGCAGGCATAAAAACACCGACGTGATATATGTCACTCAACGATACACTCAGATTCCAAAAGTGATCAGAGATAACTGTGATATTCTTGATGTGTTTAACGGCGTTGATACACATACGTTACAAAATATTTGGCAGACATGGTGTTCCGATATGGACTTCAATCAATTTAGAAATTTCTTTAGTAACGCTCAGTCAACCCCGCATGGATTTATAACAATAAATTTACTTGATCCTCGAACACGATATCGTATCGGACTTGATCGAATATTCGGTTGAAATAAATTGTTAACCCATAGCAGCAGGGGGGGGGGGGGGGGGCGATGACATGACGACGAGACCGTATTTTGACTAAACGATGAAAACGGTCTTGGAGTATGATTTTGCGAAAAACTTATGTTTCGAGCAAGTAATCTTTTTTTTTTGATTGAAAAAGAAGGATTCGAATTAATTCTCTCGAGATGTTTGTTAGATTTAGAGCAAATGAAGTCTGGAGCAAATGTCCAATTCGCCCCCCCCCCCCCCTGCTGCTGGGGCACGATTACGGTGGTTCTGTTTTTGTAAGGACATCCCTTCAACAGCAGGAAAGTAGCCATGTAAGAGGAGTTCTTTCTAGAGGGTGATCAAACAGGTGTGAGTAATAATTACACCAAAAGTAAGAAAGGTGTAAGAAATTTTTAAAATATTTTCTTTACAAAATCATGTGCATCTTTAAAGGTTCATTATGATAAAATTCAGATCAATTATTTTTTGTTTGGTTTTGTTTTAAAATTAATTATAATTATTCTCAGTCATACAAAACCATACAAGTCTTGTCTAGCTGTAACTATTATTCTCTGTCCATCCATTTCGTTTTCCCGCTGCTTCCGAATGTATCAATGATATTTTAATTTTCCAGATTTCCAATTTATCAGTATGATCAAAGCACTGTTCCTTTATTTCATTTAGTCAAATTGCTTTTGCTTTTCCTTTTAAACTGATAATATCTGACAATATTTTGCAACAACTTGTTCTTTCATTGACAACTATGATTTAAAACTTACGCAGAATGCTCCATGTTTAGTAGTGAACTTGTGACATGATTGACTGGTTTTAGACAATTTCACACACATTTTGTAAACTACCATTTGAAACTGATTTCAAACTGTTCTGTAAAATGCTCTGTTTACAAGTGAACTTGTCACATGTTTGACTGGTTTTAGTCAATTTCACACACATTTTGTAAACTATGAGAGAGAGATGGAGAGTCTACGGATCATCAACCAGAAGAACCAATAGGATGACCTGTTGTTTGTCATCTGTCCTTCAACACTACTAGGAAGGTTACAATACACTTAACATGTACATTCATCCCAAGATGTACCTGGTCTTGAATGAAAATCTTGCTAGGACATCCAGTGTGGCTACAACATTGGGCATCTTTAGAATCTTATCACTACTTCGGAATGGATGGTCAGAATGAAGTTTTCACGGAATAAAATCATATATTGTCTACTTGGTACTAAATGAAATGGTGCTATTCAGAAAGCCATTATTTATGACTGACACAACAGCCATCTAAACAGTCTTGTTATCATTACAAATCCAGAACAGTTAGTCATGTAAACATGATAGCTAGTTGGTTATAAATGAAGATGGTGCAATTCAGATGTTTAATATGGTCACCTTGGCAACTATTTGAAAATCTTGTATTACTATTCTTCCTGAAGAGAGAGTCATATCAGCATATATTTTTCAGCAGAAGACTTCGTATGATGTCTGGTTGGTCTTAAATCATAATTGCTGGCTTGACATTCAGTATGACTACCATAATGGCCATCTTGAAAATCTCATTGCTGCTCAGCATGGGATTTTTCACTAAAAGACTTCTTATGATGTCTAGTTGGACCCTAAATGTACAAATGGAGCTAGTTTGAAATTCTCTTTGGCCCCACTGGTGCAGTTGTGAAAATCTTGCCCTTGTTACTCCTCCTAAACTGAAAGTTTTATCAGAATGAGGTTTGCAGCAGATGATTTCTTATGGTGTCTAGTTGTTCTGAAATAAAACTTGTGTTGACCTGATATCCAATTTATTTGCCATCTTCAAAAATCTTGTAACTATTCATCCTAGAAGATAAATAATCTTTAACATTTGATTTTGAAATAAATTTCGACATCTAGTTGGTACCCGCTGAAATGTTCATCTTTTGATATCCAATGTAGTCTCAATGATGCCACCTAGAAGACATCTGCTGTGTCAGCAGTAGGACTGTCAAAAATAACAAAAACTTACCCAGGTATCCATTGCGCTGTTTAACGGCTAACCCGGTACCCATTAGAACATGAATTACATGTACAACCCTAGACCAACAAATTGTTATCAACCTTTTTTATAGTTTGGCTGGCGACAAACACCAATCGTGTTATTTATTACTTGGTTGGAAACTTTTTAGCATCGAGAGTAGAAATGTCGGTACATGTATGATGGGTAATTTTAGAGGACCAAGGATAAGAGGCTCCATATGGTGTGAATGTTGTATGCACGCCAAGGAAGTGAATAACAAAAAACAGCAAGGTGCAATATACGAGTCTGTGTGATTAATATGTGGTATTTTTTATTATTTTTTTTCAAATATAGGCGATCTATTTGTTGTGGTTCTCTCTTCTTTTTTCCCCACATAGCTTGCTTCAAAATGAGCAAAGCTAGTCATAGTCGACTCGAAACAATGAACTGCTCAAAGATTACTTTGATGCATGGCGAAGATTTCAAGGTGTTTAGGTGATAATTGTTAATAATATAATATAATGTGTAGGATTTCTTTGACATGTGTGTTCGGAAATAAAAGTCAGCCATCTGGATTTCATTAAAAGAGCACACAATGTACCGATCATTTAGCACCCACAATCAATAGTTATCGTCTACAAATAGATTTATTACCTGTAGAACAATTACTATGTTTTAACCTTGGTATATAATGCCTCAGGGATAAAGGGTTTCTTTTGTTGCACAATGCCAATGAATTTTATTAATCCATACAGATTCTCTGATGTATTGTTTATTTATATTTTTAAGCAGGGGTCCTGGTTTCTAATTAAAGCCATAACTGTCACACCTGTTTGAGGTGGTTTTGTGTGCAACAATGTCTGCACTGACAACCAATCATATTTTTGTTAGTTGAATCAAGCTATTAAAATAAAAAGTTTAAATAAAATAACCACCACTATCAATACTTTTTGTACTGGATAGATGTCATTGCGAAACATAATATTGTTAGTACTGTAATAATTTAGTAGTGGGCTGCGATGCATAACAGGTGGTCCTACTCCTAAATATAGACTGGAGCTGCAACTCACACCAGCGTACTGCTAATGATATATGATATTTTGATAGTGTTGTTGACAAATTATTTTTGTGAACGGGTACTTGCGATTAATTTTCAATGCCCGGGTTTTTCACTACGGTCAGGTGCCCGATTACCCGGGTACCCGTTGACAGCCCTAGTCAGCAGTACTCTGATAATATGTAGAATGAAATGTTATTACTGTTATGTGGCTATTGTAAAATATGAGAATAGTCTTATTAAATTACCTCAACACAGGAATGTTTTAGTTATATATCTGTTGTTTTATATGGCACATCTTGCGTTTGCTGCTGTTCGTAAATTCTAGGTTAATTATAAGAGATGCATAGCCGTCACTTTTCTGCTTTCATTAAGAATTTGTGTTAGGACTGGTTAAAGTTTTATATTTGCTTATATTCCTAATCCCCTTGCTTTATTTTCATCTTAGGATGAGAGATTATGAAACATACACCCTTATTTATGTTGGATGCAAACTCGCAGCTTTGTTCTAAGGGTCAAGGTCAGTCTTAGCAAATTACATTAAGTTTGCAGTCTAATTGTTTTCATTTCTTTATATTTCATAAACCCCTTGATGGGTTGTCATCATACTTTGGATTAATTATTCTGATGCTGTGACATTTTGTGACTTGTTTGCTCAGCCATTTGACCTTAGGGTCAAGGTCAGTCATAAAAAAATTTAAAGGTTGCAGGAATAAGGAATTTCTTCATTTGTTTATATTTCCTAAATCCCTTGATGTGTTGTCATCATACTTGGGATGAATTATTCTGCTGTTGTGACAGTTCAGTCTGTGACATGTTTGCTCATCCATTTGACCTTAAGGTCAAGTTCATACAAAGATTTTACAGTAATCCTTTATGCTTGACATCGATGCCATGGCCTTGTCCAAAGTCATAAACTGAGGACAACATATATTTAAGTGTCAGAATTTTACTGACTCGAGCATACATATTATCCATTAATTTTCATGTGATATTATTGTTTCACCTAACTCTGTCAGTTACGTTTTTTTATCTTTACAGATGAAAACTGAGGCACAGGTGCATTACTTGATAAAACTAACATAGAAATAGTTTTGAGTGAAACTAAGTTGATAGTTGGCATCATTACATCCAGGACTTCATCTCATCATAACAGATTCAATTTGGATTCACTTGGATATGAGAATAATATTTGATTGACATTTTGTTTGTGTTCTTTTTAATTATGCCATATAATAGGTAATGAGATGAAAGGTTAGATGTGTAAAATGCTGGTCATTTAATGCCATCTCATCTCTGACAGTTGAACCTCACTTAAATATTTATGAAAACCAAGAGCATTGTTTGTCAGATGGGTTACTGATTACAATTTTTTTCAGACTGCTAGAAGTGTTCCTTCAACATTTTGATTTGGGAGGTGAATTTTCAACCCCTGAGTTTATCCTTTCCTTTCAAAAAGTGACTCCTTTTTGGTCAGTTAATTTTTTTTTTAATTGCATGTGATACTTATGTTTCAAAAGATTTATTAAAAAAATTCCTATTGTTATAGTGGTACCCAAAATCACTACACTGGTTTTAGCTAATCACCTCTGTTGTATTCTATAACAGATGAAGAATGTCATCAAATTAACATGGATTCTCTGTAACTTTCAAAATTGGTTGGCCAAGACAAGTCACCAATTGTTTAAACATTCTGTTAAAAATTAAAATGTATTTTTGCATTAGCTATAATTGTATCACTCTTATATGACACCAATAAAATCATACTGCTTGAACATTTTGTTTAATAAATCCCTATTACAAATTAAATCAGTTTCAAGCCTAATAACCCAAATTGCTGCTTTATCTTAATTTAAGTTTAAAAAACGTGGCACTTTTTATTTTATCATTATTTTCGGATTTTGCAGGCAGTAGATGAATAAAATAAAGTTTAATATGAAAACTATGGGCCATCTTTAGATCCACAGATCAAAGACCAAAAGAGCTTATGCAGGGCCTGTTGTTCATCTCTTGTTTGTTAAGTTATTGTTACTAATCTTACACAGGTTATTGTTACTGATCCTATGCTACTGGATTTAAAATTTACACACATCCATTCTAAGGTCTTGTTGGTCCTAAACGAGTGTGGTGCAGCACAGATATCCAGTAAGGCATCAGCCATGGTCGTTTTGACAAACTTAGTATTGCAGCTCCATAAGGGGTTGGCCATAAAGGAAGTCTGCAGATAATACTCGTTTTCCTATCCCCCTCTTCCCTTGTCTGCATGTGGCTTACACACACACACAGACACACACGGGTGGCGGACGTCCCCATCTAGCATTATACACTGTTTTATAGTCAGATTGGAGAGCGTTGCACAGGCCAGGAGAAAAGAGTAGGGGTGGTAGATAAATCTACCTAAGTTAAGATGCAGAAGAGTTAAAACATAATAAAACAGGACAAGGAAAACAAAATATATCCCAAAATTAGTATCGGATGGGAAGCCTTATATGTGTGTGTGTGTGTGTGTGTGTGAGAGAGTGTTGGGTTTCACAATACAGAACAAACATGGAATATATAGAAATAATATATTGACAAAGCATATTGACGTGCTGTGAAGATATACACGTATAAAGCAATTAGTAATGAAATATAAGGAAAATATGGGGCAAAAGGAAGACAAGAACATATATTATGTAAACAAAGATGACTATTAAAAAACAATAGCAAAAGTACAATGGAAGAACAGTCAGGTCTTAGAGAAATACGTGGAAGGAATGTGTTTGGGGGAAAAACAATATAGTATAAAATATTTACATTGATATATGGCTGACAATTGAAGCAGCAAGAAGAAAACGCATAATCAGAATAATAAAGAAAACCTAGCAAACCGTCTATAGACAAACAAACAAATAGATTTAAAGGATACACCAAAACAAAAATAACATAAGAATGGTTTCCCAATAAAATGACTGCAAAACGCTCAAAATAAAATGTACAAAAGAAACAATTTGTATACTCCTTGATTTTAACTTTGGTCCGTTTTCTTTTAGATCAAAATACTCTTGGCAAATGTCGGGTCGATGTATCATGCTTGTCAATGTCAGGTCGATGTATCATGCTTGACGAATGTCAGGTCGATGTATCATGCTTGACAGATGTCAGGTCGATGAAATGATGTTCACAATCTAGAATGCTTCTCTCCAAATTTCTAAACGATAATACTGTCCAATTAAGGCTGAATACAGTCTTTCTTTGCATAATAGAACTATAAATCTGTCAATCTTGAGTTTTAAAACTTCTATGAAATGGTCAATAAACCATTGTCTTAAAACAAAGAAAAATGTATTCTGGTGCCCTACATTTGTGATTAAACAAATCTTAAAAATGCCAGCACCAATAATCAACTTTAGAGTCCAGGAGAAACCCAATTTTGTAACTGGGGAAAAATTGACAGTCAATGATTTGTTAACACTGTTAGAAGATTCCAAATTAGGAATAACTTTAGGATCGGTTTCTTAAGGTACCCCTGCTTTAGCTGATGGTATCACCCTTATAACTTATAACGACATTTGTCAATTTACGAAGCAATGCTTGGTATTACTCACTTGTATTTGGTAAAATGAAATTTTAAAATCAATGAAAACAAGAGTAGCACTATCATATTTAAATGAATGAGACAAAAGAGTGACATTAAGTGGAGAATTGTGCCAAGTTTTATTTCAGTGATCCAAACTACCAAACACATAGGTATCCATATGAGTGCTGACATGAGCTGTGTAGTTAACTGGAAAAAAGGCATGTACAATAGGAAGAAAATCGTTAGACTTTCTTATTGAGATTGGGAAAATTAAACCATTTTAACCACTACAAGTTTATAAAGAAACATTGTTATTCAAACAGTGCTTTATGTTTGAGAGGTTTGGTCAAAGATTGGATTGAAAGACCTTAATAGATTATATGTATTTCAGAACCAAAAGGTTAAGCACAATCAAGAATTTTCTCTTAAGAGCGAAATTATGCTTGGACTAAACGGAATTACCCATAAGTTGATAAAAGTAAACCATATTTCATTTTGCAAATTAAACCATATGCCAGAAAATACGTCTGAAAATACTTTTTATGAGATTGGATACCTTTCTTTGTAGGAATGACCGTATGAAACAAATAGGATTTATTCCCGATATTTACAGAATACTTTTAATATACGACTTGAAAGGCTTCATTTATATTTTCTGTACAAAAAAAGAAATTTCCGGCTAAGCAGGAATGGAAGCACACTATATGGAACACCATAAATGAATATGAGACAAATAGTTATAAGCACAAGTGCTTTAATGCTCCAACTGTTAAGATTCAAAGTATACTTCATTCCATTAAATCAGCCATTTTATGGCAAGCACCTTGGTCAAACAAGTTGTGGCTAGGTTTCAGGTAACTTCATATAGTATGAAACTTCAAAATTGCCAACATTGCGATACTGCATTCACTGCTGTTATTGCTCGTATGCTTATCTCGTGTTTAAAAACTCAGAGAATGAGGGATCTATTTTGGTCGCATTTTGTCATCAATTTTGATATTGTACTTGGTCCATATCTTCATAATATATCTGACAAAGAATTTTTTTCAGCACTTACTAGGAAGGAAATTCCCGTAAACGTGGACTGAATGTCCCCGAAGTCTACATACAATTTTATGATCTCAGCTGCTATATTTTCTTCAGTAAGCCTACATGAATTTTGCAACTGAAAGGAATGATTGTTATCCATATAACTTCTCATAGCTAACTAACAAAATAATGGCATATGAAGGGATTAACTCGAAATTATCCCGTCGGGTTACCTTACATACGTTTAATGCACAGATTTGATTACACAGCATATAATTGGTCATAAAGTTTGCTGTAACATCGCCGCTAGTTCTCAGATTTGATAATTGTATTGTGTACCTCATAATTATGTTAAGTCTGAGAATAAATAAATGATCCATTTTATTGGTTGAAAATGCGTTGAGAATTCCACATACAAATGTATTCATATATATATATATATATATATATATATATATATATATATATATATATATATATATATATATATATATATATATATGTGTATATATGTATGTATGTATGTATATGATTATGTAATTTCTATGTTTGATTGTATGTACTAGTTTGGGATACTGTTAATCATCTCCGAAAAGAGGAAATAAAAAATGGATTGTAAGGAAGAAGACTTGATTTCGAGGCAAAAGTGTTTATGGAAAGGTAAATGTAAATGACAGAAGACCTAAACCAATCTTTGTGCATAGCTTGGCACAAATAGGTTGCATGTAGATTACGGGAACAAAAGATCGATGTTGTATGTCACGGTGACTGAAAGAATATTTTTTAAAAATTCTCCGCACATCTTGGACTTTGGGTAAGAAAAAATGCATTGATTTCTTTATATTAAAGTGTTAAGATCACTGTGATTAAAGAAAAGATAATGGTCTCTGTACAACAATTTCAATTTATGGCATGTATTTATTCTGTTTGGAGGGGTGTGCTTTCATTTAAGTAATGGATTATGCTATCTATATTTTTGTTTAAAGGGTAAAATATCACGCTTGCTTTGGATGAAATGAGAAATCTGTTACTAGAATTATTTTTTGTAATCTAAAGTATTTTTTGTAATTTTTTTTTTTACAAAATTGTGTCGGTGGCTTATACTTATGGCAATAGCGAACCATACAGATTATTTGGTATAAAGGGCAGGGGTCACACTCATGGAATATTATCGTAATATTTCAAAATGGTTTCTGCATAGTCAATTTAATTCAAGACCGCTTAACTTGAGAAATGGACCAGGTAATTGTAGACAGCTCCGCTGGTCTATGTGGATACAGTGTCCTCGTTGGATGCGAGAAGTCGCGAGTTCAAATATAGGCCGAGTTATTCGAAAGACATAAAAATGGTATTTACAGCTGCCTCGCTTGGCGCTCAGCATTAAGCCAGTTGTTTTAGGACTGGTAGGCTTCTTGTCAGGATAATGTAACTGGGTGGGACAGGATGCTACATTCCTTGGGCATGATGTCCCATTGCTAGACATCACTATTAAGTACCGCAATAGAGCCATCGTAGAGATATGACTGAAAAAATTGTTAAAGCTACATTACAAATTGATATCACACACACACACACACACACACACACACACACACACACACACACACATGGTAATTGGGGGCACCCTAGCGTCAGTGGAAATTCTATTCAACAAGGTTGTGGGCAAATCTAACGTCAATGGGAAATAGATACAGCGACATGGATTGAATCACTCTAGAATCGATGGGACCTTAACGTTAAAAATGGGTATATCAAAAGTGGTGTCAGTGAGAATTTAACATGGGAATGTCACCTTGACGTCTAAGACAATTGAACATTGGTGACATCATTGGGTTTATAGGGTCAAAACTATTTATTGGGTGAAATGTACTTGTATGGAACACAGGGTTGAAAGGGACAAACATAACACATACAGAAACAAACAAATATACATCCAAACACACAGCAAAGGACAGAAATGTTCTAGAGAAAGACTCACAGATAGGTAAAGTCTTTTATATGGGTTAAGAAAAGAAAAGTCTATTTAAGTATTCAAACCAATTATTCAAGTTTATACATGGGTTCTCTGGCCTGTGCTTTAGTCTAAGTACTATCCAGTTAATACAGACAAATCTGGACATGGAACAAACCTATTCACATATTATCTATTTCTTCAGACATGATTTTTCTCCGTTTTAAAACGGAATTCCGCTTTACTCCTGACTTGAATCCGATTTTTCTTGATATAGTCCGTTTTTTTTCTCCGGTTTTTAACCATTCGTTTAAGTCCCATTCCGCAACAACCCTTGTGACGTATTCGCTCCGGTGGCCTAGTGGTTAGAGCGTCCGCCCCGGAAGCGGGAGGTCGTCGGTTTGATCCCCGGCCGAGTCATACCAAAGACTTACAAAAATGGTACTAAGAACTGCCTCGCTTGACGCTCAGCATAAAGAGGTTAGTGTTAGGATTGGTCGGCCTGGTGTCAGGATAATGTGATTGGGTGAGACATCATGCTACATGTCTGCGGCATGATGTCTCTGTGCTAGACATCACTATAAACTGCCTCACTGCAGAAATCGTAGCGATATGACTGAAAAATTGTTAAAGCTACGTTAAAAATTCTAATCAAACAAACAAACAAACAATCGCTCCGTAAATTAGTTAGCCGACGACTCTCGTAAAGAGTATTCTGATTGGTCAAAAGTTTAAATTTATCCAATGAATAAATGAAACCGATGGCAATGGAAAGAGGAATCGTGCTTGCAAAAAATTGCGTCCCATACTTGTTGAGAGAGACGATGACACGAAAAGTTTAGATAAAGGTTTAAAAAAAAAAAACGGAAGGGAATGGCAGGAACGAATTGTCGACGGAAATTTAGTTGGTCAGGTTATAAGAAAACTGAACGCTCGAGGACTGGCATTTGGTGCCCTCTGTAATATATACATTACAGAAGTCATGGTTGAAAGAGTCTGGAACCGCACCTACAAATGAAGCTGCATGCGGAAAAAATGAAGCCTACTGTCAGAATATGTGCACTGCATGTCGCCAATACACGCTGGAACTTGAATGGAGAAAGGCTCTCGTTGAGAAGGAAAAGAAAGGATTGCACATTGAGCCAGAAAAAATATTTGATGACAATAAGGAAGACTAAAGAAATCTTTCTTAAAGCCGCAAAAAGAGCTCAACTGTCATATCAACAGGTTGTGTCCTGTGGACAAAAAGACAAGTGAATATGTGGGATTATTTGTATATAGATGATGTATTTGGGTGTTTATTTTACATATTTGTTATGAAAAGAGAGAAGTATAATATGATGGCAGCCAAAAATGCCTTATTATTGACTTAAGATGTAAACACTAACATGCACATGAAATAACATACCAATAATATTGGGGAACAAATTCATGTGACAATAAATATTGTAAAAGTATTCAAATTTTTGGTAAGTTTGTTAGTTTTTCAAATGATTATTTTGTTACATATTATCGTCACAAGTTGCACTAGGAGCAGATTTTCAAGCGTGTAAAATGCGTTTTTAGTCGGGGTGGGGTGGGGTCTTTGACGCCTGGAACCCCCCTGATCAGACCCCGTTGGGGTAGTACCCCCACACATTTTCAGTTGTTTTGTTTTTAAAGGTTAAAATCTTGTCTGTTTCTTGGTTCTAGAAAAAATAATTTAAAAAATTAAAAGTTTATGCCTTGAAAACAGCTCATAAAGGAATGACACTTTTCATACTACAATTGATATCCATTTTTAAGAAAAAAAAGCTAAAAAGTAACAAACAATTAAATAGGACAAAGTTTATTTTTCTCTCAAAAATATCCATCACACACATTGTTTAAAATCTGGTCAACAGCTACTACTTGTGTCCAAGCGTAGATGTTTCGCATTTCGTGAGCCCTTTAATTCGTAAATCTGCTATTATGTCCACTGCTAGGTAAACGTTTCAATAAGCAGATCAATGGCGAATATTGTCTTCGTCCCATAGAGTTTGAACGTACGCCACATGAATGTTCACTTTTTGATTGGGGATGTCAATTTTTTATTTCATCGTCTGCATGTCTTCAATAGCCTTCAATAGTTTGGAAGAAGTTAATTCTGTAGGTGTACTAAACCCGAGACACAGATAAGGGTTCAGACTGTCGTGATACATAGATAGGGTTAAACGACCTCGACCTGATTGACGCTGACATTTGAGTTCCTCTAGCAGTGAGTCAAATAAGTCCGTAAGGAAACCTGCTGCTTCTTGGGCTGGAACTTCAATCGCAAAGTCCTTAAATTTCACCGTGGAGGTGTAAATGGTCGTATTAATAATAATGAGGACTTTGTATAGCGCCTAATCTTTAGAAACTCGAAGCGCTTTACAACATCTATAATGATATGTCATATGACTACACCAATTTTTTTTAAAAAAATCCCGATTTAAGAGATCGATCCATGGAAAGAAGCCTGTACCATCAACAAAGCGGATTCCTTAGTCTACCGCTGACGAGTCATACCCGAAAATACCCTGGCTGTCATAAGCCTTCAAACGACTTTGTCAAACGTCCATATTCGGCCAAAGTCCTACGCTGACTACATTACCTGTGTGGCAAGGAAAACAAATGGACCCAAAACGTCAGCAACGGAAGAGACGAAACAACCATCGGAAAGTATTCGGTGGATAGATGTGACTTAGAAAACCCTCAGAACATGTACGAGTTTTAACGGATGCTTATTTCATGAATGTCCCATGTGTTACCATCAACGTGACACCAAATATCAATTTTTACAACGGACTATGGAAGACTTGTACGCGACCACTTGTCAGCGCCTCTTGAAGTTAGAACAGCTAGGATATCAAGTGGTGGAAATGTGGAAATACGAGTAACATCACCGTTGAAAACCTATCCCGACGCGTCGTTTAAAGTTACAAGTTGGTGGACCCAATGAATCCGCGGAATAGTTTGTACGGAGGACGAACGAATGCCTGCTGTTTGCTCTACCAAGCCAACGAAGATAAAGATGAAGATATCAAATACACTTCGGCGTGTATTCACTGTATCCTTACGTGTCCAAATATCGACACTTTCTCGTAGGGCACCCTCAAGTGATGACTGAACACATCGATCTGGAGAACATTAATCAATACAAAGGATTGATTAAGTGCATGGTCTTACCTCCCACGGACTTGTACCATCCCGTTTTAGCTCACCATTGCCAAGGAAAACTTATGTTTCGTATGTGTCGTACTTGTGCTGAAACGTGCAAACAAGACCTACATTGTCAGCACACCCAGAAAGAACGCGCCTTGACAGGAACGTGGAATTGTTTAAAGCTGTGGACCTTGGCTACCAACTGTTAGAAGTGTTCGAAAATTACCACATTCCCAAGACAACAATACCACAAGGGCGACCAGACACAGAAAGGTATTTTTGCAGACTACGTGGATACCTTTTTAAAACAGTCAAAAAGGCAGCGGCTATCCTTCCTGGTGCCACACTCCCGAAGACCAATCGAAATTCAAAGAGAACTACTGGGAACAGGAAGGCATCACTTTAGACCACGTGGAGAGAACTAATTTAAGGCAGTCGTATGCCTGAGTGATGTTAAATTGCTTGTGGGGTAAAATGGCACAACAATCGTCGGTCTTTACCCAAAACAGATTATTTGTCCGAACCTTTCCTTTACTTCCAGATGATTCACGACAAAACTAAATCCACCAGACACTTTGATGTCCTTCGTGAGGACTTAATCTTAATCAATTACGAAGAAGAACTGGACTTTGCAAAAGCCAACGAATTTGGAAGTGTCATCATTGCTACTTACGTGACAGACCATGCTCGCTTAACTTGTGCGAGGGTTTAGAACTGTTAGGAGATCGCGTCCTGTACTTTGACACGGACAGTTGCATCTACAACGATCGCCTGGGTCAATGTCACCCTGACAGAGAAGGAGACCGACGGACGAGCACCCTGATGACAAGATTCTAAGTTTTGAAAATGGTAGTCCTTAACATTACCGTTTCGAATACCGGGACCAACAAGGAGAAGTGCAAACAGAGTGTAAAGTGAAAGGTTTGACTCCCAATTATCGCACCAGTAGAGCAGCAAACTCTTGGGTATTGATAGAAGCCATGCAATCTGGACAAGATGAACACGCTGAAATAACCACCTACGAACCGCACAGGATTGTACGCTTACCCACACACCAAATTGTCAGTCGACCTTTGAAAACGTGTATCAAATCGTGTACCAGAAGCGAGTGCGGCTTCCCAACGATTTCACTTTACCGCACGGTCACGTCGATATTGGTCAAAAAGGGACAACGTCTAAGACCGAGAGTTAATTGTGACTACCATTGCCAAGTGAGAAAGATAAATCCTTTCATACAGCATGTATTGAACGTAAGACTCGAGTCAAACAGGAAACTCGAGGGCTATGCTGTACCTCACGATCACATCACCAATGCAGTACCAAATATTAGTTGTTTTTTTTTTTACACTAGTAGCATTGAAAACTATGTGCAACCAGTGAGACTTCCAGACTGCAAGACTTTACCTTATAGACAGGCTGATATCACTCAGTTTAAGAAGGGCTGACTTCCATGAACAACATCATGGCTAGGGCAAACGCCGAGAAAGATGAATCACTCTACGCAGATGGAGAAAAAGCGAAAGAACAAACGTCATTGACCTCTTTCACCACCATACCGTCACAGAAAAGTGCGTCCAAGAAGAAAAATGATTCAGTAAACCTGCAGGAGTATTTTAGTATCCAAATGACTCTGACAGCGACTTCGAGAAAATGTATTACGAAAAATAAAACATACACGGTGAAATTGAAAGACTTTGCGTCTGACCAGCCATCCAAAGAAGCAACAGGTTTCCTTACGGAATTTTTTGCCTCACTGTTAGCGGAACTTAAACGTCAGTGTCAAATCAATGATCGAGGTCGTTTGAACCTTTCTATGTATCACGACAGTCTGAACTCTTCTGTATGTATCGGGTTTAGAACACCTGCAGAATTAACGTCTTCCAAACTATTGAGGATTATTGATGACGCTCAGACGATGAGATAAAAAAGGACATCCCTGATGAAAAGGTAACCATTCATATGGCGTACTTTGTACCTCCATGGGAAGAAGACAATAACAGCCATTGAACTGCTTATCAATAAGTTTACCTAGCACAATGGAGAGAACAGCAGATTTATGAATGAAATGGGGTACGTAATGGGAAACATCTTACTGGGACACAAGTGAGTGGTAGCCGACTAGATTTTAAACAACATGTGTGAAGGGTATTGAGAGAACTATGAACTTTGTCAAATTCGATTGTTTGTTACTTGTTTTGTTCAAGTTTTTTATTTAAAAAAATGGATATCAATTGTAGTATAAAAATGTGTCATTATTTTATGAACATCATATAAAGTAAGTGTTTTTAAATGCATTAACTTTAATTTTTAATTGTTGTTTTCTTCATGAATGTGAATGTCTGTTCCACCTCCAGAAATGGATAGTGCTTAGACTAAAGCAAGGGCCAGAGAGCCCATGTATATACTTGAATAAATGGTTTGAACACTTAAATAGACTTTTCTTTTCTGAACCCATACGAAAGACTTTTCCTATTTGTAGGTCTTTCTTTACAACATTTATGTGTGTTTGGATTTTTATTTGTTTGTTTCTGTATGTCTATGTTTGTCAGTATCAACTCTTTGTTCCTACAAGTACATTTCTTCCTATAAATAGTTTTTACCCTATAAATAAAAAATGATGTCACCAATGTTCAATTGTCTTAAACGTCAAGGTGACATTCCCATGTTAAATTCCCGCTGACGCCATTTCTGATATACCCATTTTTAATGTCAAGTTCCCATTGACTCTACAGTGACTCAATCCTTGTCGCTACGTCCAATTCCCTAATCACTCCAAGTTACATGTCCCCATGTTAAATTCCATGTGAAGCTAGAGAAGGTCAGGACCTTTTTGAGTCGGATTTCCATTGACGGTAGGGTGTTCACTATTACTACACACACACACACACACACACACACACACACACACACACACCAGGAAATTGAAACTAAATGGTAAATAATGTCCACAGCTAGCCATACCGTGCTACACATAGATGGTTATTAAGCACGGGGTGGACGTAAATTGATTGTACCATTCGTGGTACTTTTGGTTATTAAAGTTCAGCAACAAACAATTTGAAAAATAGAATGAAAAGTAATGTTGATATTATGTTTTTTAATGCAAATTTTATATATTCAGATTTATTTTAGCTGAGAAATTGCTAATCGTATATACAATAGCTTCTGATTTGTTTCACGTTGATTGATTTGATCGATAGTGAGACCCCTGGTATGTATGTATGCATGCATGCATGCATGCATGTCTATCTGTCTGTCTGTCTGTCTGTATGTATGCTGATGGATGATTGAGTTGACGGTAATACAGTTAGTAATCAGTAATCCAGATCTTGTGCATCCGAATAATTGCTTTTATTTGAAGCAAAAATTATATATCTTATACGCTCGAATATTTGATTAAAAAATTACGATTGGATGAGACTGATATATCTACGCAAACACATATTTAGAATGAAGTACTAGAATTGTCGTTACGTCCTCGCGTATTATCTATCGTTTTTAAATTAGTTAACTACCAAAAGTTAATAGTATAATATTTAAAGTTTTATCTTCAACAAATATATTTAGAAATAAAATAAAATTACTTTTAGTTGGCCATTTGATCATATTTCTAGTTTTAAGACTATTGTTTCAGAAAAGCATGTAACTATTAAATTAATTGCATTTCTGCAAGAAAACTTAATACACATTTATTTCATGAGATTATAAAACGACTTTTTTTGTTATTCCAATGAAATTTTCTCCCCTGACCGGTGTGTCTAACAGTTATTGCGTATATTTTGTCCGTGTCTCTTTATAGAGGTTTGTAAGATTTATTTGGATATATACACACCGTTAATATCAATACTGAGAAACACCTGCAGAGACTGTATGGATGATACGTGTGTAATGAGTCCATGTAATACATCACAGTGCCACACTTGTGGGAATGAAGAGTAATGGTGGAAAGTTACAGGACTCGAAATGTTTTATATTTTACTGCAGACGAGAGCATGCATGAATTTAATAACGTTATATTTTAGCTTGCGTGGTACATTGTGACGGAAAATTGAAGATCTGCATTTAATGTAAAGTAAATGAACATTTCTCCTATACTTGTAAATATGAAATTTACTCCATGGTCGTCTAGGCAACATCCCACTCTTTTATTGGCTGTCGCCAAAATTCTGTATTAGTGTGTTGCGTATCCTCGTATAAAATTATGTACAATGTTTAGAAAAAAGGTCACTATCATTGCAACTTTTGTATATTTGACCTTCGACTGCCTCACATGGAAACTATAATAAGGGCCAAATATACCTCCGTAATACGTTTGGTGAATTTCCATTAGGCAGTTTAGAAGGTTGTTTTTGTTGTTTTAGGGTTTAACGATATTTTTCAGAACACGATAGGGTATGATTGGCGGCAAGTATCATTGGTGGAGGAAGAACCCGGGAAAACCCCCAGAAAGAACCACCGACCCATGAGAAGCTACTGGCAAGATTTTTTACATAACTACATTAGCCGATCGTAGACTCGAACCCACACAGACAAAGGTAAGACGACAGTGATCCGTAACGGAAAGCGCTTTAGACCACTCGGCCACCGGAGAGAAGATAAACTCAGCTGATTCCTACTATGCAATAACTGTAAATATTAACTCTAGACGTTTCCAAACGGTGATTCCCAGAGTAGTAGACAGCGATCACAGGCCCTGGGGTAACAAACACCCGGGACTCTCCTAGTTCTTGTTCAAACAAAAGTTTTCTTTAATAAAATTTAAAAGAGTTGAACGTTCGGCCCATGCCCCCTTAATTGATATATTATCGGTTGCTACCCCACCTCCTGTCGGCCCTGGTGATTCTCACCATTAAACTATTAACGGTGGACCATGAAACGCTAGCTGAAGCTCGAACAGTTCACTGTTACTTCGACGGACATGAAGAAGAGTAGCAGTAAGGTAGAAAAAGCTTTTAAAATATGTCAACAAAATAAAGAATACATCTGAATCAATAGTATGTTTTGTAATAATGTCACCGATCTTCCGCTGCCTTGACGAACATTTGGAAAAGAATATAATTTATTTTGGGATGATGCAATATTTTGTTCGTGATCACATTTGACTGATTTTGATGTAAGGGCTTTGCCTGATGGCAAAACTATTATGTTCAAAGTCTTTCAGTAATGGTTTCGGAAACTTGTACATACAGCAATGACCGTTATTCTGTAATGATCTATAAGTAGCATTGAATTCATAAATAAATACACATGCACATACATAAGGATTAGACTAATCATTTAAACACTGCAGTGAAGAAGCAAGTGGAATTTCAATGTTCGCATGTGACTCTCATTACAAAATGTAAAGCGTCGAGAGAGTTAAATCCGCCTCAAATTTACACAAATATAATATTGCTCTTCGTTTGGCACAGAACATATAGGAAAGGTGAGTGCGTGTCTCTGTGTGTGTGTGTGTGTGTGTGTGTGTGTGAAAATGCATTAATGTAGAGCAGAGAACTAAAAACAGATGTGCTTAATATCATACTAACGTTTAATTATCCATTATATTAAATAGCAAAGAGGGAATATCAGGTTGTTGCCGCTATAATTGTTCATACGATTTATTTTATATAAAAAATGTCGCTATTGCTACATATAAATAAAATCAACATTGATTTATTAGCACTTCAATTACTGAACTTTTATAGATTTTGTTATTAATGTTACTATCTTCTTCTTTTTCTTCTTCTTCTTCTTCATTTTCTTCTTCTTCTTCTTCTTCTTCTTCTTCTTCTTCTGCTTCTTCTTCTTCCTCTTCTTCTTCTTCTTCTTCTTCTTCTTCTTCTTCTTCTTCTTCTTCTTCTTCTTCTTTTACTTCTTCTCCTTATCATTATTATTTTATATTCAAACATGTTTTCTCACGTGGCACATCTATACATTTCTTGATATGCATCTTTGACATACTCTCACATTCTAAGAAAAGTGGAATTTGTTGGAGGAGATATAAATGTTTAGAAGTAATATTTTTTTTTGTGGTGGGGGTGGGTGGGACGTAAATGTGGCAAATGTAATTGCGTGGATATGACTTTAGAGTCAAATTTTTAAATAATGATCTCATTAGAATATTGGTTCATTAAGGAACACCGACGATTTATGTAACCGGTATGCACCAGTTCTCAACACAGACTTGAGCAGTGGGGCAGCAGCTTCGACAGACATACCAGCTATTTCCCTGAAAGTAGAAGTGCGCGTCTATAGTAGTAGTAGTAGTAGTAGTAGTAGTAGTAGTAGTAGTAGTAGTACCAGGATGATAAGGTTACCGTGGCTGAGATCGTGAGAAAGGTTTAAAATATGCTGTTGGTGTAGTGTTGTTGGTTGATCTGTGTTGTGTGGTGGTGGCAATAATATTACTTATAGTTTTTACGTATTGAATTTTTATGTTACAATTACATCTGTATCAATTGCAAGTTTATGCTTCTAATTTGATTGGTTAATAATAATCGTAGAGTTGTTGTTGTTAGGCATGAAACGAAATGCAAAAGAATTGTGAATCAACGTAATGTTTTGTAGTAGCATAAACGGTAATTATCGTATTGATGTTTTTCAGCCATAATGTTTCCCACATATAAACACACAGACAAAATGAGACACTATGGTGTAGAAAACAACTTAGAAGAGGTTATCGAACTCGTACTCATTGACTGTATAATACTATTTCCAAGTATAATAATTAGGCCTTAGAGAAATTACACCAGAATATGGACAACATCTTCAACCAATCTATGAGTAACAAGACGGCTGAGTCACTGGGCAGGTCCAATTTTTAACCAAAAAAAAAATCAGTCATCTCGATGATGTCTACATTGTGGCGGTTTATAGTGATGTTCAGTACTAAGGCATCATGCCGCAGATGTGTAGCATCATGTCCCATACTCACATCATCCTGACACAAGGCCGACCATTCCTACCAAACACCCCCTAATGATGAACGCCAAGCGTGTCAGCTGCCAATACCATACTTATAAGGTTTTGCTATGACTAGTCCTGGGATCGAACCGGTGACCTCTGTTCCTGGGAGGGGGGGAGGCCGGCGGAGGGAGGGAGAGAGCATATACAAACTGAAGACAGACACATGGAGGAAATATAGACCTTTAAAACAGAGATAGAGAGAACACTGATAATTGCATTGATTGCAAGCAAAGATAACACAGATTAAGAGAGTGTAAATGGGGATGAATGGGAAAGGCCATACAAAACTACGTGTAAGCAATGAAAGGTTATAAAATCGACAAACAAAGGGATATTGACGAGAAGAATGTCGAAAGATATGTCACGTGATAAGCACTTGCCCTTTGATGGCCTGTGGAACACGTGTGTACATTGTTTCATCCGGGAAACACACGCACACTTTATTTAGCTTCTTAAGATATTTGTATATATTTTCATAAAGACTGATTTAAAGCCGTTATGAACAATACGATGATCTCTGAATGCAACAAATGTTTGTCCACAATAAAACCAGAATGAAGAAAAAAGTTTTTTGCTAGTAAATCAACTGGCCCTTGGTCACACATAATATATAAAACTAAATTATATGATGGCAGTAGAACCAAAGAACAGCAATACATATAAAAATAAGAAAAATAAATACAATAACTACAATGGCTGGTGTGAAAGTAACAAAAGGTGATATACATTCAAGGTGCATGGATTTACAAATCTTCTAATTTCAATTTCATGACTATATGTCGGTACCTATAATCTAGCACCTTGCTCTGTAAGTTCGGAAACTATAATACTGTCCATGAGAAGCTGAAAACATCAACCTACAATCCAATTGTAAAATCTGTAATTTCAACATTCTACGAAATAGTCAGTAAAAGCAAGAGAGACCCATTTTTTCAATTGGAAAAGATGAGCTAACGGAAGTGTGCGTCTGGTAGAATTGTTTTCATGCTTGTGCCTTTAAAGCATTTAATTGTGTGATAGGTTCTATCTGTTAGTACATTAATGTTTCTTTCATGGTCGACAAATTCAGTTCGACAGGACGTACCTATGACAAACAATCCAGATATCCAGCACTTGGGGTGACGGAAGAACCTTGCGGATGTCGAACTTTAGAATCAAATGTAAAGTTAACTGTGCATGAAAAGACAAAAGATGGTATGCAGTTCGTTGTGTGCCATTAAGCTAAACCAAACTTCGTGGATAGTTTGAATGTTGGATAAGGAAGAAGCTTACTGATTTGTGATCAAAAGGTCAAAGGCCAAGGCCACAGTGACTAACATAAAAATAGTTTCTCCACACTATTACTAGGTTTACATTACATAATTCCTTGGTTAGACGGATGCAATGGTTTACGGGTCCAAAGTCAAAGATGAAGGCTACTGTGACCGAGAGAAGAAACGTGGTTAATGAACACTATCAGTATTTGTACATCGCAAACATGGGTTACATTTTGCTTATACTTTGTACTTGCGAAAATATAAAAGCCTTTTGATATGGGTGTCAAAAGCTCAGAGGTCAAGGTCACAGATGGAAGGAAGAAAATGGTGTCACAGTTTGTGTCACTTCTCAGCTCTGTACATTAGTCATGGATTGATATGGTCGTGAACGTAAGTTATGGACGAGGCATATCCATTTTGTGTTCATAAGTAAATGTCCAAGTCATTGTGCCTCAAAGTACATTAAGGTTTATGAAATACGTTTATTCTAGAACTCAACTAATTTCGATTGAATGCATTTGGGTTAATAAAGACGAGAGGTCAGAAGCCACAAACATGGCTACCGTCCTAATAAAGATAGAGCAGTGAATTGCATTCAAGACCGAATTGCTTGACAGAAGGTTCAGGTCTCTGAAAACCACTTGTCAAGACTGTCCAGAACCAAACGTGACCCAGGGGTCATAATCCAAACTTCTGTATTTGTATTGTGTATCCTCGTATAGATTTATGTACAATGTTTAGAAAAAAACTTAGAAAAGGTCACTATCATTGCAACTTTTGTATATTTGACCTTCGACTGCCTCACATGAAACTATAATTAGGGCCAAATATACCTCCGTAATACGTTTGGTGAATTGCCATTAGGCAGTTTGGAAGGTTGTTGTTCTTGTTTTAGGGTTTAAAGCCATTTTTCAGCACACGATAGGGTATACATGGCGGCCAGTATTATTGGTGGAGGGATATCCCGGGAAAACCCCAGAAAGAACCACCGACCCACGAGAAGCTACTGGCAATTTTTCTTACATAAGTACATTAGCCGATCGTGGACTCGAACCCACACAGACAAAGGTGAGACGACAGTGATCCATAACGGAAGCGCTTTAGACCACTCGGCCACTGAGATAGCAGAGAGTAGATAAACTCAACTGATTCATTCTATGCAATAACTGTTACTATCAACTCTACACGTTTCCAACCTGTGATTCTTAGAGTAGTAGACAGCGATCACAGGAGCTGGGGTAACAAACACCCGGGACTCCCCTAGTTCTTGTTCAAACAAATATTTTCTTTAATAAAATTTAAAAGAGTTGAACGTTCGGCCCAGGCCCCCATAATTGATATATTCTCGGTTGCTACCCCACCTCCTGTCGGCCCTGGTGATTCTCACCACTAAACTATAAACGGTGGACCATGAAACGCTAGCTGAAGCTCCAACAGTTCACTGTTACTTTAACGTACATAACGAAGAGTAGCAGTAAGGTAGAAAAAGCTTTCAAAATATGTCAAGATGTGGATGTCATGTTTTCGTCACTTCTACATGTTATAGGAATCATTGTCTTCCCTGTAACAAAATAAAGAATACATCTGAATTAATAATATGTCTTGTAATAATGTCACCTATCTTCCGCTGCCTTGACGAACACTTGGAAAAGAATATAATTTATTTAGGGATGATACAGTATTTTGTTCGTGATAACATTTGACTGATTTTGAAGTAAGGCCTTTGCCTGATGCCAAAACTATTATGTTCAAAGTCTTTCACTAATGGTTTCGGGAACTTGTACATACAGCAATGACCGTTAAAATGTAATGATCTATAAGTAGCATTGAATTCTTAAATAAATACACATGTACATACATAAGGATTTGACTAATCATTTAAAAACTGCAGTGAAAAGCAAGTGAAATTTCAATGTTCGCATGTGAATCCCATTACAAACTGTGAAGCGTCGAGAGAGTTAAATTTACACAAATATAATATTCCTCTTCGTTTGGCACGGAAGATATAGAAAAGGTGAGTGTGTGTCTTTGTGTGTGTGTGTGTGTGTGTGTGTGTGTGTGTGTGTGTATAACAAATCATGAATGCTGAGCAGAGAACTATGAACAGATGTGCTTAATATCATACTAACGTTTAATTATCCATTATATTAAATAGAAAAGAGTTAATATCAGGTTGTTGATGCTATAATTGTTCATACGAATGATTTTATATAAAAAAACGTCGCTATTGCTACATATAAATAAAGTCAAAATTGATTTATTAGCACTTCAATTACTGATCTTTTATAGATTTTGTTATTCATGTTACTATCTTCTTCTTTTTCTTATTCTTATTCATCATCATCATCATCATCATCATCATCATCATCATCTTCTTCTTCTTCTTCTTCTTCTTCTTCTTCTTCTTCTTCTTCTTCTTCTTCTTCTTCTCACGGCTTGATATGGTCTTGAACGTAAGGTATGGACGAGGCATATTCATTTTGTGTTTATAAGTAAAAGTCCAGGTCATTGTGCCTCAAAGTAAATTAAGGTTTATGACTAACTTTTTTTCTAGAGGTCAACTAATTTCAATGGCATAAATATGGGGTAATAAAGACGTGAGGTCAGAAGTCACAATCATGTCAACAGTCCTAATAAGGATGGAATGGTTTCGGTTTCGCAGTATCTTGCATTCAAGACCGCATAGCTTGACAAAAGGTTCAGGTCTCTGAAAACCACTTGTCAAAACTGTCCAGAACCATCCGTGACCCAGGGGTCATAATCCAAACTTCTGTATTTGTATTGAGTATCATAGTATAAATTTATGTACAATGTTTAGAAAAAACTTAGAAAAGGTCACTATCATTGCAACTTTTGTATATTTGACCTTCGACTGCCTCACATGGAAACTATAATTAGGGTTAGACATTATTTTTTGAAGTCTTGATTCTTGCGGTAGTGAGTTGGAAATACAGAAAGATTTGATGTTTGTAGTAATGGATACATTCTTATGCTTGAGAGCGGAATGAAGTTTGGTTTCTGTGTATACATGGTTTGGTATTTTGGCGTAAAATTACATCATATTCTGGTTTTAATGGATATGAAAATAGTTTAGTAGTATGCTGAACAGTCATCTTTGTTTTTCTGAGACGAAGCAATAGTTAATATGAAATAGCACAGAGTTTTACTGAAGGGCATGTTTTAAATGCATCCTGACAGAGTCTAATTCGCTAATTGAGTATCGTATCAAGTACGATTTACAAGCTGATTCGTACACAACTGAGCCATAGTCAAGTTTCGCTATTGCTTATGTCGGTATTGCTAATGACCTGTACTAAAGAGCAAGACCTTCCAATTTGCTCATCAATCTAGTTTGCCACCGCACTCATTACATCCAGGATTTTGAAGTATCTAATATGTAGAAAAATAGCTAGTGTAAGGTAACATTTTTTAAACAAAATCTCCTCCACAACACGAATAGTGTAAACGTAGAGCAAGATCTTCGGTTTATCATGTCTACAATACTTATTTCTGAACAATTTTTAAAGTTTATTTACAGATAACGTTCAGCAGGACTCGTGATTTTTTTATCTATAGCGGAAAAACGTCGTCAACATATCTCGACAATCCGTTCCTTAATTAAAGCGTTTCACTATGATATTAGGTTTAATGTTGAAATAAACTGACTTACATTATGCTGTCTTTAGATAAGCACATCTGTTGAAAATAGCTTTCGAAACGGTCGATGCCTTGCATAGCAATGATATCCATGCCTTCCAAACACTTGGATGTAAAGTTTGATAGGAGGCCGCTTCGACCTAGATTGAAATGGTAATTCATTATGCTATACTCTCATCTGGTGTCACAAGCTTTATTTAAGTCGCAGGAGATGGCAACATCACGTTATTTCTTCATGAACGCGTTCGTACAAATGACTCAAGTTTGCCAAGTTGCGGTTTATTCCGTGCGAATCCTCACTGAATGTCAGATGTATATTGTTGGATTCGAGATACAATGACGGTCTCGAATTTTTTGTATGCTTACTGGTTTGTAAATAATCATATAGGACGATAGTTAGAAGATAAGAATGGTAGTTTTCTGGCCCTTTGTTCTGATATAACCGTTGTTTCACGTCATGACTACGAGCTTTCACCAATTTCAAATTTTAGTGACAATGTTTAACAATGCATTTTGAGCTCTGTCTGGTTGTTGTTTTAGAAGCTATTAATGAATATATCACCTGTTCCTGCTGAAATTTCATGAGCACAGTCAAGTGTTACAACTCAATACGGGTAATAAGCTTATTGTAATGTTCAGCATTAACAGATTGTGAATCTATAGGAACCGTTTCTCTCAGGCTCTGCTCAGGATGGAACTGTTAATAATAGTCTTTTTCAGAGGAGGTTTTCACAATGTTTTGTCCATGTATTATTTGATATTTATGGAACAGTTGTGATAATTTCATAAGAGTTTTTAAAATGATTGGTCCTGTCGCATATTTATGATGCTACAGTGTTTTCATACCTTATTAAATATTAATTTATTAGAAGATAGAGAGTTCAACCCTGAGACATAGGATCTTCGTCTTTTCCTCTCTATGGAAATTTAGCTTGGTAATAGGGTAACTATGAGGGTATTCTTCGATCTTTCTCTGTTGCATAGGTCATTGGATCAACTATGTTGTCAAAACAATCAGCCATTATATTTCGCAGTTAAGCTGTGTTTGGAAACAAAGGCTCTCATTTTCTTCACACACTGTTTGATATCTTCAAAGCCGCAAAGTGTATGCCGGCCGTTGAAATCGGATAGGATAAAATATGGTATTGATAACCATAAGATGGTAACGATGAGACTGATTTATTGATTAGATATTGTTTTGATTGTCATACGTAATTATCATTAAAATACGATATGAACAAAACTGTAATGTCATGCACATTAACAAAGCGAAGAAATGCAAATGTTTGCCAAACGAAATCTCTAACTTACCGAGAGATTCTCTACAAGTCTCTCTTGGGGCTTACTTATTTTTGTTACTAACTATTTGTTTAAATATTTTTCTAAAAGTATGCACGTGATGTTTATTCCGATGACCCCTTATCGATGTCACGCCGTCCTTGCTGCTATCCAAACATTTTATCAACACCGATTCGATATCTCTATCTAGGATTATGTAAATTTATCGTTACAAATCCGTGTGGGCTAATTTATGCACGTGAGAAAAACCTTTTTAATTTAATTATTTAATTATTAATATCTCCTCTGCAACAGTTTTGATGAATATATCTCACTGTGTTTGTGTATCAGCTTCATTAAATACAGCTAAAATGTTACAGTTATATCTGATCACTTTTGGTATTTGTGTGTACCGCTGAGTAACAAAAATCACATCAGTGTGTTTATGTCTACCTAGGGAAATAAATCTAGCTGAATTGGATTGCATATCTAGCATCACATCGTCATACACAACTAAATTTATTAATTTTCTATCAAAGTCGTCTACAGATGGCGTTTCATCAATATCAGTAATAAAAAAAATAATATCACAATCATCATTTATCGTCGCTGCGTTTTCATTAAAATCCTTAAGTACTTCATATCATCATTGATCGTCTACAGATGGTACTAAATACATTTTATTCCATTTTAATCACCTCATTATCACTTTCAAATGGACATATGATAATCATTTTGATATAATTTGCTAGCGCTGTATGATGTTTAACCGGTTAATATGGATCTATTTTGTGTTAAATGCAAGGGCAAACTTCTTCAGGTGAATTAATGACCATCAGAATGACGAATAATAGACCAGTACATACTGGTAGGTATGAACAAAGTGCTACAAAAAGTTTATATTTATCTCCGCTGAGGATTCAAATTTTAAACAAAATGTTGAGGTGACATTGCAGCAAAATTAGGAAAATTACCGGGGACTCCGTTGGGCAAATACACAGAAGAAAACACCTTCTAGGATATAATTATTGTGATTCTGGTACTCGACTAGATATCCGACTTGACAATCAAGACCAACCAAGACCAGGTGAATATCCGATAAATGAAATTGATAAAGCGTGTCTAGTTCATGATGTATCATATACAAGTAATAATCTGCAGCATAACACATTGCAGATGTAAAATTAGTTCACGCGTTAAATTCCGATTGGTTTGTAAGATCTACGATGAAAGGTAAACTAGTATTAGAGGCTGGTCAATAATATTAAGAATCCATTTTTTATAGTCCAAGATGATATTGGAGAGGAAGATATGTTTTCAAAAAAATTGCTGTTGAAGTGTATCACGAACTATCCTTCTACTTCGCACTATCAAATCGTTTGGTCTCCATCTATCCCAGTAATCATTTACGGAAGTTTCTGAAATTATTTTACCCATTATTTCGCACTGAATTTAATTCGGTTGTCGTCATATTAAGTTCTTAAACTCTCTTAATTTTGGATCAAGCGCTCTATGATCACCAGTTATCACCAGTTATCTCTTCATAATAATCTATATCACCCTTCAACCATTCATGCGACGACAATCCAACTAATGGTGGTGGTTGACCGTGATCACCAGACATTATCTCAGCTGTATTCTTTAGCAATAACCCATCAAGAAAAACATTTAATATGCCTAGCTTCGGTGTACATATTTCATCCCGAATTATTGTTCCAGGTATATATTTCTCACCCATTCGATCAGGTGTCTATTTATCTCCCTTTTTCCGAAATAAAGCTGTAATAAGAACATGACTTTACACCTCTCTCTTTCATTCTCAAGTCTGTAGGTAGGAGTTAACAGTTAAATCCAAATTCTGTCTAAATAATTCGATCACTCTAGCTGTTTTGCTGCAACCACCAAGCCCCGTTAGATAAACAGTCTTATGTCTGGATACTGGATCGGATATAGATGACGCAGACAATAATTCTGATATCTGATTGCTACGATAAGAATCTTCAATTTCAACATCTGCGGATTCAGTATAATTTTATAACATTTCTTGTTTTATTCTCCTCGATCCCATCTGTGCAGCAGTACTTGTAAAACGAGTAACTAATTCTGTATTTTATTTCGATCTGAAATGAATCCGTTGCAACTCTGACTGCAGTGTCAGGTAATCTATTTATTAGAGATAGCAAGTTTATAGAAACATAAGCGAGCATGGGTGATTTTAGATGTCTTATCATCATCGTGTGGTAACAAATCTTGAGTCTGCGTGTGATACGATATAATTGCTTCACTGACCGTAAACGTTATCAGTATTTTACAAACAATAATATATCGTGATAAAACTATTGGTGCCGATTATTTTTCAGAGAAATGCATATAAAACGAAACATAACAGATCGGATGAAGACTCTTAGCGATTTCGAATGATATAAAACGAGCGAATCCGGTTGGATCAATGTCAGGTAGTAGTCCATTAATTGCCACTCTAGACAGTTGGAGTGTGGGATGCCCAAACCCCGCAAACTATCCAGAGCATTGTCTCATCCCTGTAAAACTTCCCTGATAACACGCGATGATTTCTACGAAAATAATGTCATCGTGGTCTTCATGCTTGGTATTCCACAATCCACCGTGTGTATTCGATATATCTGTGTTGTACATCTTTGACAAATTCAGTTCGTGTTGGCCTCGACGAATCTTTATCTCTGGCAGCGTGGGCTGCAACTGACGGATCAGTGAATCAGTTGCTTAGGAACTCGTTAATATTGTCAGCTGAACATTTCTGAGCAAAATTTTTAACTTTTCGGATAAATTTGTAACCATTATATTTAACCCGTTAGGTCAAACAAAGAGATCATATTCTTCTTCACTTTTATATAACCATCTTGATACAGGATCGTTTATACCTATTTCGTGAATAAAATCAAACATATTTCCTCCAGAGTTCTGGAGATAAAATCTTACGGTTTGTTCTCGTGGATATATTGTTACTGCGCTAGTCCATGCCTGTGCATTATGATCTATACAAATATTGGAGTTACTTTCGTTTTATAATGTTTCGAATCGTGTAAAAGTTATCCTGTTATACTTGCTATTATTATTGGAAATGTTCATTATATGTATCTCAAGTATTTTGGACTGACTCAGACCACTTGGTTATCTTTTCACGTCTTATATCACATTACCCTGACACTGGGCCGATGAGTCCTAAAACTAATCTAATAATGCTGAGTGTCAAGTGCGGCAGTTGCTAGTGCCATATGTACAAGTCTTTGATATTAGTCGGTCGGGGATCGAAGCAGCGAAGCCCGGCATCCGATTCGATCGATCTAACCTCTCGAACGGAGCGGTTGAGAACTGGCATATCAGTTTGCGCTAAGTTTGGTTTCGAAATGTTTTCAGCTTTCAGGTTGAGGTTTTCTTAATACATCCACAACCGCACCTATTTATCGATAAATTAATTATCTACCTCATTTATACAAATAAGAGTGTAATGTAGTTAAGCAAACATAATATGACTAGGTTATATTCAACTCAATATATCAGGTCAAATTAGATCTATCTCCCATTTCCCACAGTCTATATATTTTAAAGTATGTTTCGTTGAAGCTCAAAGTTTACACGAAATAATTAGTTCATTTTGTTTACCTTTGCATATTTGCATTCAGCTTTTATGTGCTCGGCATTTGTTTAGTTGTTTGTCTTTCAAATGTAAGCAAATTTATGTCAGATAGGCTTGGCATACCATTGGCATTTTATCACAGATCATTGCTATTGCTTCTACATAAGTATTACTATTGTGCAAAATTAATCAGTCACAAACTTTCTCAACTGTTACATCAATTGTTTCGAACGCATGCTTTGAACATGTAATAAAGTGGGTGTAGGTATCGCCTCAGTAGTATAATGGAATACATATACGTCGTACGGCTGAGAGAGAGAGAGAGAGAGAGAGAGAGAGAGAGAGAGAGAGAGAGAGAGAGAGAGAGAGAAGAGAGAGAGACAGAGAGAGAGAGAGAGACAGAGAGAGAGAGAGAGAGAGAACTTACAAGTAGAAAACATACACTGGGATCAATGTGTGCATGACAGACAAATAAACATATATGACACGGATGTAGAGAAAGTACATGAGAGAGCTACTTGCAGTCAAATGAAAAGAAACAGATATAAACAAATATATTTACGAGAACAATGTTGAACGATATGGCAACAGCGAGGGCAGTTGTCATTTTAGGGTCTGTAAAACCCATTTACACAATGTTTGATCTGGGACACTGAGTGAATTGTCGGAAATACTTTAAACTTGATTTAGCTTCTTAAGATATTTGTTTACATTTTCATAATGACTAATTTAAAGTCACTATGAACCATATTAGGATTTGTATGCAACAAATGTGTGTTTACAATAAAACAAGCAAGAAGAAAATGTAATTTTGCCAGTAAGTCAATTATCCCATGGGAACACATGCAGATCTACAAAGAACCTGTTTGATGGTGGTAGAAAAACCCACAAAATATAAAGTTACAATCGGTAATATGAAACTAATAAAATGGGGATATGTAAATTCAAGGTCGAGTCTTACGTTAAATACGTATGAATAATTTAATACCTTACACAATTACTGTTCTTATAAAAGACTCGCATCGCAACAGACCTTGCAAAAATCTACTCTGGTTATATTTGCTTTGCAAATCTTTATACGATTGATAGATACAAGTGAATCAATATTCATCTTTGTAAACAGAGAATTCAAAAGTTTACTTGGAATGTTTAGTTCTTCAACCCTTTTGATTACAATTTCACGGCGAAGAACGATATTTTCAATTTAACATGTTTCACACTACTATTCGAAACTATAATACCTTATTAGAAAGGCTGAAAACAGCAATCTATATTTCATTTGTATTATCTAGAATTTCACATTGGTACGAAATGGTCAAAAACTTTTTAGTTTTCAACAATGGCAAAATTACTCTAATCTCCTGCATCTGCATTCAAAATGGCTTATGAAACTCGAATGATAATAATATCATTGGCAATGCAAGGGAGACACAATTTTGTTAATTGCGAAAGATCTACTTCCGGCAATGTGCGTATCGTTATAGTTAATCGTTTTAATATTTGTCCCTCTTCAGCATTTAAAGCTATGGAAATGGCTGACCTATGCTACGTTAATTTCTTTTGACTCGTGGCAAATTTCGGTTAACAACACGTATGTACGAGAAACGTGGATCGCTTGCACATGGGGTCAAGAAGAAAACATCGTTTTTCGGGATCATGAATTATAAATAAATGCTAATTGTGCGTGAAAGACACAACATTGTGTCAGCACAATGCATTTAGTCCTACATGAATAAAATTGTTGCAGCATAATACAGTTCGTTCTGCATCATAGGCCAAACTTTCATGCATAGTTTAACTGTTTGATATGGAAGAAGCCTGCTGATTTTGGGATCAAGAGGTCCGAGGTGAAAGTCAATGTGACTGACCAACAAAGGTCGTTTCTGCATAATATAAATACATTTTACATCTCGTATGTTCTGTAGTATAAAACGATTAAAGCTCACGTAAGGAAATTTATGGGAGGTGTGATTGGGTCTACAGTTTCCCACCAGATTTGATGTGCAAAGCGCTGTCAAGGGCCAATACATTTAAAACTTGTAGTCACGTGTTCTACACAGCCAGTCGCATTGCTTTCGCACCGGTTACGCGCGGAGGGATTCTCTGCTTGTGACTGTGGTGTCAGTTGAGCCAATTTCCTTCTGGGATGCGGTAGTAACAGCAAAGCGTGCGATGGAGATGACGGAAAATCAATCAAACAAAAGGATCCAAAAGAGATCCAAAATCAGTGTCAAGCGATTTGACACAAAAGAGCGGACACATTTCCTTGGATGGGTGTAAAGAGCCCATGTATAGAGCGTTTGATTCGTGTGCCTAAGTGTGTTGAAAGCACTTATAAACTTCGTGTAGTTTGTTAAGTTATTTGCTTACATTTTCATCATGGCTGATTTATATCTGCCAGACTCTGTACATATACTGAATAACGTTTGCCCACAACACACCAAGATCGTATAAAAACTTTTTGAGAGTAGGTCATCTGTCCCTTGGGCATATGTACATATGTTATAATATATCAATCGGTTGTGGTAGCGAAAAGGAAACAAAACAATGCATTTTATCATTACAATAAAATCTAAACAGTATACCAAAATAGACATACATGTATTTCCATTCCCGAGGTTGTCGTATAGTTTGCGAAATGATACCATATTTCTTCGTTAAAACAATTATATAAAAATTCCTTTGAAGTTTCAGTATTCGGAAACTTCAAGTATTCTACAAATTGAAACATAACCAGCCTGGCACGAAGTGTACTGAAAATGTTTTCTTTATAAATTGGTAAAAGGTGGACAAAAAATATAATGGATGTTCGTCTTGAAAAATATATGAGAATTCACATTTTCTACTTTGGCATGGAATGATTAGCTTTGCATGTGTTTTAGTCAGGTCGATTAACCGATACTGTTTCGCTTTCTTACATTCTTAAAATTTACACTTTAAAAAATAGAAACAAAAACATTGCTCTTGTGAAGCCTTTTATGACAAAGTCAGTTTTATTTTAGGTGGAAAATCGAAAGCGTAAATACCATAATTTCTAATTTGTGTAACTTTATTCATGCATGTTGTTTATTCATTGAAAAACATCAATATGAGTGTGTGGCACCATTATGTATGTATGTATGTATGTATGTATGTATGTATGTATGTATGTATGTATGTATGTATGTATGTATGTATGTATGCATGCATTGTATTGTATTGAATGTATGTACGTCTGTCTGTCTGTCTGTCTGTATGTCTGTCCGTCTGTATGTATGTATGTATGCATGTAAGATTGGTTTAAAGAGAGATGGTTTCTTAAACTCATATTTAGTATGAGGTACTTGACATTTTGGGTACTTCCGCATGCCTAATCTATAGCAGTTCTTGTCATAATTTGCCAAATACTACCACATATATATTTGCAGTATTATTTGAAACAATAAAATTTACAAAATCCTTGAGTCTTTTTACCATCGGCAATTTTGATCTTGATTCTAATTTTAAAACAAATTAATTGCAATGTTGCAGGTAAACTTCAACCGCTTTTGTTTCATTCGATGTTATAACTCTGTTTATTCCGATGAATTGTTTTTTTCTTTATCGATCCTAGCCGACAGTTATTGTAGTCCGTATCTAGTTTAAAGTATATTTAGTATTTATTGATTTATTTGGATTTCGTCACACCAGAAGGCTAATTAACCATGGCACCCAGTCAAGTTCTACTTGGAGTGTAAGTGTGTACTGATTCTATGTAACGTATTCGGGTAGTGGGGACCGTTTAGAGCACCAGTTGCAGGCATGAATAGTAACTTAATATTAGGAATTTACCGGGTACGATTTGTTTCATTTATTAGCCCAGACCAATGCAGTGATGTGTACACTAAGAATACGTTAATCTAAAATGTTTAGTACAATCCGACCGAAAGTGGAAGATCTGTATTTAAAGTTAATGGCTATTTCTCATCTAATCGTAAAGGTAAAATGTACTTCCTTGTTTGCCAAGGCAAAACCCCACCAATCAATCCAAACCGCTACCGATCCTTAACACAAGGGTCATAACTCAAATTTCTCTTTTGTATTGTTTTTCTTCTTCCTATTCATTCAGGTATAAGATTTTCAATAAATGATCAAATATTTTTACTGTAATTGCACCTTTTGTATATTTGACCTTTAACTTCCGCGTATGGAAACCATGACAGGGACCAAACATACTTATCGAACAAGTGTCGTGAATTTCCAATTAGCTGTTACGGAGAGATGAAGGGTTTTACAATATCCACTAGATAAAGAAACGAGATAATTCTCAAGCATAAATGCAACAGGTTAATTCTATTCAATAATTTAAACTATTAATGCTGTACAACCTTTTCAACCTGTGATTCCCACTACTAAACTGTATAAAGTTGGGAGTAATGTGCCGCTCGCTACAGCTCGTGTCGTTCACTGCTAAGCCAACATCCTTACGGAAGTTTAGCAGCAAGATGAACGAAAAATCTTTTAAAAACTTTACAGCCATGGATGACATGATTTCCTTACTTCTAGATCTTAGATGCTATATGGATGAATGCAATCTCTGCATCAAATATATAATAAAACCGAAGCAATCAATAATAACGTTGTAACGATGTTATGTAAGAATGTTACCTGTCTTTAGCTTCCTTTATCAAAAATATTTTTATTTAGGGATACTACAATGTTTCCTATGTCCAATCATTTGACAAATCTTGAGGGAAGAATTTTGTCCAATATTTATTTTGTCCAATTTACTGGTTTATTCAGTCTATGATTCGTACTCCCGGAAAATGTTAAATACAGGAAACCTTGTCTGAACATAATTCTGTAATCATCAATCACCAAGTACAGAAATTATAAAAGAAATTAAACATATAAGTACACAACTATTCGAATAAAGATCACAAAACTCCATTAAAGAAACAAGCAAAATTCTGATGTTTGCATCTGACTTTCATTTCAAACTTTTAAGCGTCAAATAAGCAAAATCCGTCCTAATTTTGTAAAAATACATAGTCGTATGCGTACATGTACTTATAAGACCATACTAGAATTTTCATTGCATATGTTATTAAAGAAGAGACTTGAGAATATCAGATTGTTGATCCTTTAAACGTTCTACAATTAATACATTTACATGTAATAAACAAACCCGAAACCAAGAACATTGAGACAGAAATATATTTTATTGATACTTCAAATACTGAATTCCTACTGACATTATTATTAACATTATATATTTATCAGGGCCGGGCGTTTCCGCTAGGCGGACTAGGCAATCGCCTAGGGCGCTGGGCTAAGAGTTAATTCCATGATGGGCGGGTGGGGAAGGGCGTGAGTGAAAGTGGGCGCCAGATATCTGATAAAAATTTAAAATCCTTACATGAAACATCTTTAAATTTCTTGTTATTATTGTTTGAGATAAACTCTCATATTTATCTAAACTTCAATTTGCTATCAAATAAACAATACGTTAAGAAGTCATTTTAGTGAGTAAGAAAACATGGCAAATGTAAATGCTTGGATCAGAATTAGGAATCAGCTTTCATTTCATCAGTAATATTATTTAGAATATTGCTTGAGTAAGGAACACTGAAGCTCTCGGTTGCCTATATGCACTGAAAGTTCCACGTACAGTATCTACCAGGGGGGCAGCAATGCGTGCCACCGACACAGCAATTTCCCTGAAAGTAGAAGTAACAGTACAATATAATAGCAGCAGTAATAGTACTAGCATGGGGATGGTTCTAAATATAATGTCTGTGTCGTTTTGATGGTTAGCATCTGTTGTGTGATGATGGCAATAGTAGGAATAAAAGTGAGGGCTGTTGAGTTCTTGTTGTATAATATATTAGTTAATATTGCACTTTTTATACTTTAATTTTACCCTTTACGTCATAACAGTAATTGTGAATCGGGTATAATCATAGTATGGTTATTAACATACTTCATACAACAACAGTCGTCTTGTTGTTGCTGGGTATGAAACAAGATGAAAGAGAAAACCGAATAAAGGCGATTATATGCAGTTATGTCGATCGTAATTATGGTTTTGATGCTTTCCAACTATATTGTTTCTTACAATACGCATACGTACAGACAGGAATACAAACAGACCGAGAGAAAAAAAGACAAACATACTGTCATCAAACAATCCTTGATTATGTTTATGAACTAGTCCTCATTCGCAGTAGAATAATATTTCCAAGGACATTAATTAGTGACTAAGAGAACTTACGTGAGCGTATGGACAACATCTCCAGCCAGTGCCTGTGGAACAGCACTTCTGAATCCCATAGCAGTTCGAGCATGCGTCACATTTATAGCCAACGTTGCCAATGACAGCCATAAAAGTGCTTAAATGTTTCCTTTCCTTTACTTCATGTGGTTTCCCTGCCTAGTGATATAAATATTTTACTTTATTAGTAACATCTGCTGAAGTAATGAACAGGTGCATCTTTGATAAGAACACTTAAGACAGTCTCCTAATTTGAAACTTGACATTGGATCTTAGTTGTGTACATATTCTTTTCTCTTAGATGATGAGGTACTTTTGTCTTTGCTCAACCTAACTTTCTCTGTAATAATGTATTTTTTATATTTGTGTTATGTTCTGAGCATCATTGTATGGTATGCGAACTAATATTTGTTGTTTCTGTACTGTAATGACAGCAGTATTAGCTGATGTTGTTTGCATTGGTATTGCATACTTATTTAGTTCTGGTAGTAAATCTGATACAAAACTAATAGTGATATAACTAAGGTACATTCTGTAACACGTTAGACAACGGTCACTATGTAGCATAAGAATCATCTTCATAAGGGGTCTTGAATATAATCACGTTATGATTAATAAATAATTCATACAAACATTCAATTTATCAACACTCCGAATAAAGTTCATTCTAAAGATTAATGCCAATTTTTAATATCATATTCAGAATTATGTTCCTTTCTGATGATAATAACTAATAAACCACACCATTTATCTTATATACGACTTCTGTAATGTCAGTTGCTAAAAGACATTTGCATACAATGGTATTTGGTCAATACTTTGTTTTCCACGCTGCTTTGCTCACGAGTAAAAGTCAGAAACAGAAAACACATGCGAGATATAAACTGCTAGTCGTGGATTTGTTACATTAATTAAATGCTCTTCAGTTATTAGGCATGTTTCTAAGAATGAAACGACCATTTTCAACGATTAACAGTAAAAGACCCCAAAACGTAAACTAATTTTACAATTTTTGTATGGATTTAATGCAATCGGTTAGTAGAAGTTGCACCATTATGTCAATCAATCTGACCAGCACATTCCATTGTTAGTACGCTTTCATGACCACAAACTAATACATTCCTAATGAAAGCTATGTTTATAATACATGAACTATAAATTAGTGACAATTGAACAATTTCGTTGTATTATTGTATAGAATAGTTTCAGACTTACTTCAATAGTACTGGCAGCCAGTTTCATTTCAAGTTCTTCATGTGGCGTCTCCGCCTAGTCATATAAAAATTCAACTATGTTATTAACATCTTCGGATCAAGTAACGCACATGTTCATCTATGACACGAAAAAATAATGATGTCTCCTAATTTAAACTCTGACAATGAAGTTTAGATTCATGATAGTCACAAATGTGTGAATATCAAGGAATGTTCTGTTAGCTAAGAACTTAATAAACTTTTTTCGTCGTTCAATCTACAGAATTGTGTCATAATTATACTGTAGTGTGTTGTTGTTGTCGATTGTAGTTGTAATACTACCATGATTAACAATGGAATACTAGTAATTATTGTTTCTCTGCTGTAATATTAGTAATTAATGATATTGTTGCATTTATTGTTCCTATATTGTATATCTATTTATTTCTGGTAGTATATGAGTGACAAAGACAATAGTGATACAAAATAATGTGCAGTACTTAATGCATCGTACAATAGTCACAAACGTCATACTCACTCGGACCGTGAGTATAGTCACTGTATGTTTATTAAGATAATTTATATAAAATACCATTTATCCACACACTGAAAAACATTGTTATTTTAAAGACAATTAATTGGTCGACGCTGCTTTTGATAGTGTTAATTTTGAAAATAAATAAATAAATAAAAAACCAGTTTAAAATTTTTGCACAAGGAATTTCATTACCTTCTCGTTGAGAATAATAATTGTTTTTATAAATCGCTTTTGTAAAGTTTGTTATTAAATATCCTCTGAAATGGTGCTGATTGAATTTTCTTTGTTTCATATGGGTTTGTTCAGTATTAATAGTTCAAAACGAAAACCCAGAAGATCGATATTAGACATAAGCCATACAAAAACCGGTTGTGGTTAGTTCAAATAAATTGATTGCTCATTATCTTTGAATGCATGTATCCAAGAATGTTATCACTACAAGACTCTAAAAAGCAACATTCATTCTCAAACATTAAAACTTTTTAATATTTTTAATATAAACTGTTAGTTGAAGAAATCGCGCCATTCTGGTATTCAACCTTAGGTGACATCTCCTTTTTTCAGTACTTACAAGACATAATATGAGCGCCACTCTTAGGAACTGTAAACTGAAAATGCCCTAAAAACTGTTATCATTTGGAGAATATAGACCAAATCAAGTTATCTTATTAGTGAATACAGATATCAGACTTACAAGCCAGTAAACGTTTCAAATGTATTACTTATCAACGGTTGCTTAGCTTTTGATATCACAAGCTGTTTTAGGACCCACATGATGTACTAAAAAGTAGAAAATAAAGAGCAATTCAATTGTATTTTAATATCAGCGACACATAGCAGCTTTACGAGATATTGATTGACAGCACACAATTACATTGGATATAGGATCTTTTATGATCACGGATATATTAGGTTATACAGCAGTGTTAAAATGTCTAAGGTTGATAGAGTCATTAGAGTTTGACAAGTTGAAACGTATCATTAGGACTTAGCTCAAATTCTAAAATCACATCACATTAAGTCACGGTTAAATGTGAACAATTTAATAAACTTTGAAACTTTATATAAGACTTTGGATGCAAATATGTGGACAGGTCTTACAGAATGTAGTGAAACTATCAATTCAGCGAGGAGACTGAGATAACATTTGTTTCCCCACCAAATGTTATGTTTCAGAAAGTCAGCCATGAACTTTATTTGATACCAAGGTTATATATCTAAATATTTCTGTACATCAATATAGCAGTGTAGTCTTTGGACAGTTTTAGAGGGATGTAAGTACGTTTTGTACCAACTTTTGGCGTAAGGATTGCTTTGTGCTGCATATATTATATTGTTCGATGTCTCATCCTCTCCGCCTTTCAAACACCTTCCGCTCTGAGTATGCCAACATTTCTATTAAGATTTTGTTTTCATCATCTAACATGCATTGTGCATTTCCGTTAGAATAATTAGGGACTAAAGTATTGATTTATATAACACTTCATGATAACAATACTATTTATTTTGAGATCGTAACTATTTCAGATGCAAAGGTGCGATAAATGTGGTGTCTTAAACAAGTCAACCTCAGTGATCTAACCTTCTTTTACATGCATTTTACGCCATTTTATTATATTTCGATGTTTATTGCTCTTATCGTTATACTACTGATTCCCTTGACTAATAAGTATTTAATATAACTGCTATCAATTAATTGTATCATTATTTACATACTTACGTTAACAAAGAATGAATTTGCCAATATAAATACCGCCAAAAGAACAAGCATCTGTAAATAGATAAAGAATATAAATAACTAAAGATCTACTAATAATATACATGCAGACGTACTTGCAATATATATATATATATATATATATATATATATATATATATATATGTGTGTGTGTGTGTGTGTGTGTGTGTGTGTGTGTGTGTGTGTGTGTAACGAATAAAAAAACTGACTTATACTCAACAATTTGTACTTGTATTATATTTTAACTTTCTTTTAGCATTATTTTGGTGTTGGAAGCTGCGTATGCTGGTTTGAGAGTAATACCTATTAAACAATTGTTTATTTATTTGGTTGAATCTGCGTTGGCTGTTCGGAGAGCACTACGTGTAAACACTTGTTCAGTTATTTTTTAAGCTGCAGTTTACTCCTTATTGTCGATGTCTAGATTGCAATTTGTAATCACAATAAGCGAATTGTTGCCCCAACACAGTTTTTGCCGCGAGATTATGTAATTTTAACTTTTGTTTAGAAGCTTTTAACGTTTCTTTGGCTGTACTTGTCATACTGTTTCTACTATTCTTAAATGTACATTCAGTTTTCTGTCTCTGTGGATGTTGATTATATTGTAATGGAAATGGTCATATCGACCGAAAAATGCGGAGTATGTTAATGCACGAAATACGTTTAATATTTTCATTTAATAATCTTGGTCGTTTCATATGCTACTATATAGTGTTGAGCCTATATAAGATTTTCCAAAGCAGAATCATAATTGATTGTATATAAATGTCCTACGAGTTTCGTTTCAGCCCAGCACTCAAAACAGCTTTTTCTTGCTCAGTTTCAGAATGTTTCTCATAAACGTACCGCTCAGATTGTGAATAGTCGGCATAAGTAATATGTTATCAAACGAATTGTTGTAATAAAAAGAAATTATGGACGGAACCATGTTGTTGGACATCACCGATTACTCAACAATACCTAATCACAAAATAACTGGCGAGACAAGCTAGCTAAAGACTCCAAAATATCGGAATACAGTGAATTTTCCTAAATTATTTACGCTTGTCTCCAACCCTTATCGGTGTAGGATTATAAAGGTAAAATGCAAATTAACATCGAGCACTATTTTAATGTTGGTAGCGTAAGAGTGACCTGTTATTACTGCAGAGAAAGGTTTGGATTTAAGTCGGATATTTCCGAATAAAAGTTACTCATAAATGTTCTATTCTAAAGCGTTTGCGAAATAGTACATGTTGTACAGCAATATTCAGTATTACTCGATTGACGACACATGAGACAGTATAGAAACAATGATTAAATCATTTACATATTACTATACATACCTTGAATTCAGAAAAGTACTTTTGTAGTAATTTGCTCTAATTGTCTTTCAGCTTTGCAACCTCTGTTTTGCTTTGTTCCCTTTATACAGCGACAACAGTACCTATTTGTCGACCAATACAATATATACCTCATTTACAAAAGGTAGATGTATGATGTAATTAAGCAAAACTCTCTCATTATATAATACTCATCTCGACATTAATGACACACGAAGACATAATGTATCTCTTTGATGTATCACATAAAGTCAATTTTGGTGAAGTTCAAGGGCAAATATTAATTTAACTCTCTTTGTACTGGTACCATTCATTTACATCTGCACAGGAATTATGTTTATCTCAAAACAAACTTCCTCCGTGTCATATGTTTTTGTAGTTTCGTTCAGAGTATTGTAAGAAATGTATAACAAGTACAACCTGCAAAGAACGGCACATTAGAACACAAATGAACATCATTTTCTTTCATAAAAAGCAGGTATACTCTCATTCTCTAAATGATTGTTACTAATGGTTCAAATACAATAAATTATAAATAGATACGACATGAATTAACAGACAGTACATGGAGACAAAGGAAAGAAGTAGAATAGATATAGACAGCCACGGAGCAGCAGTCACAAGAAAGAAGGCTATAGAAGAAAGATACGTACGAGACCAATGTCGAACGATATGCCACCAGCGATGGGAATGGTCCTTGGATGGCCTGTACAAACCCTTTTGTACCACGTTAGATCCGGGAGTCTGGGTGTGTGTCGGAAACAGCTGTCAGCTTAATTTAGCTTGTTAAGATATTTGTTGACACTTTCATAACGACCGATTTGAAACCAACAGGAACTAACGTTTGTCTACAACGAACATGCAATGAAGAAAACACATTTTTGCCAGAACGTGAATTAATTAAAGGCAGTACGAAAGAAGAAAACAATTAAAAATCAATTTGTAGTATGTAAGCAGTAACCAAATATATTTTCTAAAAAGTATGAGTAATTTCTGTTTCAGATAATCATATCATGTTTATGACGACAGTAAGTCTTTCTGTCATACAATAATCTTTTTATTGAATGGAGAAACTAAAAAATTGCATACACCGATCAGAATAATAACGAATAACGAGCGTTACAATAAGCTGCAATTTATCGACATAAAACATCTCTTTAAACAAGACCAATCACTTTCAAATTATAGTTGTTGAAGACTTCTAAAATTCCATGAATACGCTGAATATAATTTTTCTGAATTTTATCATAAGTTATATATATATGACGTGCTTAAGTGAACACAAATACAATTTGCTTTGGGACTAAAGTCAACGATCATGTTCAATGTGATGTGACAAGAAGCAAAAACATTGTTACAACGCAACATGTTCATCAAAAACTATATTCATCTTTTCATTTTGAAATCACTGTGAATCATTCACCCATTGACGATGTTTTTTGTAAAGTAATTTATTTGTATTTCTCATTCAGACCGGGCGTTCTTATGATAATTAATCCAATATTTGGATTGTACATACGCATACCTTTTTCATAATTAATTGCGCAATCAAGTCATTCATTATTAAATTTGTATATATATGAACGACTAAGGTGTTCTGTTGTGAATCCGGACATCCCACCTTGTTATCTTGTTACATTTGATGTGTGTGTATAAAATTCAAAGATCAAGGTCACTGTGATGGAATGAAGTAAATAGTTTTTTTTATATTTCTTTTTGTACTGAGCCCTGTGTATTCAAAGAGGTTGGAAGAGGTCTCGCAAACAAAAGCACAATTTCGTTGTGGATGAAATCAAAGGTTTATGAATATCTTTTAACGTAGAGCTATCGTTTGGATGGCATGTAGTTCAAATTGTAAAGACGTCAGACTCTGCAATATCTGAAGTTGTGAAGTTTGCTGACAGAACCATCGCTATAATACTAACAATGAGAGCATGGTTTCTGCTCAGTAACTTCAAGTCAAGACCGCAAATCTTTACAAAAGTACAGTAGTTTGAAGCCACATATAAAATAATCTCAAACGCCAGCATTGCCCTAATATATTATAACAAGCAGACAATTAAGGTAGTTGTGGGTGTATAATGGATTACTGACGGTGCTCTTGGTTATTAACGTTTCACTTGATAATATTTTGCTGTGTCTGGCACATATACAATGATTTAATGCTCTTACGTGGCATTCCACATTCTGTGTGACCTAATATTTGTTAAAAATGTTAAACTGACCTAATTTGCAATTATACAAAACCATTTTGAAAAATATGAACAAAAGCATATTTTGCCATAAATGATTTATTTGAAACACACATAAGTACACAGATATATACAGAATGTAGCACATGCTTTTCGTAACGAATTTGCGATACATTTCGATTTCACGTGAATACAAAACATGTTCGAGATTTATGAAGTTGTCGATTCTGGGCTCTCTGTGAGTTTGTATTTGTGAATAAGTATTCTAGATATGAGAGAGCGTAGAGCACATGTAACTTTTTGTTAAATGTGTGCCGCGAAAATAGTGGTACAGTTACTGAATCAACGTATATGCAGACGATCGGTGAGTCCCATGTTACAAAGAAAGACAGCCAAGAGCAAGCTTTCTGAACAGCCTGAAAATTTATGGAAACTACATGCATATAAAGGGTAAAATCAGATGAGAAGAAAATCATTACTGAAGTAGAAAATCAAAACAAAATGAGCATCCATAGCCGTATGATGGAGTAACAGTAAAGAATGGAGGAGATTGTTTTTACAGTACATGATACTCGTGAAATGTTGAGGTCTGTGTATGCAATTTGCTTCCACCGTTAGTAATTTTGAATATCACGAGATAGCTGTCATGTCTGTGTTTGTCTTTAATATTTTGCGATTGTGGCCCAGGTTGTCCATGGCGATGGTTTAGCTTGCCACCTTTGCAGTTAATACAGTGGACTGAAATATCTCAATATTTAAGATTCTCGGTTGTATAAAATGGTTTGTCTGATGCAGGAATAGGTTGCAGATGAACCTCATATATTCTGTTTATTGGATTTGTCTACCATTTGACAAGTATGACATATATGACAAGATCTGTAGTATTTACAAACATCCATTTTAATTTATGGCCAACGAAGTGATTTAAGATCTTGTGGTAAGTCTTATTAATTCATAAATGACCAGCCAAGGGAGTTTTATAAGCCAGACTAATTATATTATGTCTATACGATTTTGGAACAAGTGATTTCAGATAGTTGTGAGACATTGAACTTTAAGAGCGCTCGTAATAGGCTGAAATAGATTGTTACCACACGACGCCTGATTGGAAGACTTACAAGAGCTATACAATAATCTTCAGCTGCAGTACAAGCAACAGTTTCCAAGGTTTCGACCTTATGCTCATCGAGATAAATCCTAATGCCAACATGGACACAGTTCTTCAACTCTTCAAGTAATACGTGTATTCTTAGATTTTCATCAATTTTATTAACCTTTATACAGCAGAACCACCTATTAAATCGTCGTGCTTTTTCCATGCAAATTCAACATAGGTTATTTTCTAGAGTTCCTAAAACCTTGTCGAGAAGCCTCGGGCACCAATTCATAACCTTTCAAGATATATTCCTAAACAATGAAATGTAAATATCACGAGCTTTACCAGTAAGTACACATTGTAATACTATAATATATATATATATATATATATATATATATATATATATATATATATATATATATATATATATATATATATATAGTAATATAGTCCAGTACTCCCTTGGCTACTTCAAAAGTTGAGCAACATTTTTAAAAGAACAAAATATTGATCTACTTTTTTTCTCTCCACAAAATGGGGCACTAACTTGATATTTCTTAAAAATCAAAACTTGAATTTGTGCGTAAGGCGGGAATGTCTTTTACTTGCCAGCTCTAATGATTTTAATATACGTTGATATTCACTTTCTTCCTATTCTCTTTCTCTCTGCAATTGTAGTTGCATTGTCATTTGTTTCCTTTCTTTCTGGAACTGCATTTATTTCACTCTCTCTCCACTTTCTTTAATATCATTTTCCCCTCTCTTTCCTTCTTATCTTATTGCACTTGCTTATTCTCTTTCTCCAATTAATTTCTCCTCTCTCTTTTCTCCTTATCTAATTGTATTTATCTTCTTTATGTTTCTGAAGGTCATGCTTTCGTGACCCTAATTTCATTATGCATATTCATTTTAATTCCTTTACTTTTATGCTAGAGTCTGATACAGACTTACTAATCAAAATCAAAGCACGTTTATCAAAACATTTTTTACCAGCACATATTGGAGGAAAATATTTCTTTTTTCTTGTTTTGTAAAAAAGGCTGTTGCATTAAAGATCATATGACCTGGCAAGTCGAAGAATTTTTGTTTTCATCTCAAGACGTGAAGGGAAATTTTTTCTGAAATATAAAGATGAGCGGCCTAATTCTTTAACGGTTTGTGCTCTAAAAATAAGTAACAGAAAAGGGTGAAGACAAAAAGCTTTCTAATATTGAACAAATAATTTATATTTCCCAGAATAAAAAGTGAAAAATAGAAAACACTTATGGTATTGGGAATTAAATCCAAATTATAATCAAGAATTAAAAACACATTTCCTAGCCACAAACGTCCTAAAAGAAATTGAGTTCAAGTCGCGATGAGATCCAAAATTGTACGCGATAAAGTATTTAATATTGTCAACTAAATGCTGATATGTCCAAAGTCTCTTGCTGAATCGCATACATATTATTCAGGATGTCTTGAATTCAACAATTTGAATACATTAAAATACAGCTCAAACTGGTCACAACATAATGGAAAGTGTTAGATGTTTAAGCACGACTTGTAATTTCTGCACAGTCAAATGATGATAGTGTTATGTGCTTGACCTAAGCATACATTAGCATTTTATAAAAACAACCATGTTCTAGTTTATAATAACCTTCCAGAATGGTCTACTGTGCCTTGTTTAAAATACAATAACCTATTAAATTCACTTGGGAATATCCGTAAACCTTGACCCTGATCAACATATTTACCACCTCATGTTTACCTAAATAATAAGTTGGATAATAAGAAAATACCCATAGAATAGTATGATTATATGTTTAGTTGCTTACATAAATTAATTTTAAAAAAATAAAAAGTCAATTAGGTCAAGCAAAAATGAACTCAGGACAAGATCAAGTCCAACAAACAATTTCGCCCTGCAAAAGCATATAATGAAAAATACCTAACAGACAAACAATTAAATCAGATATGCATAACAGTATTGTGGAAGCAATGCTGGTAAAGGTAGAGATGGACATTTACAGTACAAGATTGTCATGGGTTATTTGAATGTTACTTTTTATTATAACGTCATACATTTGGCGACGATCTATGTCAGAAAAAAATGGCAAGTAACTCCAGCCTTCGGTCGGGCACTATTTAAACGCCTGCATCACCATTTCGCATACACTCGCGATTTGTTCATCGTAAGTCCATTACTAAATATACCTTTTTAAATAAGAATCAGTCTGTATTGTTAGGTAAAACAACAGCGAGATATGGAAACAATAATAAGAGGATATTTCACAGAAACATATTTAGGTTAGATTCAGCAAATTATATTTGTAGTCGATTCTAAACATTTTCTTTTATAGTGTTTAGATTTTTTAAATTGCTTTTTATATTTGTATGGGCAACCGTGCCTATTTTGTTATAATAAATAGCGTACCTCATTTATACAAATAAGTATGCAAGGTGATGATTGAAATCTTAATTGATTGGGAAATATTCGATTGGAGATAGACATTCACGATCTAAATAACGCCATTCACCTCTGATATATGATATCAAGTAATGTTATTTGGTTTTTATTTGTGAAGAAGATTAAATTCAGTTAACAACCTTTGTACCATACAGTAAAGCCTGAAGCACAAAATATGTACAGATTTTACATGACGAATTTGCTCCTCAGATTGAAATATATCTCTCAATTTATACTGTTAATTAAACGTATAAAGAATGCAATACACATTTTAAAGACATGCAAAAGAGATACGCATCAACACATTACACAATATAAATGTCACGTATTAATAACAAGAGCGGGACGGGGGTGGGGGCAGGAAGAAAAAAGGACAAGTTGATAGATAAAGTCAATGATAGATAGTCAAAACTAAAACTAAACGGATACAAAATATATCTCAAATAAGCGTGGAGCGATTTGACACAAGAGAGGGCACTTGTCATTGAATGGATATGAAGAGACATTTCATACATTGTTTGATCCAGGAGACAGAATGTGTTTAAATCACTTGTTTACATTTTCATAATGGCTGATTTAAATCTACCGTAATTTATTCAAATATTCGACTATTTACTGTTTGTTCACAACCCACCAAGAAAAAAGAAACAAACCAATTTATGGAGTAGATCATCTGGCCGTTGGGCTTATAGACATATGTCAATATAGATCAAATGATTCGGATAGTAAAAATAGGAAGAAAAATAATCAATAAATGTTAACATAAAAAAATAATAAATGTTAGATAAATATCAAATGGACAAATTTCCCGCTAAACAACAATCCTGTTTTCACGTAGGCAAACTCCGAGTGTGTGTGTGCGTGTGTGTATGTGTGTGTTACGTGCACACTTACTTTTTTTGTATTCACACTGATGCAAACCTTTTGTTTACAAAGATGTAGCGAAAAGAATGTCAATTTAATTTGCAAATATATTTCTGGTCTTGCATTGTGTTCGCTTTTTTAAAACATTTTCTGTTTCATTTGTGCTCGTTTCTTTTGTTTAAGCATAGGTCTTATTTTAGCTTGTCTTGGTTTATTTGAAAGTTACTCTTTTTCCACTTCATACTTTTGGCACTGATTAGACATACAATACGCTATCAATTTGTCTATTCTCAATCCATTAATGAACAATACCTTTGTTAAATAAGAATCAGTCTGTATATTTAGATAACACAGCAGTGAGATATGGAAACAATACAAAAAGCCTATTTTACAGCAAAATATGTTAGATTCAGCAACATACAGTTGCATTTGATTCCTCAAATTTTCTTTTAAAGTGTTTGTATATTTTTAAGTTGATTATTTTGTTTAGGAAACCGCGCCTATTTCTTTTAAATACTAAATAGCATATCTCAGTTATACAAAGAAGTATGCAAGGTGATGATTGAAAGCTTACTTGATTGGAAAATTTTCGATTGTGGATAGACATTCACGATCTAAATAACGATATTCAACTCTGATATATCATATTAAATAATGTTGTCTTGTTTTCTATTTGTGAAGAAGAATAAATTTTGTTCAAAATCTTTGTACCATACAGTAAAGCCTGAAGCAAACTAGTATGTACAGATTATACAAGGCAAATTCCTTTCTCAGATTGATATATATATATATATATATATATATATATATATATATATATATATATATATATATATATATATATATATATATATATATATATATGTGTGTGTGTGTGTGTGTGTGTGTGTGTGTGTGTGTGTGTGTGTGTGTTTGTGTGTGTGTGTTTGTGTGTGTGTGTTGATAAATAATGTCAAGGAGAGTCATACAAAAATAAAAATAAACTGATATAAAAGATTTCCAAAAACAAGTGTGAAGCGATTTGACACAAGAGAGGGCACAAGTCCTTGGATGGGTTTGAAGAGCCATTTGATACATTGCTTGATCCGGGAACCTGAGAGTGTTTCAATCGCTTGTTTACATTTTCATAATGGCTGATCTAAATCTACCGTAATTTTATTCAAATATTCGACTGTCTACTGTTTGTTCATAAACTACCTAGAAAGTAGAAACACCGTTTTTGGGAGTAGGTCATCTGGCCCTTGGGCATATAGACATATGTGAACAAGGATCAAATAATTATAGTAGCAAAAATAGAAGATAAACACAATAAATGTTAACATTCAAATAATAAATGTTTAAAAGTATCAAAATTGACACATTTTCATTCAAGGGGTTGTCGTACACTTTATGAAATAAGATGTAATGTATTTTCGTAAAATAATTATTGACGCTATAACAGTTCCAATGAAGTGTCAATATTCAAAGACTTCACGTTTTCTATAAATTGTAACATAACAGACCTGCAAAAAGTCTACATAGAATATGTTTTCTATATCAAGTTTTATAAGGTGGACAAGCAATTATAGAAAGGATATTCGTCCTGCAAAAATTAGATAATTCACATTTTCTACTTTCGCATGGAGTGGTTAGATTTGATAGTGTTGGAATCGAATGTCAGATAGATGCAACGATACTGTTTCGCTCTATTATTCAGTAAGATAATATTGTCCAATTATGGCTGAAAACAGGGATTTGCAATTTCTTTGCATGGTGTAACTGTTTAATTGTCACTCCCGAATTCAAACTATGAAAGAAATGGTCACTAAACCATTTTTTAACACAAATATATACACTGTATAAAGCAGTATGCAAAGAAACCTAAAATGTTTCAACAATAGTAACCAAACTTTCGAGTACAATATACAACGAATTTGATTGAACGGAAACATTATTGAATTGTCTACATTATGCGTATGGTAAAACATTTAAATTTATATTTATTAACAGAGCATATTAGCGTATAAGAATCTGGTCGTCAACGTTCACTTTTCCTTACGATACATTCAGTTCTACAGCTTGTGTCTATGGCAAACGTTGTGTATATCTTGCAGATGGAGTAAGGAAAAAGTATGTTTGACTTCAAGAACAAAAGAGTATATACAGTGCAAAGAAAACTGACCGAAAGATGATGTAAACCAGTGATTATGGATACCTTGCACATGGGTCCCGGATAATAATTATTGATTTCGGGGGAAACATCTAAGTTGTATGTCACTGTGACTGATAGACTTAAAACAAACAACCGTCGCCATACAGCTTAGATTCTGGGCCATAAAAGTGTGTTTGTTTTTAGAACTAAATGTTTAAGATTATGATCGCTATGTTTGAAGGAGGAGTACAATTTCAGTTTATGGGCATGTGTTTTAATCAGGTTTTGATGCGGTCAGTTATTTAAGATATGAATGAGGTAATTGAATTTCTGGTCACGTGTTAAAGTTTAAAGGACCCTGGGGATAAAATGAAAATATGTGTCTAGAATGACTCATTTCCAAAGTAAGTTTGTACTTAGGATAATAAATAACCATATAAATTATCGGGTCTAATGGTAAGGATTCACAATCATGTTATAAGGTTTAATATATTAAAATGTGTTTATAAAGTTTAATTCACGACAGAATAAAATGACATAATATCAAAGTAATTGAAATCCTATTGGCAACAATCTCCAAACCTATACTTTTTCCAGCTATACGTTCCAAAGGTAGAGTATTCTTCATTACGTGATAGCCGATCATGGTCCTTTTCGTTATTAACTTTTCTCTCATGTTTTTATGCTTTTGTCAGAGAGACAATTATTTAATTTTCAAAATGTATGTATGTATGTATGTATGTATGTATGTATGTATGTATGTATGTATGTATGTATGTATGTATGTATGTATGTATGTATGTATGCATGCATGCATGTATGTATGTGCGTGTGTGTAGATGGATGGATGGATGGTTTTGTGTGTGTCTGTATGTTTCAATGTATGTTTTTATGTATTGTTTTGTCTTGGTGAGACATATATATATACCTAATCTCATATTTAGTATGATGTACTTGATCTTGATAGTTTTGGTACTTCTAATCTATATCCGTTGTTTTAATAATTTGACAGCCATACCTTACCACTTATATATTTGCATTATTATCTTAAACGACAAAATTCATAATTGAGCTTTCTATGTTTGATTATCTTTGCTATAGTTTAAAAACAATGGTCTCACGAAATAGCACGTAACTATTAAATGAGTTTCAGGAAAACGTCATACACATTTGTTTGATCTGATTATAAAACTATTTATTCCGATGAAAAGTTCTCCTGATCGGACCTAGCTGACATTTTTGTTCGCATTTAGTCTGTATATATTTTTAAAATATATTTAGCACTTATTGATTTGAACACACTAGAAGGATTAAATATGAGGAATTTATGCAGTGACTATGTTGAAGATATGTGTGTTCTGATTCCATTTAATGAATCTAACCAGTTGGGAACACTTACAGATCCCCTTGCATGCATGAAAAGTAACTTAATGCTAGAAATTTTCTGGTCTCGATTTGTTTAATGCTTTAGCGAAGACGAATGCATTAATTTAGAATGTTTTATCCAATAGGACAGAAATGTAAGATCTGCATGTAAAGTTATGCCCATTCTCTCACCAATTTATTCAACAGATACTGATAAGGGGGCACAACTCAAAATTCTCTATTTGTATTGTGTATCATCCTCCTATAAATTCAAGTATAACATTAAAAACAAATATACATTTCACTGTAATTGCAACTCTGTTATATTGCGCATTTGACACCCTCATATGGAAACCATAATAGGGGCGAAACATACTTATGTAACATCTTTGGTGAATTTCTAATAAGCAGTTTAGGAAGAAATGACAATGCAAAGAGAAAGGTCGGGAAGTCAGATATGCAGGGAGACACATAGCCGAATAGGTGAAGGGTTTTACAAGATCTATTAGGGAATTTCGGATCAAACGTACGCGCAGTATATACTTTTTATTTAGTATGTAAACCTGTATATGCTGAAGAAATGATATAGTGGAGAGAAAGGTCGGATGGTCAGTCATACAGATACTGACGAAAACGGACAGAAAGATGAAGGGTTTTACAATATCCACTAGATAAAGAATCGGATAATTATCAAACGTAAATATAACAGGTTAATTCTTACCAATAATTAAAACTATTAATGATGTACAGTTTTTCGACCTGTGATTCCCACTACTACTCTGTATAGAGTTGGGAGCAATGTATCGCTCGCTATAGCTCGTGCAATTCACTGCTAAGCCAACATCCTTACGGAAATTTAGCAGCAAGATGGGAAAATTTTTTTAAAAAATTTAAAGCGATTGATGACATGATTTCGTTAATTCTAGATTTTAGATGCTATATGAATTAAAGCATTATCTGCAACAAATATAGAATAAAGCGGAATCAATCAATAATAATGTTGTAACGATTTTATGTAAAAATGTCACCTATCTTCCGCAGTCTTCACAAAAATATTTTTATTTAGGGATACTACAATGTTTCCTATGTCCAATCATTTGACGAATCTTGAGGTAAGAATTTTGTCCCATATAAAAACTGGTTTATTCAGTGTAGGATGCGTACTCTCGGAAAATGTTACACACAGCAAACTTTGTCTGACCATAATTCTGTAAGATTCCAGACAGAAATAAATTTTATTTATACGTTAAATACTGGATTCCTATTGCCTTTGTTATTAACATCACACACACACACACACACACACACGCACACACACACACACACACACACACACATATATATATATATATATATATATATATATATATATATATATATATATATATATATATATATATATATACCTTTAACATATTTTTATCAAAACTTCAATTCGCTAGGGAAGACACAAAACGTTTAGAAGTCATGTTAGTGGGTTAGGAAAACATGGCAAATGTAAATGCTTGGGTCAGATCAGAATTGGGAATCAGCTTTTATTTCCTCAGTAATATATTTTTTTTAGAATATTGATTGAGTAAGAAACACTGAAAAGCTTTCGGTGGCCTATACGCATAAGATGTTCAAAGTAAGCGTTGACCACTGGGGCAGCAACGCAAGCCATTGGAACAGCAGTTTCACTGAAAGTAGAAGTAAGAGTACAAGTCAATAGTAGTAGTTGTAGTATGAGCATGAGTATACATATGATGTCTGTGTCGTGTTGTTGGTTAGCATTCGTTGTGTGGTGGTGGTGGCAATATTAGTAATAATAGTCTGAGATGTTGAGTTCTTGTTGTATAAGTATATTAGATAATATTGCACTTTTTATACTTGTAATTTGACCCTTTATGTCATAACAGTAATTGTGACTCGGGTCTTGAGTATATTCACAGTATGTTTATTAACTTACTTCATACAACAACACTCGTCGTGTTGTTGCTGGGAATGAAACAAGATGAAAGCGAAAACCGAATAAAGGCGATGATATGCAGTTATGTCGATGGTAATTATCGTTTTGACGCTATCCAGCCATATTGATTCTTACAATATGCATTCGTGCAGACAGACTGGCATATATACATACAGATGAACAAGAAAAAGATACCATACTGTCAGAACAAAAAAAATCCTTGATTATGTTTTAGAACTCGTTTGTATTCCCTGTACAATAATATTTTCAAGGGTATTAATTAGTGACTAAGAGAACTTACTCCAATGAATTTACAACATTTCCAGCCAGTTAACGAGGAACAACACGGTAGCAACCCTGGGCAGTACGATTTCAGGTTTGGACATAGCACACCAACGTTCCTACTGACAGCCATGGAAGTGCTTACTTGTTTCGGTTCAAGTACTTCCTGTGGTTTCTCCGCCTAATCATATAAATATTTTACTATATTAGTAACATCTGCTGAAGTAATAATAGGTGCATCGATTGATAAGAACACATAAGACAGTCTCCTAATTTGAAACCTGACATTGGATCTTAGTTGTATACATATTCTTTTCTCTTAGATGATGAGGTAATTTTGTCTTCGCTCAACCTAACTGTCTGTGTGATTATGTCTTTTATTTGTATGTTATGTTCTGTGGTTGTTGTTTTTTTGTGTGCTATTTTTAGCATCTTTGTATAGTATGAGAACTAGTATTAGTTGTTTCTCTACTGTAATGGTAGCATTATTAGTTGCTGTTGTTTATGTTGGTGTTGTATTGCATACCTATTTACTTATAATCATATTTAGAATGATATTCCTTTCTGTTGAGTATAATGAATAAACCAGAATGTCTATTGCTAAAAGATATTTGCATACTATTGTGTTTGTACAATGATTTGTATTCCACGTGGCTTTGCTAACGCGTAAAAGTCGGAAACAGAAAAGCCGACGGCAGAGAAAACACATGCGAGATATAAACAGCTAGTCGTGGATTTGTTCTATTAATTACACGCTCTTCCGTTTCTAGGCATGTTTCTAAGCATGAAACGACCATTTTCAACGATTAACAGTAAAAGACCCCAAAAACGTAAAGTAAATATACAAATTTGAGAATGGATTCAATACAATTGGTTAGTATAAGTTGCACCAGTATATCAATCTATTTGGTCTGTGTGTTCTTTATTTCATTTGGGCTTGTTAAATAATAATATTTTGAATCGAAAAATCAGAAGACAGATGGTAAACAGGAGCCATTTGAACGACTGGTTGTTCGTTTGTTCCAATAAATTGCTTGTTCATTTTCTTTTAAGGCACGTTCCAAGAATGCTGTAACTACAATGCTCTAAAAAGGAAAATCCATTTTTAAACAATCAAACATTAGTATATATTTTAAATATGCTGTTAGGTGAAGCAAGCCTGCCATTATGTCGTTCAACTTTACGTGAGATCTCCTTATTCAGTAATTACAAGACGAGATATGAGTGCCACACTTTGGTACCGCAAACTGAAAACTGTGTTATAATTTAAAGAATATAGATCAAATGAAGCTATCTTATTAGTGAATACAAATATGAGAGCTACAAGAAAGAAAATGTTTGAAATTTATTACTTATCAATACTTATCAACGGTTGCTTAGCTTTCGATATCACAATCTGTTAAGGCCCAACAGGAGGTTTTAAATTTCTAAAGTGTATTCTATACGAGTTTGTTGAAAGTTAAAACGCATGATTAGGAGTTGGCTCCAATACGAAAATCAGATCTCACTAAGTCAAGGTTAAATGTGAACAATTTAATAAGCTTTGATAAGTCAACAATACATTGTATTTAAATATGTGGACAGGTCTTATATAATGTAGTGTACATTAAAATAGTAGTTTAGTCTTTGGACAGTTTCAGAGAGATTTAAATAAGTTTTGCACCAGCTTTTGACATAACGATTACCTTGTGCAGCACATACTATATAGTTCGATGTTTTATTCCCGCCGCTTTTCCAACACCTACCTCTCAGAGTATTTATAATTTCTGTTACGATTTTGTTTTCACGAAACACCAAATATTCATTGCACCTTTTTGTCAGAATAATTGGGGGCCAAAGTATTGATTTAAATAAAACTTTTATAAAATTCTATATATTATGAGGTCGTTACTATTTCATTTGCAATGGTTTGATAAGAAAGTTCGCCGGGTGTGGAGCAAAAGAAAAGCAATGGCAACTTTTCAAATATTCAACATCATAAACGTAATTCATTGAAAATTTAGTACACAGGATATGTTAATGTCTATGAAAGTTATGCTTACTGAACATTACTTCATCTTCAAATGTGGTATTTTGAACAAATCTGACTCAGTGATTGAACCTTCGTTTACACGCATTATTTATTCATTATAATTCTATGTTCATTACACTTATCTTTATACCATTGATTTCCTTGACTAATTAAGTTTTAATAGAACTGCTGTAAATTAATGATATAACTATTTCAATACTTACTTCGACAAAGAATGTATTTGCCAATATGCACACCGCCAAACATCTGTAAATAAGGAAACAAAAGAAAGATCTAACACAAATCTACAAATATATGTGCAGAACTACTTGCAATATATATATATATATATATATATATATATATATATATATATATATATATATATATATATATATATATATATATATATATATATGTACTTAGTGAACATGACACTAGTTATATATGCAAATGGAATACATTCCAGCAAAGTTGACGTATGTTGTGGGTTCCACAGGGATTTGTTCTTGGACCTGTTCTCTTCATTCTATACAATCAGCCGCTCTCAAGTGTGATAGATCATCACCCACTGTCGCACCAATTGTATGCGGATGACACCCAAATGTACAAGTCTAGTCACCCAACTGAAGTTGAGGCTAGCATCCATGGAGTAGAGAGGTACATTTCTCATGTGTAATCATGGATGACATGTAACAAGCTGCAGATGAATGATGATACAACTGAGGCTATTCTGATCATAACACAAAGACTTTATTATTCACTTCCTTTACATCAAAGAATATATATATCAGCAACACCAATATTAAGTTCTCACTGTCAGTACGATACATAGGTGTTACTATAGACAGTACTCTCCCATTGCACCAACATGTCATGAACAGATTCAAGGCTACATATCATGAAGTGAGACGCATCAGTTCCATTCAGAAATATCTTTCAGGTGATGCCACTAAAACACTTGTGTATTCATTAGTAGTTTCAAGACTGGACTATTGTAACTCAGTTCTGCCTGGTTCGTCACAACATCTACTCCAGAAACTTCTAAAAGATCCAAACACAGCTGCTCGGATCATCTTTCGAGTAACTCGATCAGAGCACACCTCACCACTGCTCTGTACCCTACACTGGATATCAATTCAATACTGAATTAAATACAAAAATGTGTTCTCTGTGCTATGTTTTACTGACATATTCCAGTCCAACATACCTATCCGGCCTCACCCATGTGTATACACCAGTAAGATACGTACGCTCTTCTTCTGATAATCGTATACTCATTGTTCCCACTATGAAAACGAAGTCATATGGACAACGTTCTTTTGGACACCAGGGCCCGGTGATGTGGAACGAATTGCCCATTGAAATTAGACGCAAAGACACAGTGGTCCCTTTTAAGAGTGCTCTTAAAACTCACCTTTTTCGACTGCAGAAACAAACGTAGAGATCAAATATTGTTTTGTATCTTATATGTTTTCAGCATGGTTTTGTGTTTTCCAATTTCATTGTGTTTGTCATTTGTGTTTCTTTAGTGTAGTCATATAATTATAGATGGTGTAAAGCGCAGGGATTACCTTTAGCAGCTGTGAAGCTGATCTGTAGCAGCCGTGTGGCTGAAATAAAGATTGATGATAACGGAGTGTATCGCGTTACATATTATCTATTAGCCATGGGCTAATTTTGGAGTTCGTAAATCCATTGTATCTTTAGAGACTCTAAACATAAGTTACATATGTCCTTATGTGGTTTACACAATTTCATACTCTGAGTGAATTCCGTTTACTACATAAATAAAATTCTACATTGTTTACTAGCTGAATAAACTATATCCATCGTTTCACTGTGAAGAAATCACCGTGAATCATTCACTCCTTGACATTCTATTTTTTGTGAAGTAATTTATTTGTGTTTGTAATTGAGTCTATGCGTTCATATGTTAATTAATCTAATGTTTGAACTGCCCATACGCACGTATTTTTCATAACTAATTGAGCATTCAAATTTTTCATTATGACACATTTGTATATCATCGCCAGAACTGTTCTGTTGTGATCAACATCGTTCTCAGGAACTTTCGTTGCCATATCTCTAATAACTGCACAAGAAAAATATTTTTCAATAGGATCGACTTCCTGATCAGGCTTGTCAGTTACGAGTGGATTAACCGAAACCACATCTCTGGCTAGGTCACTGCCTATTAATAAATGCATGCTTGAACGTATGAAGCAAATACTGTTCTAACTGTCACGGGTTCTGAAACTAAGTCTGATGACAAATTTACGTAATGGAGAAAACATCAACAAGTCTGCACTCTATTCTCTGAATAAGAACACTCTCATTGGATGAAGACGTCTCGGAGAAATGCAAGGTACCTGATACTAAAAGACTCTAACAAGTTAATGTGTCCCTTACAATTTTAATAGGGATTGGAATGACGGAATTACTCAAGTGTTATATAGAACCCTTCCGCATGATTGGTTCATAATTCTGCTTCATAAAATTAGACTGGGGTTAATTAGACCCAACAGATGTATTGCTTTCAATGCATGACCGTAAGTTTGACTTATTAGAAATATGAGGATTTGGAATATATCTATGTTGATTCTGATGCTTATTTGTTAATTTTTTAGGAAACACAAATAACGTGCCCTTTCTTCATACAATACGTACACATAGGAAGAGATAAACAAATTATGATAATTCTTGCCTTTGACTTGTTTTCTATTAGACATGCGAAATTGAAAATTAAGAGAGCTCGTATTAGGCTAAAATACTTTTGTTATCGTTATCAGACGACGCCTGATTGCAAGAGTTACTTACGAAAAAAGCATTATGAGCTATGGAATATTCTTCAAATACAGTGCAAGCAACATTTGCCAATGTTACGACCTTATGCTCATCAAGATAAATCCAAATGGTAATATGGACACAGTTCTTGAATTATTCAAGTAATACGAGTTGTTTCAGATTTTCATAAGTTTTATTAACATTTTCAGAAGAGCACCACCTATTAAATCGTCGTGCTTTTCCAATGCAAATAAAGCATAGTTATGATCAGTTAGTTTTCTAGAATTCCTAAGACCTTGTCGAGAAGCCTTGGGTACCAATCATAACCTTTCAAGATATATTCCTTAACCACATCATACTCAGCACTAGTGACAATGAAATGTAAATATCACGAGCTATAAAAGTAAGTACACATTGTAATACTATAATCCAGTACTCCATTGGCTACCTAAAAAGTCTAGCAATATTTCCAATATGAACACAATATTTATCTACTTCTTCATTTAGAAAAAGGGGTACTAACGTTATATTTCATAAAAATCAAAACTTGAATGTGAATGTAAAACGGGAATGTGCTTTTCAATTGGCATATATAATGCTCTTAATCTAGATTGCTATTCCCTTTCTTACTTCTCTCTTTCCCTCTGCAATTATGCTTGTTTTTGCATTTGTTTCTCTTCTGTCTGAATCTTTCTTTGTTTCTCTTCCTCCTCTTTCTCTAATAGCATTTCCCCTCTCTTTCCTCAATACCTTAATGCACTTACTTCTCCTCTTTCTAAAGTTAAATTATAATATCTCTTTCCGCGTTATCTAATTGTGTTTGTTTCTCCTCGTTATTTGTCTGAACTTCGGGCAGTCTTAACTCTAATTCTATTATGTATTTTCATTTTAATTCCTTTAATTTTATGTTTGAACAAGATACAGACTTACTAATCAAATTCAAGGCACAATTATCCAAAACATTCTTTTCCGCAAAATAGTGGAGCAAAATATTTATTTCTTGCTTTATTAAAGAAAATTTTACCTCAGAGAGAGAGAGAGAGAGAGAGAGAGAGAGAGAGAGAGATTCATTAGGATGTAAAATCAAGAGTAGTTTCTGATTGAATAAATATAACTATGTCCAGAGTCAAATGTTTAAATAATGATTTGATTAGAATATTGGTTTCTTAAGGAACACCGACGATTTATTTAACCGGTATGCACCAGTTCTCAACACAGACTTGAGCAGTGGGGCAGCAGCTTCGCCAGCCATTCCAGCTATTTATCTGACAGTAGAAGTGCACGTCTATAGTAGTAGTAGTAGCAGTAGTAGTAGTAAAAGTAGTAGTACCAGGATGATAATGATACCGTGGATGAGATCGTGAGAAAGGTTTTAAATATCCTGTTGGTGTAGTGTTGTTGGTTGATCTGTGTTGTGTGGTGGTGGCAATAATATTAATTATACCTTTTAGGTATTGCATATTCATGTTACAATTTCATAAGTATCAATTGCACTTTTATGCTTCTAATTTGATTGCTTAATATTAATCGTAGAGTTGTTGTTGGGCATGAAACAAGATGCAACAGAAATGTGAATCAACGTAATGTTTTGTAGTAGCATAAACGGTAATTATCGTATTGATATTTTTCAGCCATAATGTTTCCTACATATATACACACAGACAAAATAAGATACTATGGTGTAGAAAACAAGTTAGGAGAGGTTATCGAACTCGTGTACTCATTGAATGTATAATACTATTTCCAAGGATAATAATTAGGCTTATGAGAAATTACACCAGTATATGGGCAACATCTTCAACCAATCTATGAGTAACAGCACGGCTGAGTCCCTGGGCAGGTCCAATTTTTAACAAGAAAAAAGTCATATCTCTATGATGTCTACATTGTGGCAGTTTATAGTGATGTACAGTACTAGGGCATTATGCCGCAGATGTGTAGCATCATGTCCCACACTCACATCATCCTGACACAAGGCCGACCATTCCTACCACACACCTCCTAATACTGGACGTCAAGCGAGTCACCTGCCAATACCATACTTATTTGGCTTTGGCATGACTAGTCATGGGATCGAACCCGTGGCCTCTGTTCCTGGGATGGGGGAAGGCGTGCGGAGGGAAGGAGAGAGCATATACAAACTGAAGACAGACACATGGATGAAATATAGACATGTAAAACAAAGATAAAGAAAACACGGATAATTGCATTGATTGCAAGCAAAGATAACACAGATTAAGAGAGTGTAAATGGGGATAAATGGGAAAGGCCATACAAAACTACGTGTAAGCAGTGAAAGGTTATAAATCGACAGAAAAAGGGATATTGACGAGAAAAATGTTGAAAGATATGTCACGTGATAAGCACTTGCTCTTGGATGGCCTGTAGAACACGTGTGTACATTGCTTGATCCGGGAAACACACGAACACTTTATTTAGCTTCTTAAGATTTTTGTATATGTTTTCATAATGACTGATTTAAAGCCGTTATGAACAATCCAATGATCTCTGAATGCAAAAAAAATATTTGTCCTCAATACAATCTGAATGAAGAAACAAGAATTTTTATATTAAATCAACTGGCCCTTGGTCACACACAAGATATAAAACTAAATTATTTGATGGTAGCAGAACCAAAGAACAACAATACATATAAGAATAAGAAAAATAAATAAAGAACTACAATGGATGGTGTGAAAGTAATTAAAATTGATGTACATTCAAGGTGCATGGATTTGCAAATCTTCTAATTTCAATTTCATGACTATATTTTGGTACTTATAATCTAGCACCTTGCTTTGTAAGTTCGGAAACTATAATACTGTCCAGAAGATGCTGAAAACATCAACCTACAATTCATTTGTAAAATCTATAATTTCAACATTCTACGAAATGGTCAATAAAAGCAAGAGAGACCCATTTTTTGTTGTTGGGAAAGATGAGCTAACGGAACTGTGCGTCTGGTAGAATTGTTTTCATGCTTGTGCCTTTAGAGCATTTAATTCTGTGATTGGTCCTATTTGTTAGTACATTAATGTTTCTTTCACGGGCGACAAATTCAGTTCAACAGGACGTACCTATGACAAACAATCCAGATAGCCAGCACTTGGTGGTGACGGAAGAACCTTGCGGATGTCGAACTTTAGAATCAAACGTAAAATTAACTGTGCATGAAAAGACATAAGATGGTTTGCAGTTCGTTGTGCGCCATTAACGTAAACCAAACTTCGTTGAGAGTTTGAATATTGGATAAGGAAGAAGCTTACTGATTTGTGATCAATAGGTCAAAGGCCAAGGTCACAGTGACTAACAGAAAAACAGTTTATCCACACCATTACTAGGTTTACATCACATAAGTGCTTGGGTAGAAAAGTACAATGGTTTACTGGTTCAAAGTTAAAGATGAAGGTTACTGTGACCGAGAGAAGAAACGTGGTTAATGAACAATATCAGAAATTGTACATCGCAAACCTGGGTTACATTTTCTTCTACTTTGCACTTGCGAAAATATAAAAGCCTTTTGATATGGGTGTCAAAAACTCAGAGGTCAAGGTCACTGTAATGGAAGGAAGAAAATTGTTTCTGCACAGTTTTTGTCACTTCTCAGCTATGTACATTCATCAAGGCTTGAGATGGTCTTGAACGTAAGGTATGGACGAAAGTAGAAATATGGGGCGCATATTCATTTTGTTTTCATAAGTAAAAGTCCAGCTCATTGTGCCTGAAAGTAAATTAAGGTTCATGAAAAACTTTTATTCAAGAAGTCAAATAATTTAGATTGAATGCATTTGGGTTAATAAAGACGAGAGGTCAGAAGCCACAATCATAGCAACAGTCCTAACAAAGATGGAGCAGTAAATTGCATTCAAGACCGCATAGCTTGACAAAAGGTTCAGGTCTCTGAAACCCATTTGTCAAAACTCTCTAGAACCAACCTTATCCTGCTAGTAAGTACTGACGGAATTATTAAGGTATGATTTGGCGTATAATGCAATGGGGACCTAATATTAAAAAATGATATAGTAAAATAGTTTGCTTTAATCTAATAAGAAGTTTGAAAAACAGTAACAAAAATTAGCCGCTAAGTAAAATAACACTTGGAATTATTTTCATTAATCATGCTACTGATATACGCGTAACCGTAACTGGTATTCACTTCACCGAGATTGGGAGCGCGAAATAATAATTCTGTTTCGGATAAATCGCGTTCGTGTGATTCTATGACATCAATGATATCATCGGGAGTCAACGGTAATTCAATGTTGTTTCCGCGGTAATTCGTAGAATAATGAATTTCATTGATGTTTCTGAAGCGATGAAGCGCTTGTTTGGTCGCTTCGACTGATCCGAGTTGTTCCGAGAACGCCAATAAACTCCTGAAATGGTCATCTACGATAGAAATACCAGCCTCCACTGTTAGATTGTAAATAACAACATTGACATCCGATAAATCCTTTTGTTTCACCGCGGGATCGGTATCAGCGTGAAAATATTTCACACGATAATTTCTATGCTGGTGTTGTTTAACTAAACTCTCCACAGAATAATTCCCATGGCGCTTATTGTCAGTGAAAACAACAGCACGAATTCCCGCAGCGAGTGTGTCTAATAATTTTTCGAAGTTGTCCCGGTGAGATCGTTCCACAATGAATTTCTTATCGTGGTTTGGTTGATAATCGCTGACGATGAATTTCAGATCAGACCGCGATAAAATACCTCTGAATAGCATTACGTCATCGTTGTTAGCGTCTGCGTCCAGTACAATCACTCGATGTGCCGCGGTAATTAACCCAGCGAACTTCTCCCATGTAGTTTTACTGTCCCGCGATGAAAATATCTGTCTTAGAAATCCATGCCATTCATCTACGACAAGCACATATGGGATTCCTCGTACTCGTACAATATATTCTATTTGGGTAATTACTCTGCGATGGTGTTTCGGTTTGAAGATAATATCACCGTGAATATCATTGTTCGATTCTAGATTATAGTCCGATCTGGTTTTCTCCGTGAATGTCTTTCTGTATGAAATGCACAACGCTGATTGATCGGGTTTTATTGATTTCCAGGCGGAATACGATTTGCCCATTCCACACGCTGATCCATGAATATAATCCTCGAGGAGAATGATTTTACAACCGCGGCCGGATTCATGTGCTGGTGGTTCGGTATAACCACGATCTGGCGTTTTATCGGGAAACCAGCCTGGATAATCAGCACTTCGATACTTGAACGATTTGATATATTTATCATAGTCGGAATTAATAATTTCATCGGTGTTAGAACTCTCAACGGATGAACTTTCAGTTCAAAAACTTTCAGTTCTGAGAATTGTTATCTTGCTACCAGACGCACGAAAACACCCTACAAGATAACAATCGGAATGTATTACAACGTAACAATCAATACAAAATGTTTCTACGTAATTGTATATCTCATTATACCCGTGTCGCCGCTGACAGATGTTACAAAACGCGTCAGGCAATCTTGCCAACGAAATCATGTTTCCGGAACCACCTGATATTGATATGATATATTCCGGTTCTCCTGTTACCACGATTGAGATTTTAACGATATCAACCGCGGAAATATCATCCGTGGAAATTTCCGTGTTAAACTCATCTGTGATTTTCACGTATTTGGTTGAATATCACATGGACAAACCATACTATATGAAGATATTTCTTTTATTCTATAATGCTACTACTGCAAACAACATTGACAGTATAAATTATATAATATTATATTAATAAGGGGACGAAAAAGCGCATAATTGAGTTCGATTGCAGTGTGACGATGTGCGCCAGATTTTGTTTCGTTTGGGAAAGAATGCGTCATTCGGTATTATATCTTAAACCTTTACACAACCTAAAATGTAACAGTTAGATACATGTTTGAAATCCTTTTTCTGAATTCTTTTTCCGATCATATTAAATTCACATAATATTTACATTATTTTTTATTATGCAGTTAGTTGCAGCAAATTAAGATATCATTAAAAGATTTAATTACATTTAATGAGTTTCTCCGTTTTTTCATAAAATGACAGGCAGAAACAATTGTTGATATTAACAATGAGCCATTTAATCTTTTTACGTCAGAGCGGTTGCTAAGTTTGTATGCTTGCTTAATTTGTAATTTTTAAACAACACGGTTGTGTTCACCTGTCTATTAATAGCGGATAAACGAAAAAATTATGAAAGTTAAAGAGTTTAAAAAAAATAAAGATATGTTATTGCTAACGATAAATGCTGATGAACCTAATAATACAAACAATAATACAATAATGTTGATGATATAAACGTCAGCAGAGCATAACACCTTACCTTGAGTCCTTAAACGATTTGGTTTTGTGGATATACTTCTCTCCAAGATTCTTTTCCGCAAGCAGCTAGATTATGTCCTGATTTGTTGAGTACGATTCTTAAAGTATGGCTATATGAAACTAAACTTTGACCATTGTTATTAAGTTATACCTGATAAATGCTTTGCTGATAACTGTCACTCTTAGTACGGATGTGTGTTTCATTAAAATACTGTGAAAAGGACGTATGCATATTATTTAACATACTTGAAAACTGGACTCGATTTAATTGATATTCAAATGATATATGGAACCAACTCATCACTGTGTCCGTGTAAATCATCGTTCTAAATGAATGCTTTCTATTGAAGAAGAATTTTTCATTTAAAGGAAAACTTGGATTGTTTGTTGTGCGGCTTTCTTTTGCACAACAGTGACTGTCTGGAACAAGCTACGGCATAAATCGAAAGATTTCATAAATGAATTTACCCCACTTGTCCACGTCAAAAATCAGTATCAAATAAATGAAAATATAAAATAAAACAAGATAGAAACAAATCGTAAGGATGTTAAAATTCTTTTTAAAAAAGGATAAAGATAAGAAATATAAAGTCATTACAACATAATGTCAAAACCCTATACCATCAATAAATTCAATTTTTCCTCTTCTTCAACTGGAATATCTTTATAGTATTTTCTTTGCACTTCTGTCTCACGGGATGGAAGTCGACACATTCAAGAATCTGTGAGCAAGTTTAATACATGCATTTTTGGTGTAGGTTAATTCTGTAGGAAGCATATACGAGCCTGGTGAGTCCGATACACAATACCGCCTCATCTCTTTGATGTGTTACATATTAAAGATCCTACTCTCCAATAACGGGTTTAATGTTCTTAAGTTTGTGGAGTTTTCATTTCAAATATTATGAGAAATATTTACCAACATGCGATTTATACGATATTTGAAATCACTGTATGGACTGGAATCGGTTGACTACAGACTGGTCTGGTTCCTTTGTTTTCCTCTACACCACCGTGACTAGGCAGCCACAATTAAGCAAAACACTCCTCAGAATGTAAAATCGTATTTCTATACTATCTGAAATATTCACGTGTGGACAGATTTAAAATCCTTCAATCTGAAAAGTGTGGAAAATGTGGAAAATTAATCAGCAGAATCAGATATTATTTGAACGAGTAGTTTCAACATCATTTATAGTTTTGAATATGGATAAACTGTATGAATTACAAATCGAGTTTTTTTTCTGGTTTATTTGGTATCCAGCTTGATATGCTGTCATGGTTGTTGCGGTGGCAGATCCAACATCGTCTTCATCGTTCGTTTTGTTTGTATATTTGGATGTATGGCTGCGACAAGAGGTTCAACATTAATTAAAATTAATATATTGAAAGAGAGGACTTGTTGAGGACTTCGCAAGGGTTATACATATTTTTTGGGAGGTTTTGATTCTTGCGGAAGTGAGTTGGAAATACAGTAAGCTTTGATGTTAATAGTAATGGAAAACTTCTGATGCTTGAGAGCGGAATGAAGTTTGTTTTCTGTGCATACATGGTTTGGTATTTGGGCCTAAAATTACATCATATACTGGTTTTATTGGATATGAAAATAGAGTCGTAGTATGCTGAACAGTCAGCTTTGTTTTTCTGAGACGAAGCAATGGTTCATATGAATTTGCACAGAGGTTTACTGAAGGGCAAGTTTTAAGAGTCTAATTCGCTAATTGCGTATCGTAAGTACGATTTAGAAGCTGATTCGTACACAGCTGAGTCATAGTCAGCTTTCGCTATTGCTTATGTCGATATTGCTAACTACCTGTACTAAGTTAGCAAGACCCTCCGATTTGCTCCCCAATCTAGTTTGCCATCGCAATTATTACATCCAGGGTTTTAAGGTGTCTAATATGTTGAGAAATAGCTAGTGTGAGGTAACATTTTTAAAATAAAAATGAACTCCTATATAATACGAATAGTGAAAACATAGAGCAGAATCGTTGGTTTATCATGTCTAAGATACTTATTTCTGAACATTGTTTAAAGTTTTCTTTTTAACAGATAACGTTCAGTAGGAATCGTGCTATTTTATCTATAGTGGAAAAACGTCGTCAACATATCTTGACAAACAGTTTACTGATTAAAGCGTTTCACTATGATATTAGTTTTGATGTTGAAATAAACTGACTGACAGTATGCTGTCTTTAGATAAACACATCTCTTAAATATAGCTTTCAAAACAGACGATGCCTTTCATAGCAATGATATCCATGCCTTCCAAACACTTGGATGTAAAATTAGGCAGGAGGCCCCTTCGACCTAGATTGAAATGGTAATTCATTATGCTATACTCACATTTGGTTCATAAGCTTTCTTTAAGTCGCAGGAGATGACAACATTACGTTATTTCTTCATGAATGCGTTTCATACAAATGACTCAAGTATGTGAAGTTGCGGATTATTCCTTGTGAATCCCCATTGGATGTCAGATGTAGATTGTCGGACTCGAGATACAATGACGGTCTCCAATTGCTCATATGCTTGCTAGTGTGCAAATAATCATAGACGATAGTTAGAGGATAGGACTCTGGTAGTTTTCTGGCTTTTGTTCTGGCATAACCGTTGTTTCTCGTCATGACTGCGACCTTTCACAAATTTAAATTTTTTGTGACAATGTTTAACAGTGCATTTTGAACTCTGTCGGGTTGTTGTTTCAGGAGCTGTTAATGAATATATCACCTGTTCCTGCTGAAATTTCATGAGCTCAGTCAAGTGTTACAACTCAATAAGACGGAACTGTTCAGAACAGTCTTTGGTCCTGTTGCATATGTATGATGCTACAGCGTTTTCATACTGTATTAAATATTGATTTATTAGAGATAGAGAGTTCAAACCTATTAAAATTTAGCTTGGTAATAGGGTAAATATTATGGTATTCTTCGATCTTTCTCTGTCATTGGATCAACTATGTTGTCAAAACAATGAGCCATTAGATTTGGCAGTTAAGCTATGTTTGGTAACAAGGGCACTCATTTTCTTCACACACTGTTTAATATCTTCGAAGCTGCAAAGTGTATGCCGGCCGTTAAAATCGGATAGGATAAACTATGGTATTTATAACTATTCAATATAATGGTAACGATCAGACTGATTTATTGATTTGAGAATGTTTTGATTGTCATAACCAATTATCATTAAAATACGATATCAACAACACCATAATGTCATGCACACTAACAAAACGAACAAATGCAAATGTTTGCCAAACGAAGCATCTCTTTTGGGGCTTAGTTAATTTTCTTACTAACTATTTGTTTAAATATTTTTCTAAAAGTATGCACATGATGTATATTCCAATTTATCGATGTCACTCTCTCCTCGCTGCTATCCAAATATTTTGTCAACACCGATTCGATATCGTGATTTAGGATCATGTAAATTTATCGTTACAAATCCATGTGGGGTAATTTATGCACGTGAGAAAAACATTTTTAATTCAATTATTTAATTATTAATATTTCCTCTGCAACAGTTGTGATGAATATATTTCAGTGTGTTTGTGTGTGTGTGTGTGTGTGTGTGTGTGTGTGTGTGTGTGTGTATCAGCTTCATTAAATGCAGCTAAAATATTACAGTTATCCCTGATCACTTTTGGTATTTGTGTGTACCGCTGAGTAACATGAATCACATCAGTGTGTCTATGTCTACCTAGCAAAATAAATCTAGCTGAATTGCACTGTATATCTTGCATCACATCGTCATACACAACTTGATGTATTAATGTTCTATCAAGGTCGTCCACAAATGTCGCTTCATCAATATCAGTAATTAAAAAAAATAATATCATCGCAATCATCATTTATCAGCGCTGCTTTTTCATTCTTATCCTTAAGTACTTCATAACATCATTGATCGTCTGCAGATGGTACTAAATGCAATTTATTCCATTTTAACCACCTCTTTATCACTTCCAAATGGACATGTGATAATCATTCTGATATAATTTGGTAGCGCTGTACGATATTTAGCCTGTTAATATGGATCTATATTGTGTTAAATGCAAGGGGCGAACTTCTACAGGTGAATTAATGACCATCAGAATGACGAATAATAGACCAGTAAATACTGGTAAGTGTGAACAATGTGCTACAAAAGTTTATAGTTATCTCCGCTGAGGATTCAAATTTTAAACAAAATGATGAGGTGACATTGCAGCAATATTAGGAAAATTACCAGGGATTCCATGGGGCAAATAAACAGAAGACAACACCTTCCAGGATATAATTATTGTGGTTCTGGTACTCGACTAGATATCCGACTTGACAATCAAGACCAACCAAGACCAGGTGAATATCCGATAAATGAAATTGATAAAGCGTGTCTAGTTCGTGATGTATCATATAAAAGTAAAAATTTCCAGCATACACACATTGCAGATGTAAAATTAATTCACGCGTTACATTCCATAAAAAATAAATCTTTCAAAGAATCATTAACAATTTTTTTAGTAAGATATGCGATGAAAGGTAAACTAGTATTAGAGGCTGGTCAATAATATTAAGAATCCATTTATTATAGTCCAAGATGATAGTGGAAAAGAAGATATGTTTTTCAAATAATTGCTGCTGAAGTGTATTACGAACTATCTTTCTACTTCGCACTATCAAATCGTTTGGTTTCCATTTATACCAGTAATCATTTACGGAAATTTCTGATATTATTTTACCCATTATTTCGCACTGAATTTTATTCGGTTGAAGTCAAATTAATTTCTTAAACTCTCTTAATTTTGGATCAAGCGCTCAATGATCACCAGTTATCACCAATTATCTCTTCATAATAATCTACATGACCCTTCAACCATTTATGCGACGACAACCCAACTGATGATGGTGGTTGACGGTGATCGCCACATATTATCACAGCTGTATTCTTTAGCAATAACCAATCAAGAAACACGTTTAATGTACCTAGGGATAGTGTGCATATTTCATTCCAAATTATCATTGCAGGTATATATTTCTCACCCATTCGATCAGGAGTTTTTTTATCTCCCTTGTACCGAAATAAAGCTGTGATAATACATGACGTTGCACCTCTCTATTTCATTCTCAAATTTGTAGGGAGGAGTTAACAGTTAAATCCAAATTCTCTCTAAAGAATTCGATCACTCTAGCGGTTTTGCCGCAACCGCCAGGCCCCGTTAGATAAACAGTCTTATATCTGGATACTGGATCGGAAATTGATGGCGCAGACAATAATTCTGATATCTGATTGCTACATTAAGAATCTTCAATTTCAACATCTGCGGATTCAGTATAAGTTTATAACATTTCTTGTTTTATTCTCCTCGAACCCATCCATGCATCAGTACTTGAAAAACGAGTAACTCATTCTGTATTTTTTTCGATCTGAATCCGTTGCAACTCTAACTGCAGTGTCACGTAATCTATTTATCATAGATAACAAGTTTATAGAAACATAAGAGAGCATGGGTGATTTTAGATGTTTATATTGCGGAGAGACGTCATCGATATTTACCTAATCGTGTTCCGTTAGGCAAGTAAGAATTTTCTCGACTTACAAATATATACTTCGCTGTTTTATCTACGATTATAAAATCTTATTCAGCATTATCTAAACTTAATCGTGCATAAGATCGTTTACGCACCACCTTGAGTAAATTTACCAATTATTCTTCTACCGAGATCATTTGATGATTTATCATCATCGCGTGGTAACAGATCTTCAGTCTGCGTGTGATACGATATAATTGCTTCACTGACCGTAAACGATATCAGCATTTTACAATCAATAATATATCGTGATAAAACTATTGGTGCTAATTATTTTTCAGAGAAATGCCTACCAAACGAAAAAAAAACAAATCGGATGAAGACCCTTAGCAATTTCGAATGATATAAAACGAGCGAATCCGGTTAGATCAATATCAGGTAGTAGTCCATTAATTGCCACTCTGGACAGTCGGTGTGTAGGATGCCTAAACCCCGCAAACTATCCAGAGCATTGTCCCATCCCTGTAAAACTTCCCTGATACCACGCGATGATTTCCACGGAAATAATGTCATCGTGGTCCTCATGCTTGGTATTCCACAATCCAGCGGCGGCTGCAACTGACGGAACAGGGGAAAAGTTGCTTAGCAACTCTGTAATATTGTCAGCTGAACATTTCTGAGCAAGATTTTTAACTTTTTCGGGGAGATTTTTAACCATTATATTTCATCGTTAGGTCGAACAAATTGATCATATTCACTTTTGTATAACCATCTTGATATAGGATCGTTTTTACTTATTTCGTGAATAAAATCAAACATATTTATTCCAGAGTTCTGGGGATAAAATCTTACGGTTCGTTCTCGAGGAAATATTGTTACTGCTAGTCCAAGTCTGTGCATTATGATCTATACAAATATTGGAGTTCCTTTCTTTTTATAATGTTTCGAATCGTGTACAAGTTATCCTGTTATACTTGCTATTGTTATTGGAAATGTTCATTATATGTATCTCAGGCATTTTGAACTGACTCAGTCCACTTGTTTATCTTTTTACGTCTTTTATCATATTACCCTGACACTGGGCCGATCAGTCCTAAAACTAATCTAATATTGCTGAGTGTCAAGCGAGGCAGTTGGTAGTGCCATATGTAAATGTCTTTGATATTATTCGGTCGGGAATCGAAGCAGCGAACCTCCGCATCCGATGCGATCGATATAACCTCTCGAACGGAGCGGTTGAGAACTGGCATATCAGTTTGCGCTAAGTTTGGTTTCGAAGTGTTTTCAGCTTTCTGGTTTATTTTTTTTCTAATACATCAACAACCACACCTATGTATCGATAAATTAATTATCTAGCTCATTTATACAAATAAGCGTGTAAATGTAATTAAGCATAGCTAATATGACTAGGTAATATTAAACTCAATATATCAGGTCAAGTTAGATCTATTTCCCATTTCCAACAGTCTATATATTTTAATGTATGTTTCGTTGAAGCTCAGAGTTTACACGAAGTACATTCGTTCATTCTGTTTACTTTTGCATATTTGCATTCAGCTTTTATGTGCTCGGCATTTGTTTTGTTGTTTGTCTTTCAAATGTAAGCAAATTTATGTCAGATAGGCTTGGCATACCATTGGCATTTTATCACAGACCATTGCTATTACTTCTACATAAGTATTCCTATTAAGCAAAATTAACCAGTCACAAACTTTCTCAACGGTAACATCAATTGTTTCCAACGCACGCTTTGAACATGTAACAAAGTTGGTGTAGATATCGCCTCAGTAGTATAATGGAATACATATACGTCGTACGGCTGAGAGAGAGAGAGAGAGAGAGAGAGAGAGAGAGAGAGAGAGAGAGAGAGAGAGAGAGAGAGAGAACTTACAAGTAGAAAACAGATACACTGGGATCAATGTATGCATGACAGACAAATAAACATATATGACACGGATGTAGAGAAAGTACATGAGAGAGCTACGTGCAGTCAAATGGAAAGAAACAGATATAAACAAATATACTTATTAGAACAATGTTGAACTATATGGCAACAACGATGGCAGTTGTCCTTTTAGGGTCTGTAAAACCCATTTACACAATGTTTGATCCGAGAGACTGAGTAAATTGTCGGAAATACTTTAAACTTGAGTTAGCTTCTTAAGATATTTGTTTACATTTTCATAATGACTAATTTAAAGTCACTATAAACAATATTAGGATTTGTATGCAACAAATGTTTGTTTACAATAAAACAAGCATGAAGAAAATGTAATTTTGCCAGTAAGTCAATTATCCCATGGGAACACATGCAGATCTACAAAGAACATGTTTGATGGTGGTAGAAAAACCCACAAAATATAAAGTTACAATCAGTAATATGAAACTAATAAAATGGGGATATGTAAATTCAAGGTCGAGTCTTACGTTAAATACGTATGAATAATTTAATACCTTACACAATTACTGTTCTTATAAAAGTCTAGCATCGTAACAGACCTTGCAAAAATCTACTCTGGTTATATTTGCTTTGCAAATCTTTATACGATTGATAGATACAAGTGAATCAATATTCATCTTTGTAAACATAAAATTCAAACTTTTACTTGGAAGGTTTAGTTGTTCAACCCTTTTGATTACAATTTCATGGCGAAGAACGATCATTTCAATTTAACATGTTTCACTCTACCATTCGAAACTATAATACCTTTTTAGTAAGGCTGAAAACAGCAATCTATATTTCATTTGTATTATCTAGAATTTCACATTGGTACGAAATGGTCAAAAACTTTTTAGTTTTTAACAATGGCAAAATTACTCTAATCTCTTGCATCTGCATTAAGAATGGCTCATTAAACTAAAATGATACTAATATAATTGGCAATGCAAGGGAGACAGACACAACATTGTGTCAGCACAATGCATTTAGTCCTACATGAATAACATTGTTGCAGCATAATACAGTTCGTTCTGCATCATAGGCCGAACTTTCTTTCATAGTTTAACTGATTGATAAGGAAGAAGCCTGTTGATTTTGGGATCAAGAGGTCCGAGGTGAAAGTCAATGTGACTGACCAACAAAAATCGTTTCTGCACAATATAAATACATTTTATATCTCATATGTTCTGTAGTGTAAAACGATTAACGCTCACGTAAGGACATTTATGGGAGGTGTGATTGGGTCTAAAATTTCCCACCAGATTTGATGTGCAAAGTGCTGTCAAGGGAAAATACATTTAAAATTTGTAGTCACGTGTTCTACCCAGCCAGTCGCATTGCATTCGCACCGGTTGCGCGCGGAGGGATTCTCTGCTTGTGACTGTGGTGTCAGTTGAACCAATTTCCTTCTGGGATGCGGTAGTAACAGCAAAGCGTGCGATGGAGATGACGGAAAATCAATCAAACGAAAGGATCCAAAAGATGTCCAAAATCAGTGTCCCATGTATAGAGCGTTTGATTCGGGTGCCTAAGTGTGTTGAAAGCACTTATAAACTTCGTGTAGTTTGTTAAGTTATTTGTTTACATTTTCATCATGGCTGATTGATATCTGCTAGATTCTGTACATATACTGACTAACGTTTGTCCATAACACACCAAGATCGTATAAAACTTTTTGAGAGTAGGTCATCTGTCCCTTGGGCATATGTACATATGTTATAATATATCAATCGGTTGTGGTAGCGAAAAAGAAACAAAACAATGCATTTTATCATTACAATAAAATCTAAACAGTATAGCAAAATAGACATATTTCCATTCATGAGGTTGTCGTATAGTTTGGGAGATGATTCCATATTTCTTCGTTAAAACAATTATGCACAACATAAAAATTCCTTTGAAGTTTCAGTATTCGGAAACTTCAAGTATTCTACAAATTGAAACATAACCAGCCTGGCACGAAGTATATTGAGAATGTTTTCTTTATAAATCGGTAAAAGGTGGACAAAAAATATAATGGATGTTCGTCTTGAAAAAAACATTTGAGAGTTCACATTTTCTACTTTGGCATGGAATGATTAGATTCGCATGTGTTTTAGTCAGGTCGATTAAACGATACTGTTTCGCTTTCTTACATTCTTAAAATTAACACATTGAAAAATAGAAACAAAAAAATTGCTCTTGTGAAGCCTTTTATGTCAAATTCATTTTAATTTTAGGTGGAAATTTGCAAGCGTAATTACCATAATTTCTGATTTGTGTAACTTTACTCATGGATGTTGTTTATTCATTGAAAAACATCAATATGAGTGTGAGGCACCGTTATGTATGTATGTATGTATGTATGTATGTATGTATGTATGTATGTATGTATGTATGTATGTATGTATGTATGTATGTATGTATGTATGTATGTATGTATGTATGTATGCATGCGTAGTCCCAGAAAATGTTACACACAGCAAACCTTGTCTGAACATAATTCTGTAATCATCAATCACCAAGTACAGAAATTATAAAAAGAAATTAAACATATATATATATATATATATATATATATATATATATATATATATATATATATATATATATATATATATATATATATACAAATTCAAAATCCTTGCCTTACGTGAAACATCTTTAAATTTCTTGCTATTTATGTTTGAGATAAACTCTCATATTGTATCTAAACTTCAATTTGCAAGGGAATAAACAATACGTTAAGAAGTCATTTTAGTGAGTAAGAAAACATGGCAGCTGTAAATGCTTGTATCCGAATTAGGAATCAGCTTTTATTTTATCAGTAATATTCTTTAGTATATTGCTTGAGTAAGGAACACTGAAGCTCCCGGTATCCACCGGAAGTCCGACGTACATTATAGACCACTGGGGCAGCACATCGTGCCACCGACACAGCAATTTCCCTGAAAGTAGAAGTAACAGTACAATATAATAGCAGCAGTAATAGTACTAGCATGGAGATGGTTCTAAATATAATGTCTGTGTCGTGTTGTTGGTTTGCATCTGTTGTGTGGTGATGGCAATAGTAGGAATAAAAGTGAGGGCTGTTGAGTTCTTGTTGTATAATATATTAGATAGTATTGCACATTTTATACTTGAATTTGACCCTTTACGTCAGAACAGTAATTATGAATCGGGTATTGAGTATCATCACATTATGGTTATTAACTTACTTCATACAACACCACTCGTCTTGTAGTTGCTGGGCATGAAACAAGATGAAAGAGAAAACCGAATAAAGGCGATGATACGCAGTTATGTCGATGGTAATTATTGTTTTGATGCTTTCCAACTATATTGTTTCTTACAATACGCATACGTATAGACAGGAATATAAACAGACCGATAGACAAAAAGACAAACCATACTGTCATTAAACAATCCTTGATATGTTTATGAACTAGTCCTCATTCCCAGTAGAATAATATTTCCAAAGACAGTAATTAGTGACTAAGAGAACTTACACTACAACAATTCCAGGCAAAGCGTGTGGAACAGCACCTCTGAGTCCCTGGGCATCTCCAATACGCGACACATTTATCGCCAACGTTGTTACTGACAGCCATAGAAGTGCTTACTTGTTTCATTTCCGGTACTTCATATGGTTTCTCTGCCTAGTCATATAAAAAATTTACTATGTTAGTAACATCTGATGAAGTAATGAACAGGTGCATCTTTCATAAGAACACTTACGACAGTCTCCGAATTTGAAACCTGACTTTGAATCTTAGTTGTATACATATTCATTTCTCTTAGATGACGAGGTAATTTTAACTTCGCTCAAACTAACTTTCTCTGTGATAATGTAGTTTTTATATTTTTGTTATGTTCTGTTGTTGTTGTTGTTGTGGTGGTGGTGGTGGTAATTTTAGCATCATTGTATGGTATGCGAACTAATATTTGTTGTTTCTGTAATGTCAGCAGTATTTGCTGATGTTGTTTGTATTGGTATTGCATACCTTTTTAGTTCTGGTAGTAAATCTGATACAAAATGCAAAACTAATAGTGATATAAATAAGTTACATTCTGTAACGCGTTAGACAACGGTCACTATGTAGCATAAGAATCACCTTCATACGGGGCTTGAATATAATTACGTTATGATTAATAAAATAATTCATACAAACATTCAATTTATCAACACTCCGAATAAAGTTCATTCTAAAGATTAATGCCAATTTTTAATGTCATATTCAGAATTCTGTTCCTATCTGTTGATAATAACTAATAAACCACACCATTTATCTTATATACGACTTCTGTAATGTCAGTTGCTAAAAGACATTTGCATACAATGGTATCTGGTCAATAATTTGTTTTTCACGCTGCTTTGCTCACGAGTAAAGTCAGAAACAGAAAAGCCGAGAAAACACATGCGAGATATAAACGGCTAGGCGTAGATTTGTTACATTAATTACATGCTCTTCAGTTATTAGGCATGTTTCTAAGAACGAAATGACCATTTTCAGCGATTAATAGCAAAAGACCCAAAAACGTAAATTAATTTTCAAATTTTTGTATGGATTTAATGCAATCGGTTAGTAGAAGTTGCACCATTATGTCAATCAATCTAACCAGTTTCTTCCTTAGTACTTACAGGACATTCCTTTGTTATTACGCTTTCATGACCACAAACCAATAAATTTCTAATGAAAGCTATGTTTATATTACATGAACTATTATTATTCGATTAATTAGTTCCTTTTGAACAATTTCTCTGAAATATTGTATAGAATAGTTTCAGACTTACTTCAGTAGTACTGGCAGCCAGTTTCATTTCAAGTCCTTCATGTGGTGTCTCTGCCTAGTCATATAAAATTTCAATTATGTTAGTAACATCTTCGGATCAAGTAACGCACATGTTCATCTATGACACGAACACATAATGATGTCTCCTAATTAAAATCTTACAATGATGTTTAGATTCATGATAGTCACAAATGAGTGAATATCAAGGAATATTCTGTTAGCTAAGATTTTAATAAAATTTTGTAGTCGTTCAACCTACCGAATTGTGTCATAATTATACTGTAGTGTGTTGGTGTTGTCGATTGTAGTTGTAATACTACCATGATTAACAATTTAAATACAAGTAATTATTGTTTCTCTGCTGTAATGATATTACAAATCAATGATATTGTTGCAGTTATTGTTGCTATATTGTATATATGTTTATTTCTGGTAGTATATGAGTGGCATAGACAATAGCGATACAAAATACGGTGCAGTACTTAATGAATCGTACAAACGTCATACTCACTTGGACCGTGAGTATAGTCACTGTATGTTTAAGATACTTTATATAAAATACCATTTATCCACACACTGAAAAATATTGTCCATTTGAAAGATAAATAATTGGTCGACGCTGCTTTTGGTAGTGCTAATTTTTTTAAAAACAGTAACCAATAGACATTTTTTGTACAAGGAATTTCATTACCTTCTCGTTAAGAATAATAACTGCGCTTATAAATCGCTTCTCTAAAATTTGTTGCTAACTTGCATGAAAACAGAATGGTATTTATTAAATTGTCTTTTGATTCATATGGCTTGTTTAGGTGTAATATTTTGAAACAAAACCTAGAAGATCGATAGTAAACATATCTTAAAGAAAGCAGGTAGTGAAATTTTCAATTCAGGATGGAGACTGAGATTACATTTTATCAATAAATTTTGTTTTTCAGGAAGTTATTTGATAAATAAGTTACATGGCTAAATGTTCCTGCCTATTAATGAAGGTTAAAATAGAAGTGTAGTCTTTTGACAGTTTCACAGGGAGGGAAATAAGTTTGACACCGATGTTTGGCACTATGATTACTTGATGTTGCATATAGTTTACTGTTCGATGCTGCATTCCCCCCCCCCCCCACCACCACTTTTCAGACACCTACCGTATAGAGTACTTTAAAATTAAAGTTAAGATTTTGTTTTCACGAAATACCGATCATGCATTGTACATTTGTGTAAGAATAATTGGAAACAAAAGTATGGATTTATACGAGACTATATGATACCATTACTGTTAAATACCATTTTGAGATCGTAACTATTGCATATTCATTGGTACGATATTGAACATCATAAACGTTATTCATTTGGAAATTTAGGACACGGAATAGGTTACTGGCTATGAAACGAATGCGTACCGAACATTCTCTAATCATTAAATGTGGTATCTTTTACAATTCTTACTCAGTGATATATTGCATGCAATTTACACAATTGATTATAAATCTATATTCAGTACACGTAATTATCATTATCAAATTGATTTCCATGACCAAGTAACATTGAAACGAACTGCTGGCTAATAATAATATAATTATTTACAGACTTATCTTTATAAAGAATGTATTTGCCAATACGCACACCGCCAATAGAACAAGCATCTATAAATAGAGGAAGAGCAGATACAACTAAATACCAACCAATATAGTGCCTGCAAACGTACTTGCAATCTATCAATCTATATATATAAACATCAACAAAGTCTCAGAGTCTGACAGGTATTCTTTGGAGTGCCTTACTCAGTAGCAAAGCCTTCTAATAACTTGTATTATATATAACTTTTACTAGCGTCATGTATTTGGTTGAAGCAGTGTGTGATGTTTTGAGAGCACAGCGTGTTCAACACTTGTTCATTTGTTTAGTTGAAGATGCGTGTGCTGTTTTGAGTTCTGAGAGCACAACGTGGTAAACACATGTTGAATTTTTGGGTTGAAGCTGCGTTTGCTGTTTTGAGATCACGTTTTTAACATTTGTTGATGTAATTTTCTTTCAAGCTGCATTTTAATCACTATATCTAGGTATCGATTTGTACGCACAAATGGCGAATTGTTGCCCCAAATCTGTCTTGACATCGAGATTATGTAATTTTCAAACTTCAAGGCTTGTTTTGAAGATTTATATGTTTAATAGCTTGTACAGTACTTATAATATTGCATACCATTCTTTAATGTACAATCCGTGGGTTATGTGGTTGTTGATTGAATCGTAATGAAATTGGTCATACCGACAGATAAAAATCGCAATATTTAATGCGAAAATTCCGTTTATAATTATCATTTTATCAGTTTTCTCGTTACGTATGATACTTTATAATGCTTTCCACATATTATATATTCTAAAGCAGAATCGTAAATTATTTATTATAAATGTCCTATGGGGTTCATCTCAGTGCAACTTGTAAGATATGTTTTCCGTTCTCAATTTCTTAGTGTTTGTCATAAACGTATTCTTCAGATTCTGAATTATCGGCATATGTGGTATGTTTTCAAACTCAATATGGTAATAAGAGATACTATGAAAGGGAACATTATGTTGGCAATCACCGATTACCCAAACAATGCCTAATCATTACACAATTGGTGAGACAGGCATACTGAATATCAGAATATAGAGAAGTTTTCTAAATTATTTACGTTTGTTTGAACTTCTGGTCGGTTTGTAAAGAGAAAGTATAACTTAACGTCGGTCGTAATACTTGTAGTACCATAGTACCATATTAAGATGTTGTTACTCCAGATATATATATATATATATATATATATATATATATATATATATATATATATATATATATATATATGTATGTATGTCTGTATGTCTGTATGTATGTATGTATGTACATTCAAGGTGCATGGATTTACAAATCTTCTAATTTCAATTTCATGACTATATGTCGGTACCTATAATCTAGCACCATGCTCTGTAAGTTAGGAAACTATAATACTGTCCAGGAGAAGCTGAAAACATCAACCTGCAATTCATTTGTGAAATCTATAATTTCAACATTCTACGACATGGTCAATAAAAGAAAAAGAGACCCATTTTGTTTAATTGGTAAAGATGAGCTAACGGAAGTGTGCGTCTGATAGAATTGTTTTCATGCTTGTGCCTTTAGAGCATTTAATTCTGTGATACGTCCGATCTGTTAGTACGTTAATGTTTCTTTCATGGGCGACAAATTCAGTTCAACAGGACGTACCTATGACAAACAATCCAGATAGCCAGCACTTGGGGTGACGGAAGAACCTTGCGGATGTCGAACTTTAGAATCAAACGTAAAATTAACTGTGCATGTAAAGACATAAGATGGTATGCAGTTCGTTGTGCTCCATTAAACTAAACCAAACTTCGTTGATAGTTTGAATGTTGGATTATGAAGAAATTTACTGATTTGTGATCAAGAGGTGAAAGGCCAAGGTCACAGTGACTGACAAAAAAATAGTTTCTCCACACTATTACTAGATTTTCATCACATAAGTCCTTGGGTGAAAGAGTTCAATGGTTTACCGGTCCAAAGTCAAAGATGAAGGTTACTCTGATCGAGAGAAAAAACGTGGTTAATGAACAATATCAGTAATTGTACATAGCAAACCTGGGTTACATTTTGCTTATACTTTGCACTTGCAAAAATATAAAAGCCTTTTGATATGGGTGTCAAAAACTCAGATGTCAAGGTCATAGATGGAAGGAAGAAAAAGGTTTCATCACAGTTTGTGTCTCTTCTTAGCTCTGTACATTAGTCAAGGCTTGATATGGTCTTGAACGTAAGGTATGGACGAGGCATATTCATTTTATGTTCATAAGTAAAAGTCCAGGTCATTGTGCCTCAAAGTACATTAAGATTTATAAGAAACGATTATTCTAGAAGTCAAATAATGTCAATTGAATGCATTAGAGTTAGTAAAGATGAGAGGTCAGAAACCAGAATCATGGCTAGAGTCCAAAACAAAATAGAGCAGTAAATTGCATTCAAGACCGCATTGCTTGACAAAAGGTTCAGGTCTGTGAAACCCACTTGTCAAAACTGGCCAGAACCAACCGTGATCCAAAGGTCATAATCAAAACTTCTGCATTTGTATTGTGTATCCTCGTATAGATTTATGTACAATGTTGAGAAAAAATTAGGAAAGGTCACTATCATTGCAACTTTTGTATATTTGACCTTCGACTGCCTCACATGGAAACTATAACAGGGGACAAATATACCTTCGTAATACGGTTGGTGAATTTCCATTAGGCAGTTTAGAAGGTTGTAGTTGTTGTTGTTGTTGTTGTTGTAGGGTTTAACGCCATTTTTCAGCACACGATAGGGTATACATGGCGGCCAGTATTACTGGTGGAGGAAGAACCCGGGAAAAGCCCCGGAAAGAACCACCGACCAAGGAGAAGCTATAACAAGTTACATAACTACATTAGCCGATCGTAGACTCGAACCCACAGATACAAAGGTGAGACGACAGTGATCCGTAACGGAAAGCGCTTTAGACCACTCGGCCACTGAGATAGCGGAAAGAAGATAAACTCAAATGATTCCTTCTATGCAATAACTGTAGCTATTAACTCTACACGTTTCCATCCTGTGATTCTCAGATTAGTAGACAGATGTCACAGACCCTGGGGTAATAAACACTCGGGACTCTCCTAGTTCTTGTTCAAACAAAAATTTTCTTTAATAAAATTTAAAAGAGTTGAACGTTCGGCCCAGGCCCCCTTAATTGATATATTCTCGGTTGCTAAACCACCTCTTGTCGGTCCTGGTGATTCTCACCACTAAACTATTAACAGTTGACCTTGAAACGCTCGCTGAAGCTCGAACAGTTCACTGTTACTTCAACGTACATAAAGAAGAGTAGCAGGTAGAAGAAGCTTTTAAAATATGTCAAGATGTGGATGTCATGTTTTCGTCACTTCTACATGATATAGGAATCATTGTCTTCCCGGTAACAAAATAAAGAATACATCTGAATCAATAGTATGTTTTGTAATAATGTCACCGATCTTACGCTGCCTTGACGAACATTTGGAAAAGAATATAATTTATTTAGGGATGATACAATATTTTGTTCGTGATAACATTTGACTGATTTTGAAGTAAGGGCTTTGCCTGATGCCAAAATTATTATGTTCAAAGTCTTTCACTAATGGTTTCGGGAACTTGTACATACAGCAATGTCCGTTATTCTTTAATGATCTATAAGTAGCATTGAATTCATAAATAAATACACATGTACATGCATAAGGATTTGACTATTCATTTAAAACTGCACTCAAGAAGCAAGTGGAATTTCAATAAATACGACAATACAAGATATTCTTCACATTTGATTTTATATAGCGTTGAATACGACTTTATAAACGCGGATGTAACATCTAAGGGTTTGTTTGCTTGTTTGCTTGAATTTAAACGGCGCACCAGCACTTTTAGGCTATTTAGCGCCATACAATAGGTAAGATGTTGAAAAATAAGAAAGGTTTAACATCGACCAGCGATATCAAAAACGATACTAGTTAAATATAAAATGGTAAGATGTTGGTAACGGGAAAATATGAAGTTTCCCAATCGACGGGAGGTGCAAATGGTGTATGTTAATGATAAAACCTTGTAAATAAGAGGTGATATTTGCATAAGATAAAAATATTCTAGGTGATGGCATACAAGTTATAGTTTAAATAGAGATTTACTTTCTTTAGGAAATCTAAAATACAAGTGATTTGTATTGTATCAAAAAATTCTTTCATGTCATATACATTATAGTATATACGTCGATCGTAAAGACGCTTTCTTGTCCGATGGTACCAAAATGGGTACAATCGTTACTTACAACCATGGATACAGTCTTCAGCATACACATTTGAGAGCGTCTATGCTGGCTTATGCTGATATTAATCTATTTTCGATGATAAATAGATTTCCTGACACCGCAGTTAGAATATTCACTGATTCGTTTTACATAAACGTGAAACAGCGAAGCAGAGGCTGAATTCACTAATTCTGACGTGAAATGGGGGTGATGGAGAATTAGCCTGGAAATACTGCGTGATTATTCCAGATCAGCAGATGTTACGATTGAAAACAATTACTTGAAAAATAATCAGATATCAGAATTATTTAATGCACCGCAGAAATCGGATCTAATATGTAGATATAAAACCGTTTATTTAAACGGCTGTGGTGGGTCAGGTAAGACGACTTGTGCGATTGAATTATTTCGAGGGAAATCAAACATGATTGTGCTAACACCGACCCATATACTTGCACGAGAGATGAAACAGCGACGGTTTCTTTCGATGGAAAGGCAACGAATGGACTCCTGATCGAATGGGCGAGAAATATATTCCTGAAGTCATAATTTGAGACGAGATATGCACGGTGTCGTTAGATGTATTACAAATGTTTCTCGAGTGGTTATTGCTAGCGAATACAAACGTAATAATGTGCAGCGATCATGGCCAACCACCACCATTTGTCGGTTTATCCCCACATGATTGGTTGAAGAATTTTGTAGACTATTATGAAGAAATTAATACCTATCATAGAGCACTTGATGAACAATTACGCGAGTTAAAGAAACTAATCAGATTACAACCGGATAGAATCCAATGTGAAATAGCGCGTGAAATAATTTCAGAAACCCATTAAATGATTTTTTGGGAGGCGTGGAGACCAAACTATTTGATAGTGGCAAGTAGAAAAATAGTCAGAGACACACTTCGGATGAATTTATTTGAATTGCATCAAGAAAAATTTGCAACACTTCCAACACCGCTGTGTTATAGGCCCAAGGATACACGAAAACAGAATATTGAAGTTGATATTCCTGGGCAAAATGAAAAACAGATTCTCGTACTAAATAATATTGTGCTGGTTGATATCAATGTCGTCGAAGATGCATTGCGCGCTGATAATTCCTAATGGACGCTAGGTTATGCAGCGACAATACACTCCTCACAGGGATTGACTATATCCGATACAATTGTTTGGATGGTAGATAATTACATCGAGTGGTCAAATTTAGTTTACTTGGCGGTATCCAGAGTACGAAGAATAAATCAACTTCGAAGAGTTGTTTTAGATGCTAACGACACTACAATAAGTGATATTTCCAGCAATGATATAATCAGAAAAAACTCTCTGATTATAAACAACAGGATAAAAAATAATAGAGAATTTGATATTGATGCCGAATTAATAATCACTCTGAAACAACAACAGAATAATCACTGCGCGAGATGCAATTGTATAATGAATTGGTGTTGGTCGGATAAGGACTCTCGACAATTTACCGTAGACAGAAGAAATAGCAGTATTGGTCATACGAGAGATAATGTGATGCTGACTTGTCTTGAGTGCAACAGACGAAGAGGTCCTAGTGAAGACCACGCGGCGGTAATTGAGTATCCTCGGGTATCATTTGCAGTTGCTCACGAGTAAACCTCGCTGAGGAGCAGTTAAATCCAATCTATAGACTGGCGGTCTACCCGTGGATCGTGTTATACTAGATATTTTATGTGTGGTGACACTACAAATAGGATCAGTAGCTCTTTTTTTGCCATCTTCAAGCTCTCCTGGTTCATATAAATATCTTGCAGTGACACTACCGAGAATTGGTTGTTTTGAAAAATCTTTTTGCGGTTTTACAGGTATATACTTCTTTTTAATCGCGTTGTTAGGTTTCATGTTGATTGCTCGAGTAATCTCATGAGTAATCTCTTATTCAGCGCGGTAATTACGCCTGGTAATCTCTTGACCCATTCACGAGATCGTTTAGCCTGAATAAATTCCTTCGCGTATTGATATCCAAATAACCGCTCAACAAGTGTACGATTAAATCGTTCAACAATTGCCTGATCGCGATGTAATGCAGTATGTCCTCGTCGTAACCCGGTATTATGATTTTTCATTGTTGATAGAACCGCACCCTGAAATTTCTTGCCAGGATAAACCTGTAATAGATTTTTCCAATGCAGAGGACCCCTACGATAAATCCTTTCTAACGCAGAAGCCACTTCAGTGGATGATTTTGTTTTTAACGGCTCTGCTTGTTTGTATCGACTCGCAACATCAACTACGGTTAACGCGTACTTGTAAACACCATCATGCGGCATAAATGGTATATCAGCCTTATGAACCTCATTAGGGACGCTGACATCAAAATGCGAGAAGATAATTTGTTTAGGCGGTGGTAGATAAATTTGCCATATCGCCTGTTTGGATAACCAATCCGCTGCTGTATTATTTTTCACCTTTGCGGCGCTAGCGAGTTTGCCAATTGCTGCTTTACCCCTCCAGTATCCTCTTGGAGAATAATAAATAGATTCAATGTTGTTATTAATTACCAGCACCCATCATTAATTTACCTTTCATCGCCGATTTTATTAACCATGAAGCCAATTTTTCTTTGAAGGATTAATCAGTGATAGAATTCAACGCATGAATTAATTTCATATCTGCGAGATGACGTTGTTGTAAATTACCACTCCGGTAAGCTATATCATGTACCCGACACGCTTCATCAATTGCATTTATCGGATTTTCTCCCGGGTTAGGATTATCCTGACTATCAAGTCTGATATCTAATCGCGTTCCCGGTCCATAATAACTATATCCGGGAAGGTGTTTTACCCCTGGATACATTGGCCACGTGGTTCCTGGAAGTTTAGTTAGACCGGCGGTGATATCACCTCCGTTTTTGTTTACAAATCGATATTTTTTTTATCCCACATACCTCACACTTACCAGTAACCGCTTCTCTGTTATTTTTTGTGGTAATGGTCGTTGGGTCAATAGTTGGTGTACGCTTCTTACATTTCACACAATATAGATCCTTAATATTATTATGTTATATCTAATGGAAGTAATTGATTCTCAGCGCTAAAGCAAAAACAACAAGTAAAACACCACGTTATATTAACAAACTCTATCAGGATGATTATCATCGGACCATCCGGAAGTGGTAAAACGCAGTTGTTGCTCACGATGATAATGAAATATTTAACGTGCGATAAATTATATTTAGTTGCCCCGAGCGTTGATGATCAGCATTGTTATCAAGTGTTAGAAGATTACAAGAAAAATGCTTCAGAATTTGCCGGCGAAAACGTCATTGAGTTTATCACAGATATTGACGAAGCGCCATCCGTGGAAGACTTAGATATCGGAGTTAACAATCTTGTTGTGTACGACGATGTAATTTTAGATAAACAAAATAATCCCGCCAAAATATGTTCCCGAGGGCGTCATAAAAACACAGACGTGATATATGTCACTCAACGTTACACACAGATCCCCAATTTGATCAGAGATAATTGTAATTTGTTGTGTATGTTTAACGGAGTTGATACACACACACACACACGCACTCAGAAATATCTGGCAGACTTGGTGCTCTGTTATGGATTATAATCAATTTCAAAATTTCTTTAGTGGTGCCATAGCCACCCCACATGGATTTGTAACGATAAGTATACACGATCCTCGGACACGATATCGTGTTGGATTAGATCGTATTTATGGTTAATTCGGTTAACCCGGTAGCAGCAAGGGGCGCGACAACGACCATGACGTCCTTTCTTAATTCTGATATGCCTATAAAGAATTTACGAACAAGCCTTGATTTGCCAAATTGACGCTTTTGAAAAGCATTTACGAACAAGCTATGGTTTGCCAAATTGACGCTTCTAAAAAGTTGGTCTGTTTGCCCCTTCTGTTTGGCAAATAGACGCTTCTATAAAGCATTTACGAGGTAGCCTTGAATTACCAAATTGACGCTTCAAAAAAGTTGGTCTGATCGCCCCCTCTGTTTGGCAAATAGACGCTTCTATAAAGCATTTACGAGGAAGCATTGGTTTACCAAATTGACGCTTCAAAAACGTTGGTCTGTTCGCCGTCTCTGCTGCTAGGAGTACTATTTTGAAACAAAACCTCAAAGATCGATAGAAACATATCTTAAAGAAAGCAGGTAGTGAAATTTTCAATTGAGGATGGAGACTGAGATTACATTTTTTCAAGAAATTTTCTTATTCAGGAAGTTATTTGATAAATAAATTGCATGGCTAAATATCCTGCACATTAATGAAGGTTGAAATAGAGGTGTAGTCTTTGGACAGTTTCACAGGGAGGTAAATAAGTTTGACACCAAAGTTTGGCACTAGGATTACTTGATGTTGCATATAGTTTATTGTTCGATACTTCATTCCCACCACCACCACCACCTACGACCTCCACCACGTTTCAGACACCTACCGTATAGAGTATTTTAAAATTAAAGTTAAGATTTTGTTTTCACGAAAAACCAAAAATGCATTGTACATTTTTGTCAGAATAATTGGGAACAAAAGTATGGATTTATACGAGACTATTTAATACCATTACTATTTATTTTGAGATCGTAACTATTGCAGATTCAATTGTACGATATTGAAAATCATAAACGTTATTCATTTGGAAATTTAGAACACGGAATAAGTTACTGGCTATGAAACGAATGCGTACCGAGCATTCTTTAATCATTAAATGTGGTATCTTTCACAATTCTTACTCAATGATGTATTGCATGCAATTTACACAATTCATTATAAATCTATATTCATTACACGTAATTATCTTTATCAAATTGATTCCCATGACCAAGTAAATTTTCTAAATTATTTACGTTTGTTTCAACTTGTGGTCGGTTTACGAGAAAAGAGAAAGTGCAACTTAACGTCGGTCATAATAATTGTAGTACCTACCATATTGAGATGTTGTTATTCCAGACAAAATTTCGGGTTTCGCACGAATAAGTCTTGAAAACATATTCAGTATTACTCGATTAACAAATGCGACATTATAGAAACAATTATGAAATCATTTACATCTTAATATACATAATTGAAATCAACAAAGAACTTGCGTAGTAATTTGATCAAATCGTCTTCTAGCTTTGCAGCTTCTGTTTTGCTTCGTTCCTTTTATACAAGACCTATTTGTCAACTGAAAAAGATGTACCTCATTTTAAAAAGGAAGCGTGTGATGTAATTAAGTAAAACTCTCTCCATTGGGTAATACTCAACACGAGATTGATGATAGAACACACACATTATTTAGCTCTTTGATCTATCATTTACAGTAATTTTCGATGACGTTCAAGGAACTAAAGGGAAATAACTTTAAAGAAACATAAACAGCGTTTTGTCAAATAACTTTATTAAAGACTCATGATGTTTTTGTTGCTAGAGGTACAACTGTTGTAGCCATTCACAATTAAGCGCCGCATGGCATTACAGGAAATCTAAAATGAAACATTAATTAACATTGCTACCCACCATACAATTTTGTTTTTGCTATTGCTATCTCTCTCTCTCTCTCTCTCTCTCTCTCTCTCTCTCTCTCTCTCTCTCTCCTTGCAGTTGGTCGGCTTGCCTGATTGTCTGTACCTTTTGCCAGATTCATAGATCTAGAGACATCGTGTCATGACCAACAGATCAATCAATAGAGAGAGAGAGAGAGAAAGAGAGAGACAGAGACAGAGAGAGAGAAGGGGGTGTTCAACTTAAATTTATTCAGAGCTGTTATAATTGGGACTTATGCATATAATTCTAGAAATGTTTGGGGATTTAATTCGGAATATCTTAAATTAAATTTATTTATAAATTTTCACTTTGTATTCTATGAAAGTAAATTATTTGTTGAAATTTACAAAATTTAGCTTGTTTCTTTTAAGCCTTTTCTGTTACTATGTAGATATATCAAGTGCAAATAAAAACAATGCATATTTCAAGATAGTCTGACAAATGTAAAATTTTCCATTAAAGTGGTTTATACGGTTTATCTATCCGGATCTACAGATCTATATTTGCACATAATTGTTAAGTCCTTTTACATCGTTTCCCTGAGTATCTAATCTATATGATAGATTGTTAGGTCCACGTCTGAAATGTGAAATCCTTGTGTCAGTAAATACAATGTAAGAGGTAAACAACACTCTTGACATTGCAAGCTTGCATCTGATATATTGAGAGATTTCAAGTGCGAACATGTATACGGACACGGGATTTTATGGCATACTGAAATGAATATGAAGATCCTGAATCAAGTTATGGACATTTCATCGTGCTAGCTATCAAACAATCTAAGCAATCATTGCTAAAGAAAATAGTTGCGTCTCGACACCATTTGACCAAATGCCAATGAATTTCTCTGAATTTTATGTCCTGGAGTATCTATGGTAGCCCTGTGGCTGAGTTAGCAGCATTAATGTCGCCTTGGGCAGGGCACTTTACTCCAGTTACGTTGATACTAAATGATCCATTTGTCTTGCTGCGAAGTCAAATATTAAACTCTCTTACTCCATATGTGTATATATATATATATATATATATATATATATATATATATATATATATATATATATAGGTATGTATGACTGACTGACTTTCGTTGTTTACCGTTAAGAAGAGATTTCATTCAGTTACGTTTTCGTAAATACAGAAACGTTAGGAACATAGCTTGTCATTAAAGGACTTAGCGTACACTATAAAGCAACAAAAGTAAAGAGAACTCAATATCAAAACACATGCGTGAGAGAAAACGCAACATAGATTAAGAGAGTACAAATAAAGGAAATGGAATCATTTACATTTGACTACGATTTAAACTGATTATCCAGTTCTCTCTCACTTAGAACACATATGAGTTATCTATTAGATAGAAATGAAATGGGTCCATTTCTTTAATTTATTGAACTATCAGATATCGTTTTCAAGTTCATTTCCTCTTCTGTAAATTGTGTATATTCCATCACAGACCACACACATGAATGCCTACCATCATTGACCATCCGTAGAATTAAAGATGTCCACTCTCTTGCCCTAAAGGATATTAAGTAATGAGTCAATGCCCTGACATAAAAGCTAGTACGAGTATAAAATGTCTATTGCATCTATTATTTTTTAAAACATAGTGTTAGCTCGTCGTTTAAAGCTTGGCAGTAGAGTAACATATGCTTGGCTAAGTCTATAGACAATCACTAGCAGAGTTTATATTTATATTCATTCTCTGTTGCAACTGAACACATAGTTGAATAAGCAATGTTAGCGAAAGTCCAAGTTTTATTAGGAAAATATTTACCAAGTTTCCAAAATGCAAGTGGTTGACGATTAGTATAGACGCTACAATAAAGGTTACAGTAATACCACTGCATTCGCTTTGAAATCCTTGTTGTAATGGGTGAAGGAAAATGATGCTGAGAGAGAGAGAGAGAGAGAAAGAGACAGACAGACAGACAGACAGACAGACAGACGAATACAGAGAGACAGATTTGCTTGTGTGCACATTTTGACCTTTTTCTTACTTCTGGAGTACATTTTAGCTGAGTAGATGACGACGCCTGATCAATTGATGAATTAATAAATAAGACTGAAACTAAACACGAAATAACTTTTCATAACGTTTTGTTTTCTATTCTACAGTACTTACACTTTATTGACAAAGTACATAGATTGTAAAGTGATCACTTTCTACTCTGATGTACATATATTTGATAAGTTTAGTGATGCCTGTGCTCTCTACATTACATTCAATTGTTTAGTTATGATTTTCGACAGCACGGTACATACATGTTTGTAATGATTTTCTTCCTCATTGTCCATATAATTGTGAAATTATGATTTGTTTAAAAATTGTGCAATGCATATATTTGTCAAGTTATATTGCTGTATAAACTATACATGATCGACATGGTCTACACAGTAATGCCGAGTTTTAACGCATATATTACAATTATACATAACACATCTTTGCCATGTTATGAAATATATCGATCAAGTGAAATTTATTACAGTCTCTAAACATCAATTAATACTTTTGTTTTAACAGAATGCCTAAACTGATACGGTCTCGTCCTTGAAAGATTTTAGATTATATCGAAGTTCAACATTTTAAAATGGTTGACAAAATGCACTCAATAATTCCAGTGTTACACAAATAAATTGAAAGAACAGTTTCATACCATCTTTCAGGGACCGAGCTGACACCTACTCGCTTCCTCGAGATCTGGTTCACCCAGTAAAATGGCTAATAACGAAATGTCCGCAATATTTACATGACCGTATACGGAAATGAAATGATAGTTCATTAGATATGTAAATCCCTCACAAGGACTACACAGACGTAAGCCATACTTCTTTACACATTGCTCAGTATTTATGAATAAATTACCAAATTTTGTGAATGTATGCCCTATATCGGCAAGGAGATTGAGTAATGGACAGACGTGCCATAACGGTACTTAAACGTTTTAAAATAAATGAATAAGAAAAAGAGAAAACAAAACCAAAACCAAAACCAATATGAGATAATGCTATACATTTCAGCAGTTGTTTTCACGCAAAAAAAGATTAAAAAGAGTTGAAGTCTATACTAAAAAAGTGATTTGTTTGTAGGATTTAATTTGATAGGAGTTTAGATGTATAATACCGCCTCTAAAACTTTCTTCCATTCTCCCCCAGCCACAATCACCCACGATAATATATAGTAATATTAAACAAAATATAATTTGAGTGCTTTTGAAACAAAGAGATATCGTATATTCAATTCAAACTCACATACCTACATGTTATATAATATATAATTCAAATTGAATATTGCATGTCCCTTTGTGTAAATTTGCCCTCAATGGATTAGTGTCCAATGCATAGGCAAAACGAGAGATCAAACCGGTCTGTAATTTATGGAAATGGTGGACATTCGTGTGTCTGGCGGTAGCCCAGTATTCACTAGCAACTATAAACATCATAGTGCTGACCCGGGATGGGTGGACAGGTCCCTTCTTTCCACACACCACCAACCCCATGGCCCTATACCCCACTCCCAACATCCTCCCCAGCATGAATTGGAAGTAGATGAATGAGGATGCGGAGTATACAAACTTAACTTTAGACCTCATTAAGGAAATTATGAGCATGGGTACTGACATAATAAGCATAATGTACACCAGGGGAAAGATACACATAGATATGCAATTATCAGTGTGTATTATAATTACATTTTATCAACATGTACATCATGATGAATATTAATAGCATAGGCCAGGTGTGTAGATTTCGTGCAGACCACGCGGCAGTTTCTAACCGTTTTAATGACAAACATTTGAATAAAATATTAAGAGTAAAATGTGCAAGCAATGTTTATTATTAGTTATTGTTATGCAAATAAGGTTTCCATTGCGTTGTAAGGCTAAACGGCGGATTTCTTAAACGGGCACGAGAAAATGTTTCAAGGTATATACACTGTAAATCATATTGTTCCTGTTTTGCATTCATACGATATAAAATGTGCGTATTATTTTCTTTGCATGGGTCATTGGTGATATTCATCTGGACACGTATGCGAAACTTGGAAACAAACGAGAAGCAAAAGATGATATTAAAATTTGCATTGAAATTTGTCAAACATTACTTTTGCAAACAGCCTTCAAAGGAGGAATGCAATATACATGGATAAACTTCATATAATGGCAATATATGTTGAACAATGAAAACGAAGGTTAAATTAACGCAAAATTATATATTTTCAATGCCAAATTGTATGTATATGTGAATGTATGTATGTATGTATGTATGTATGTATGTATGTATGTATGTATGTATGTATGTATGTATGTGTGTGTGTGTGTGTGTGTGTGTGTGTGTGTGTGTGTGTGTGTGTGTGTGTGTGTGTGTGCGTGCGTGCGTGCGTGCGTGCGTGTGTGTGTGTGTGTGTGTTGGTGCATGTATATTTGGATTTATTGTTAAACTATACGAGTAGGTTGGAGGTGGGAATGCATACAAACACAAAATAACTGCATATCAATATATACTACTATTTATTGATCTGAATAAATATTTCTAAATTTGAAATTCTGCATACAATACTTGTCTGTTCGTATATAGTAATATTATAGAATTGCCAGTAGTTTGTTGTACAATCGTATTGGAACTTGTTTCATATCTTATTAACATATTAGCATACCTGAACTTGAACTTAATACATGATCAGTTATGTTGACAATCATATTTACTGTAAGGTATTAATAGACAATTCAGTATTCAACAAGACCTTAAAGCTAGAAATGACTTTGTGAATAAGGGAGATAACTATGCTCGTCTTGCTGCAAATGTGAGTTAGTGACTTGGATCCGTGTTTAAACTCTGAATGAAATCGTTATGGCCAGCTTCTCCTTCTTTAGAATGGCATGTGAATGAATTCCAATTTACACAGGTAACATAATGTTAATTATCCTGCGACAAAACTAAAATCTTTGTAAATGCCATAAATATTAAGAAATTAAATCTATTAAACTTGTATTTGAAAGAACTGTTTAGTCAAAACTAAATTTGTAGAGCGCAGTTTTCAAGAATAATGTAAACAGTGAAACAGGAGGTATTTGACAGGGTATAAGAAACAAAGAATTTGTGATAGGATTGAACTATCCATCCTATGTTCAGTTTACAGAGCAAGAAGACGATGATGCAAATGCCTGACAGATGAGGTTTCATCAACAGTGACAGCTACAGAAATTTCCACACGTACTAGGGCCGTGGAACAAGAGGAGACATCAACGATATAAAACTGATGTAGAATTGTAACTGAATTCAGTGCCTTCCCTCTATTATTTCTACCCAGGATGTATCGATTGATGCTTGCTTTTGGATCAGCTGGGGTAAGGACACATACATCAAAAGATATTTAGGAAAACTGACACCCAAGGTGTGTGTGTGTGTGTGTGAGAGAGAGAGAGACAGACAGACAGACAGACAGACATACAAAGGGGGGATGGTGTTACAGAGGTAAGATAATTAATCTTGAAATATAACTTCACAACTCCATCCATGCACGTGCATATACCTATCTCATGTTTGAAATGACCAATTCAAATGACTGAGCAAATTAAGTATCTTAGAGTTACAAGGCTTGTTGCATATAAATCTGCAGATCCAGCTTTGTTTCAGCAAAATGAGCAATATGGAATGACAAAGCTCGAATTCGGATCTCATCAGACTGCATTATGGATTAGTAGTCGGGGGTATTTTACATTTCTACTAATTCTAAAGAAATCCCTTTCTCGAGAAACTGTTTTGTTCCAACCAGTCATTATTCTCACAAAACGACACATTTAATTTTTAGAAAATTATAATTGACATATATATATGTAACAATAGCAAGAAAGAGATGTTTGTTTCTTTTTGGTCAAATGCTGTTGCTTTTTCCCACCACATATTTCAATTTGAATAGCGAAACGCTCAACACTATGTTTTCCAATGCTAAAAGTTATCATATTCTATTTTCTGCATCAACTCAGTTGTACCGCAGCCCAACATATTCCATCTATAGGACCTCATCACAACATTATCGTAACTAATTGGACACTTCACCATGCAGGTTCCTCTCGTTGTACTTATTTACAACCAGAGAGGACAGGTGATCCGGTGGTTTGGCGCACAGGTTGATCAGACCTACCCCAAACCGAACAATCATTGGTAGCGCTACCTCCCCGCATTGACTCCTCAGAGTTAAACTAATTAAATATCCCCTCGCCTGCACGAAGCCGTCCACCATCATGTAATCGTGTCCTACTCTTGGAACTTATTTAGCTGCCCTCTTAATTGCCACACTTGACTCTTTATATCCATCGATAAAATTTTTTAACATATATGGTTCCTGCTATTCAATTTGTAATACATCTACTTCTGTGGGTAGAACCAAACTGGTATCTTCTTACCTTTATACTGCAATAGACGGTCAACGTGATATGCTTTTGATGGCTCATTCTTTGATTTCTTTACTAAATAGGTTAAATCGTTTATTTTCTTTGTGATCAAATAAGAGATAAGGTCTTTTCGATTTTGGAATGTACTTCTGGTAGATTCCTATTTTTCTTACTGGATTATGGAGCCAGACTGCTTGTCCAACTTCAAATAACCTTTTCTTTGCCTTTAGATCATAGTATTTCTTCTGGTATTGGGAGCTGACTTTAAGATGCGTACGAGCAATGTGGTGTGATTCCTTCAATCTCAACGGAAGATTTTTGACATAATCTGCACTTTCAATTTCATTGGTGTGCAGGTTGTTCAACTCCGTCGGAATGCCTATTACTGCCTTCATTGGTAACGTAATTTCTCTTCCCAAAGTCATCATGTTTGGTGTAAACCCAGTACTGGTGTTAACTGATGACCTATAGGCCATCAGTACTTGTTGGAGATATTCATCCCAACTGTGTTGATTCTTTTCACAATACATCGACAGCATAGCTGTGAGAGTACGATTGAATCTCTCCAATGTTCCATTCGCTTGGGGATGCATGCTGGTGGTCCTCGTCTTCTTGATGTGAAGAAGTGTACTTGACGTGGTGTGCCAAATCTACTAACAAAGCAGTCAATGAATGCTTTTGCAACTGTTTGAGCTTCCTGATCTGACAATGGATAATCTTCTGTCCATTTTGTAAACAGGTCACACATGACAAGGATATATCGGTGTCCATTTTTGCTCTTAGGTAATGGACCCAAAATATCCATTGCTACTCGCTCCATTGGCTCTCCAGCTAAATGTTGGCATAATGGTGCTCTGCGTGATATCTTTGGTGTTTTCCTTGCCACGCAGCTATCGCAGGTTGTGCAGTAGCTTTCTATTTCCCTTCTCATATTTGGCCAGTAAAATCTGTACTTCATTTTCTCAAGTGTCTTATCTGCACCCAGATGACCAGCTGATGGAACGTGGTGGAAGTACTTGAGTACATCTGCCCTCATTTTTGTCGGGACAACAAACTGGTAATGTGTGGTCTTGCCATCTTCACGTATCCATTGACGGTATAGCATGCCATTGTTCAGGTGTAGCCTATCCCAACTGCGCCATAACGTCTTCAGCTCTGCTGGACTGCCTGATATATTTGACCACTCAGGTCTGCCAGAACCTTCTTCAGCTGGAACCATGATAGGAGCAATATTGGGATCCTCCAGCTGATCTTGGCGTATTTCGTCGCTGGACCATCCCACCATAATACACTGAGTAGATTTTAGACCAGCCTCTTTCTGGGCCTTCTGACTTCTAGTTATGACCCTCACTAAGTCAAAATCGTTCTCTTGTACTGGGAAAGAATTCACATCTAAACTTTTCTTCTGACTGTTTTCGTTCGGAGAGACCTGAGCAACGTCGGATGGAGTAAAGGATATCTGAAACATTGGTGATGACTCACTGTTGTAATTTGCGAGTTCAACATCATCATCAGAGATTTCGCCAGATTCTTGTTGCCACCTGTAAACAGCGCAAGGATTTCGGGATAATGCATCAGCGTTAGAGTGCTTCCTACCAGATCTATGACTGACTTGAAGATTGTAAGTGCCCAGTTCTTGCAGCCACCTTGCAACTTGCCCTGTTGGATATTTCAGATTTTGGGTCCAACTCACTGCCGATTTATCCGTGCGTACGAGGACCTCTTGCCCATATAGATAATGATGAAATTTCCAAAGTGCAGAGACTACAGCAAGCAATTCCTTCCTGGTCACACAATATGAGACGTCATGCTTATTCAAGGCTTTGCTCATGTAAACAATCACCCTTTCATGTCCATCTTGCTCTTGGGAAAGTACAGCTCCAACTGCATACTTACTAGCATCGGTGTCTAAAATAAAGCGAAGCCCAGGTTGTGGATAAGCAAGGATTGGAATAGTGGTCAGGGCTTGTTTCAAAGCATCAAAGGATGCCTGGCACTCCTCTGTCCAAGCAAACTTTACATTTTTCTCACACAACTTATGCAAAGATCTAGCAGTATCAGCAAAGTTCTTCACAAACCGTCTGCAATAAGACCATAAACCTAAGAAGCTGCGAACATGCTTAGGATTCTTTGATTGCGGCCACTCCTGAACAGCTGAAATTTTATCTGGGTCGGTATTCACTCCTACCTCCGAGACGATATGGCCTAAAAACTTTGCACTGCGTTGGAAGAAGATACATTTTGATGGTTTCAGCTTATTTGACTCCAACAGTCTCTTGAAAATGTGTTCCAAGCGTTCCAAACTCTGAGAAAAGGAAATCGCTGGTGCGAGAATGTCGTCCATGTATATCAAGCACTGTTTCCACTGCAATCCCCTTAATACATCTTCCATTAATCTTTCAAACGTTGAAGGACTTCCAGCAAGTCCAAATGGCATTACAGTAAATTGGTAGAGGCCAAGGCCTGTTTGCAAACGCTGTTTTCTTTTTATCTTTTGGGTCCAAGCCAATCTGCCAGAATTCTGAGTTGAGATCCATACAATGCAACCATTTTGATCCACTTAAGGCGTCTAGGCATTCATCAACTTTTGGTAATGAATAAGCATCTTTCTCAGTTACATCATTCAGTTTTCTATCGTCTACGCAGAAGGGTGTTGATCCATCTTTTTTGGTAACCAAAACTTCAAGGGAAGCCCAGGAGCTATTTGGTGGTTCAATAATTTTCTGTTTAAGCATATTCTGTATCTCTTGCTCTTCGACTTTTCGTTTCCCAACTGGTTGTCTTCTTGGTGGTTGTCGTATAGGGGCGGCTTTAAGGGTATTGATGCGGTGCAACACTGTCAGTGCACCCTAAATCGATTTTTGATTTGGATAAAACATCCTGATACTCAATGAATAGTTCCATGAAGGCTTGTTTTTCTTCATTACTCAAATGTTTGGAACTTCTTTGCAACAACTCTTCTAAATGTCCAGGTACCTTGCCTGGAGCATCATCTTAATTCTTTGTAAGAACTGTAGCACACCTCTGTTCTGTCGTTTCTTCTGTGTAAACGGATTCACAAGAGCCCAGCTTCATATTTAGGTATACACTAACAACCAAGTCATTTTCGTTGATGACTTGCAATACTTTGTATTCCTTTCTTGTGTCAATAACGCCCTGAACAATATACAAATGTTCTTTTTCAAAGAGTTCTCTGTTTGATTCGACAAGTCCAATGTCCGAAAGGTGTTGAATTACTGGTATAATGACTGGTAGCCACATGTAGGAGTTAGCAGGTATAGTAATAGTGCATTTTGCAACAACTCTGCATGACATTGAAACCTCTCCCCCAATCCAACATTGTATATCAGCATAATTGGTCTGAATGCTCAAGTTCTTATAGTCAATTTTACTGGCTAGCTTAAGCATAAAATCTTGCCCAAGGATACCTTCAGGCATAATGTCACATACAATCACAAGCTGTGCGTTGCGTATGGAACACCACCAAACACAATATTCAGTAGAACCTGTCCATAAACTTGCAGATGTTGACCATTTACTCCCTGAACTTCTTGTGGTGCAACCACAAGAGCAGGTCGGTTTTCAAAAGGTATCTTTTGAAAAACAGCGTGTTACAGAAGAGTAGAAGTAGAGCCACTGTCAACAAGAAATTTTGCCTCGACACCTTGAATAATTCTAGCTGTATAAAGTCCATTGTCCCATTTTCCTTTAACGTCTCCAACCTGACCAAAACGTTTGTTATCTACAGTTTTATCACATGTCTCTTTAGTCAAATCATTCTCTCTAGGCCATTGTCCTTCCATCAACCCCTGGCCTAATGAGCTGATGGTCTGCTGTTTCCCTGCTGTTTATACTGGGTCTGCTGAGTGTTCGCTCCCTTATAGGTAGATATTCCAGCTTCCATCTGATTTTGGCACTTTTGGTAAATTGGGCACTTACGGAAAAAATGGTCTAAAGAATGACATAACACAAGATCTGCTTTTAAATGGATGATTTTGAGGCTTCGTCTCCCATCTAGATTTATTGTTCATTTCAATTTTATAAACCTTTTCCATAACTTGTTTCAGGGTATTTTCCAGAGAAGGGTCAGATCGACCCTATTGTACGAACTTGTTTCTTCCGACTGGTCATTTAGCCCAGCTACACCTCTGATAATTGAGCTCTTTGCATTACACTCCCCAATCACCGCTTCATATCTTTCAATCACATCAACGGCCTCTGCAACAGTTTTGCATTCTCTATCCATACATCTACACTTCATCTCTAATGAAGTTGCTTTGTATAACTGGTTTAGTGCAATGGTTTCTTGTGCAACTGCGCCCAAGTTGGAATAAGCCTTTTGTGCCATCTGACGAAGACTGTCCCCCAGTACTGCTATGGACTCACCAGGTTGACGTTTTATTGATTCGAACCTTGAAAGCCATCTGTTTTTCTGACGGGTGCTTCCGAACCTTTGTCCAAGTTTCCCAACCAGAGATAAATATGAATGTTTTTCCTCAACAGACAGACTGATGTAGAACGTTCGAGCAGCACCCCTAAGGCTTGCACTGAGGGCCAGAACTTTGTCACGGTCACTCCATCGTCCGAGTTCGGCGCAGTTCTCAAAGTGGGAAATGTACTCATCCCAGTCGTCGCTCCCGCTCTAAGGTGTCGGCTGCATTGACGGACGTGTATGGAAATGAAATCTCTCAACATTATTAAACTCCTGTTTTGCATTGTTTATGGCATACTCATGCCCTTCTCTTTGTATAGATATATCTTCACGAGAATCTTCCATTCCGTCGCCAGGACCCTCGTCATATATAACATCGCCCTGGCCAGCCTCATATTCACCTATGTCAGCTCTAAATATAAGTTCAGGATCAGGAGAATCGACCATATTTTTTCTTCAATTTTTTTTTACACGTTTGTACAGTAATTTTCAAGTGTCAGTGTCCACCACAATTGCGGTCCAAATTTATCCTGGTCTCTTTAGGTTCGAATCCTGGATGGCATTTATAATTTTACCATCCCCACATCTTACAATCTGACAACAAAAGTTGTAACACCCCGTGTGTTATTTCGAAAAGACCAAGAGTTCAGTAATAAAAATGCTTTATATAAATAATAAAGTTGATATATAACATGCTTTACAATATCGCATATCGACTTTACATAAACACAGTGTCCGTCACAACACTATCAACTTGTGAGAATATATAGCAGACTTAGTTATTTAAATGTCAAAAGAAGGTTATAATATACAATAGTTAGGTTAAATTAATGGTATTCTTTAATTCATGTGTATATCAATAGCCTAATTTATTAGATTGGATGTAATACGTCCTGCCATAGTAGCGTGATCTAAAAAAAAAATAATGATTTTAGTGCTAGTGTACTTGAGCAGTGTGGTGGGAGATAGCAGCGGCTTTATAGAATATTACACTATATAATTATAAGTCATTTACGTTCAATACAAATCGTGTAATAAATCTGCTTAATATTTCTTATAACAATTTGATTCAGGTTTTGGAATTTAAAGTACCAAAGTTAATATTTGGTTATGAAAATTACGTAAGTGATAATTTTTAGAATACAAGGCCGAAATTCTTTTCTACTTAGTTTCTACTTAGATGTTCATACTTTGCCGCTCTGACAGCTATCTGCCAATGCACTGTCTGCACGCGTATTTATAGACTCTTATTCACGTCACATGACCTTAGTTAGCCAATCAATGTTTGTCCTTCTCAGGGCAAGCCATGGCTGTAACCAAGTCAACTGTTCAAACTGTAAGAAAAATCCCTGTGAACGTGCAATTTAGACGGTGTTAAGTTGTCCTCACAGTGTCCGTGGTGTGCGTTTTTACTGTTAATCTTATAACTATATACATACCTATGATTCCGTATAACTGAAAGAGACGGACAAGTAAATTTCAATGCGAATCGAGTCAAAGTAGTGTGTACTGATGATCCAATGAGTCGTGATACGGTTAGAAATAGTCCCTATCAGCTGCATACTACAAGTATTTTGCACACTAAGTGACACAACAATTTCTACATAACCAAGAACTTTCAATAATTAACAGTAACATTAATTCTAACTTATTATCCAACAAACGTCTGACAAAAAAAACTGTGATTCTTCGGCTGGGTACATTGATTCCGTCAATATCCTGCATCTCTGCTGTTCCAGTAATAAAACTCTACCGGATGGCTGAAATCATAAGTTTATGGGCTAACATCATTTTTCTCGCTTTGATATTCCCAAAACATAGAAGGTAAGATAATTCATTTCCTAAACTATTTATGTCAAATTCCAGCACGACACACTATGGTTCAACATGGAATGACTATGGCACAATTACTGCGAACATGCGAACTTCTTTCTACTTAATGTTGATGTCCCAGTTTGTAGAACTGTTGACGTCTTTAGATGACTTCCTCGACGAATTCGTTAATATTCATGATAACAGCATGACACTTCGGACCAGGGCAAGGTTTTACACTCACATTTAGTATAAGACGCAGGATACATACTTATAAAAGATGCATACGGTGATCTAAACGATGGTGGGTGGGTGGCGTACATTCAGGAATGGAAGAAGTAATTCACACACGATAAACATTTTCAGTTACAGATAAAAATGACATGATCAAATAAGCCAAAGTCTCATAGTTCATCATCATCTAACATCTCAACGTTGAACATCAAATAATCTTGACACATTAATATTGACTGGACAATAAGCATGCAAAACTCCATTCATAGTACCAATATGGTATTATATATATATATATATATATATATATATATATATATATATATATATATATATATATATATATATATATATATATATAAAATGTTTACTTTGCTGAATTGCATTATGTTGTGCAAGCAAACAATAACAATTAGCTTTGTTTTCCTTTGTTTGTTATATGTACTTGTTTGTTACTCTTATTACAGAAGTGGCAGACAAGTGCAAGAAGTGTAAACGATTTAAGGTTGTGGAGGAGGGACGCAAGACTTGTCGGTGCATACAACTATTCATTGGCACACACCTGTAATGTGTGGAAATACTTTGTATAGTGTTTTGAAAAGGCAGTTTATATGATCATGTTTAGCAACATCCCATCTGATTAGTTGATTCATCCTATGTGGGATGTCAGGAACTCTCTCCGCTGCTCATGCAGATGCAGAAATAGCACCAGAACATACTATATTCATGTATACAGTAGAATTGTTGAATACTCTCTTGAGTGATGTTGAGAATTACTCTACACCACTCATGAAGATGCAAAATAGCATAACAACAAACTGTATCGGTGAATACACTAGAATTGTTGAATAGTCTCATGTGTGATGTTAAGTTTTTGGCCATGTTACCTCCCAGGTAGAGGCAGAAATAGTGCAAGAATATCTTGTATCCATGAATGCAGTAGAAAACACAGTGGATTTCATTCAAGCATTGGAATCACGTGTGATCAGTAGGGCTCAAAATTCTTTGTTGTCAATATGTCAACAAGTAATAATGGCATTTTCATATTATAATTTCACTAGGGATAAGCCTAGGATGTTACCAGTGGGCCATGATAGCTCACAAACAAATATGACAATGCCAATGAGGTATGTGGACTTGAAATCCATTACCCTAGCCTTGCACAACAATATTAAGAAAAATAAGCCAGATGTGAAGATTTGCAAATTGACCAATACGGATGGACAGTCTGTACCAACTACACTGCACAAGTCGGCTAGTGAAAAGCATACAATATCTTTGGTTTGTTATTCCAGCTGCCGACCTACATGTCAGGCTGTACAAACAAGCTATGTACAATTACAATGGTCAAGAATCATTTTGCTTTGACATGTGAGTTGGCTAGCCAGACAGTCTGCATAGCCTGCTGGCCATGCAGCTGTAGTGGATTGGTAATGCATATGAAGCCTTAAGATATGTTGTAGTTAAAACCAAGTTCAGCATTGGTCGTTTCCTGGAGTGTGTTAAGTAGTTAAAACCATATTTACCACTGGTCTTTTCCTGGAGTATGTTCAGTATTTCCATGTCCGTAAATGTTTTTTTTCATTATAGGCAAATGTCTAGGCTTTGTTAAAGAGAGAGCTCTATTTATGTTGTTCTTTTGGTTCAATTCATTGTCGTTTAGTTTTAGAATGACCTTTCCTTGTGGAGTGTAAGTAATTTTAACTCATTGATTTTATTTACATGCAGGCTAGCAGCATGCATATGCATAATGAGAACCAGAACTGTCATAAGACCTGATTGGTTGAATTTCCGTCCTGTGTCAGTTTTATATTATTTGGAACAAGTGCTAAACATCTTTTCTTCAGAGTCAGTAAAATCAGGCCATTGATGATAAACCTAATTTGGCTGACAATTTCTCTAAGTTATTGTAGAGGTTGGCCTAATTTAGGTTGGGATGGGGTGCCCCCCATATTATTTAAATTGTTACAGAAGACACAAACTGGCTTGTTTTTGTCAGAAATTGAAGTAGGGATTAAGAGATGCAAAGCACTGAGACCCCAGTCAACAGTGCCGACAGTTAAATTAATGAATATTAAAAATATGAAATTCAATAAACAACAATTTAATATAATTCAATAACACTCATCTCTCAAATAAAATTCTAATTAAAACCCTATCACTCGACCAAGTGATGACCCATTTCATCTTTTGAATTAGCGTGCTAGATTTTTATCCTGTCGTGTGTTCCTACTCATCTGTATCTTTCTGGACTGGTAATCCAACTCACTCCAGATCTTCTAACCCAATGGTCTGTCAAGGATGGGTTTACGACCACCACCCCTTTGTTCCGAAAATAAAATTCCCACTTACCTGTGAAACCTGTGATTGCAATTAATATGTAACTGGCTTTGGCAAAAACGCACATCACTCGTTTTATGGCCATGTCAGTTAACTGGCTTGACACCTTTTGTTTGCCGAATTGATCTTAATACATATTGACAGCGTGAAATTACAGCCTCAGAGTCTAACATATACATATTGAAATCTGGTTAATCCTTACAAAGTGACAGCAAGATAAGTAACAAGCTTGTCTTAGCGACTACTGACATTTAGTTCTCAAGATAATATATTTCAGCTTGCTTATTCTAATGTTTGGCCATGCCTTGCTCAATTCTGAGTTGATGTTGATTCATATAATGACCAGACACTGCCCCCTCCCAATAGTCTCTCAGAGTTGGATTTACGACTCCCTTTGATCCGAAAATAGAATTCCTTCACTTACCTGTGAACAATGTTATGTAGCTGGTTTTGGCAAAAATAAGCGCATATCACTAGTTTTATGGCCATGTCAATTAACTGGTTTGACATCTTTTGTTTTCAGAATTGACCTTCATACATATTGACGGCACAAAAATTATAGCCTCAGGGTCTAACATATACATGTTAAAATCTGGTTAATTCTTACATGACAGTTGTCTTATTGGATGTATTTTTGCTGCCACCAAGTGTGGTTTATGCCTCTATGGACTTAGTGGCAGCCTTTCATTTAATCCCTCATCTTTCACATGGATTTTCCTTCTACAAATCTTATTTTGTTTCCTTCCTTCCAGAAATAATATAGTTCTTTTTTTTTTCTCCATTTGCTTAACATTACATCGGTTGACAACTGCTTTAAAAATGGTCATAATGTACAGTGTGTCATTTGAATATAAACACATACAGCACCTTAATGTGCAAACTCACATTGCTTTTAATGACGAATTGCACTTGAAAGGTGATGCTGTGTAGTCATATGATCAGTTCATAAAGGAAACTGACCCCAACAATGTCAAAGTGCCTGTTAATTTTAATTGCATCGACTTGCTGTATTGAAATCAGAGGGCAATCCACTCATAATTTTCTTATTGGCAAACACAATATAATACAGTTATTTACAACCCAGCTAATTAATCATACCAGGTTTGTTTTATTGGAAGTGTATTAATTTGCCTATTTTTCGCTCACTTTGCTCCAGTTGCAGAAGGTGTACATGTGTGATATACCACATGATGTGAATAAATGACCAAATAAAGGTAGATAAAGAGATTCAAACATGAAGTCACTGTTTGCCCAATTTATTGTAACATAGAACAATTAATTCTTGTCCCAGACTAATACATATGAAAAAATATTCTTGACTGACTTCGAAAATGAAAAGGACGTGAGGCTATGGTGTTTGATCAGCTCTGGCCTTATTTATCTGACATAACTAGCATGGAGTGTTTCTTGGGGAGGAAGCTGACAAACTTGGTGATGGGCTTGTAAGTGCACTCATACGTAAAGTTGTCTTTGACTATGGATTCTCGTTAGGAATGTTCTGGTGTCATAAGGTGAGCATCTTCAGCCATTATCTCATTGTCATCAGCAGTATCAATGTTCAACAGTAGTCTGTCAGTGCCCATGTGCATGAGGTGTGTCTTATCACTGTAGTGCTCTTTTATCTGTCTTTAAAAGAAGTCATGCATAATGTGCTTGCTCATATACAAAAACTATTTGCCTTTGCAGAATGAACAGCAACATTTTAAATATTTTCCTTAGGCGAAATGTTGAATCAGCAATAAGCTTGGCTTTATCACAAGATCTACCTGAATCAATGTTCTTAGGTATTTCACGATCTTCCCAAAGACAGTTGTTCATAAGCTTGAAGACTATTTTCTCAAAGTCTATACTTCACCCTTGTTGATAAATCTGTATTGGGAAAATAGTGTCATCTACATGCATCGATCAAACTCAGTTTGCATGGTGGACCGTGCCGACATGTATCCAAAGTGTCTGTTTAGGAGCTGGAGGTTTTGATAATGATAGAATTGTGTTCTGTTTGCATAAACCAGGAATTAGCTTCATGCATTCAGTCAGCTTTCCTCTTCGTTTTATTTCCCTCTAAAACAATTTGCTAATTACGTTGCCAATCTTCTGAAACACTCAAGGTTTCAGGGTAAACAGATAATCAATGTGTATGCAGTGAAGCTCATCAGGATATTCTTTGTTGACGTAGAATATAATCCTTGGGTGCATTTGCCACAATTAATTATAATGTGGGAGGGTTGTTACACTAGAAAACATTCAGTAGACTGAATGAAGTCTGATATGTAGAGTTTGACAGAAAAGTAGGTTTTCCATAGTCTAGAAAACATAGTGTTCTCTTTCACATATCAGCATTGAAATGATGCCATGGATGGTCTTCTCAATAAATAGGTACATATCTATGTCAGCAGCTTCAGAGTAGTACCTATGATTTTTAGTAGGGCTTCCCAGTTCACTGTGATAACAAAATTATTCTCAATTAAGCCCCAAAAATATTTTGCAGAGATGAAATCACAATGAGTAGAGTAAATTGTTTTATTACTGCTTAACAGGTGACTATAGGAAATCAGAATAAATTTTCTTGAAAGAAAAAGATTGACTCGAGTCATCAGTGTCTGTATGAAGATTATAAGTATTGGAAACCAATCACAGGTTCCAATTATCTATTGCAGGAGTATCTATTGTCAGTCTTCAAAATTGAACCAGCCGAGCACGCATGATTTTCCGTCAAAAGTTGATGAGTTGGAGATGGGGGGATTTTCTACCAAAAGATGCGTTGATGAGGGACACAATGACATGAGCTTGATAATGGAGAAGTCCACTTTGGATGATACCTATGCAGAGTTGGGTGAAATGGAAGCCATTGTACCACTTCCAGCTGGTTAGTATTGTATAGCACCATATTTACAAACCTTACATTTTACTGTGTTTTGTGTCAAATTTTACTTTTGTCAAATGTCTTGTATAGTAAACTTAAAACATCAAAAAAATTATAATCTATAATAAACGTATTTACTTCTGGAACAGATTCCTGAAATTTCAGTGCACTCTAAGTGGATGAACCATGCTACATGGTGTGTTGCAGTGACCTCTACTCTTTTAATTAAAATAAACTGCAGCTTATGTTAATCATTCAACCCCTTAGTGTATCAAGGTGCTATCTGCAGTGTTTTAAATTTTTGAGAGAAAAATACTGTTTAAAGATTTGCACTAGTTATGTTAGTATTTAAAGTATTTTCTATGTTTGTGTGTAATAAAATGGTATAATACTTATTATGTTAAGAGACTTATTTATTTAGAAGCTAAGCCCTTTTTTTGTCAAATATCACCATGATACATTCAAATATTTTAAATTATTTGAGCATCAAGGTGTAATTTGGCATGTGGAACCTTGATACTGGCAGACAACTCATTATGAAAAGTATGGAGGGCACGAGTGACCGACTGGTCTAAAGCGCTAACCGTTACGGATCATTGCCATCTCACCTCTGTCTGCGTGGGTTCGAGTCTAAGTTTCGGCTAATGTAGTTAAGTGAGAAAGCTTGCCAGTAGCTTCTCGTGGGTCGGTGGTTCTTTCTGGGGTTTTCCGGGTTCTTCCTCCACCACTAATACTGGCCGCCATGTATAGCCTATATTGTGCTGAAAATGGCGTTAAACAATAAAAAATAAAATTAAAAAATATGAAAAGTATATTCTTGTCCAATGGACCATTTTACAATGAAATAATCCAGTCTTTAATTGTTTCATGTGCAGTATTGCAGGTATTTTTTCTTTGAATTGTATATCATTTCATATGCAATCCTTAAAACAAATTCTTGAAACTACTGTTTCTTTTTTACTTTATTTTTTGAGCATAATCATAGAGTAAAAAAGGATGTGACTGTTTATATTCAGAATAACATGACATTGCATATTTTACACTACTTATCATGTGCTTCTAAAACATTTACAACAACAACTAATTGTTATTACTCCTTTGAAAGCTGCCGATGCACTTCAGAGTTCACTTCATCATCAGTTTCATGTTCACTTTCTGATATATCTGACACTAGAAGGTTGTCTTTTATATGTTTTGATATTGTTTTTTTTTCCTTCCTTATATAAATGAAATTCCTTGAAAGAATCCAGTCACAAAGAAATCTTAGATCTGTTTATTTATTGTTCGTTATTTTCTTGGTCTAGCATGTTCCAAGCTTAGTTGCTAAATATGTTTTGGCAAGTTGATTCCTTGACCTTGTACATGACAAAACTTTAATTTCCATGAAGGGATTTTCGTCAGAAGTTTAATTATGGATGCTTTGCTTTAACCTTTGTCCAAAATAATTTCAGTCAGTTTATTCATATATTTCTGGTGCTGATTTTCATGATCGGACAAACAAGCAAAAAATTTCACCCTTAAAAGAATCTGAAGTCACCTTATAGGGTTGGCTTGCTTTGTAATTTAAAAAAAACCTTTGTACTTTGATATCCTGCCAATAAACTCAGACAGTGAGTTTATTGCTTAGGGCTATGCATGTCTCATTGATACAAATTGTGTTTACTTGGTTTACATTTCCTCAGCTTGCCCAAATGGTTTATTTAAAATATTTATGATTTAACTGTTCTCTTTTGCTCAGTTTCAGAATCAGCTGAACATCCCAGTTTACAGAAAGCTGAAGTTGGGCTTCCACAAAGGGTTAGAATCAGAAGAAACTCTGGAGTAGAGAAGGCTGAAAAACAAGACCCTAAAGGAGGTAACTTGCAGTCTGCAAGCAAACAGAAAGAAAAAAATGCTGAAGAACAGAAGGAAAAAAATGCCGAAGAAGTAAATTCAAAGGCAGAATATGTTGAAAAACTGGAAAAGGAGAACAATTTTCCCAAACAACAGATGAATTAAAGGTGAGATCTGATGCATCTAATTCAGAGGAAGATAAATCAAATTATACTGCTGCTTTGACAAATACTAAAGATTCGAAAGAAGTAATCAACCCAAAGAAAAGGAGGGAGACCTTTGTTGTTCCATTGTCAGTACTTCAAAAGGGAGAAAACCATAAAAACGATTCAGCCGCAACATTGTCAAACTTTGAACCGATGGAATTTGAAAATATAGATGTCAAGGTCAAGATTAAAAAGGGCAAAGAATGAGTCTGACAGTGTTGAAGAGTGGAAGCCATATCAAGGCACATCTCGATCAAGGCCAAGGTCGAAGAAGACCACGTTAGAAGATCGGAGCTAAGTGAAAAAGATTGAGTCGGAATCATGCAGAGGACGGTCTAGATCACGTCCAAGGCCAAAAGAGACTCTCATTGACTTGGATAATGAAGATGAAGCTGTCAGTTTAAAGCCATCAACAAGATCACAGTCCAGGTCAAGATAAAAACCCAGGTTGGATTCTCCCAGTAAGGAAGAAAATATAAATGAAAATACATCGAGTTCAAAGTCCAGTGGAAGAAAAGCTGAAGAATCAGAAAAAATTGAAATGATAGAACAGACAGCTGACAGTATTATTTACTCTCTGCCTCTCAAAGGATGTTCTGATGATGAAGCCAGTATTGAAAAATCTCAGCAACGGTCAAATGTAAATTCCAGATCTAGGTCAAGATCTAGGTCAAAAGTTGGCATTGTGTTAACTAAACCAGATGCTTCAAAGAAAACTGATGAATCTACAAGTACAGCATCAAAATCTGATAATAAAGGTGATGGTGAAGCAAGATCATCAAGAAACAGATCAAAGTCAAGGTCTAGATTGAAAAGAGCAAAGAATGAGTCCGACATTGAAGAAGAGTGGAAGCCATCTGAAGTCACATTTCGATCAAAGCCAAGGTTGAAGAAGACCACGTTAGAGGATCGAAGTCCAGTAAAAAGAATCCATCAGAATCATGCAAAGGACGACCTAAATCACATCCAATGCCAAAAGAGACTCTTATTGACTCTGATTATGAAGATGAAGCTGTCAGTTTAAAGCCATCAACAAGATCACAGTCCAGGTCAAGATCAAAACCCAGGTTGGATTCTCCCAGTAAGGAAAAAGTTATACATGAAAATACATCACGATCAAAGTCCAGTAGAAAAAAAGCTGAAGAATCAGACAAAATTGAAATGATAGAACAGACATCCGACAATATTATCTACTCTCTGCCTCTCAAAGGATGTTCTGATGATGAAGCCAGTATTGAAAAATCTCAGCAACGGTCAAATGTAAATTCCAGATCTAGGTCAAGATCTAGGTTAAAAGTTGGCATTGTGCCAATTAAACCTGATGCTGCAGAAGAAACTGATGAATCTAAAAGGCATGAAGGAAAGGGAGTTAAATCTTGCTCTGCGCAGGAGGACAATAAGAATTTGAGCATATATCCTAACCTCAAAACTCCAACTTCTAAGGAAACTAGCAATAAATCTACCAAGGAAAAGGATAGCGTCTCAGTACATGAAGATAGTTCAAATATAGACGTTCTGTCACATGGAAAACATTCTCAAAAGTTGCTGTCTGTGTCACCAAATTCTATCTTTACGGATATTGAAGTACACAGAACTCAGAGTGATGATAACTTAATGACAAAAATTGACAAAGAAAATAATTTGCATTCATCTCCGACAAGTTTAATTGAAGAGAAAATCCATCCCAAGGTGGAACAAATTTTAAGTAAAGAAAACAGTGAGAAATTTGATCATTGTTCTATTCCTTTGGATAAAGACTGTTCATCAGGTGCTACCACCAGTGACTCCGATTCGTCAATGAGGTTTGTGACTAAAATGAGAGGTGAATCCTTGAAGATGGACCAAATAGAAGACAAAATGTTAGAAGTCACAGAAGAAAACATTAAACAGTCTACAGAGGACACGGAGGCAAATGATAGCAAAGCAGTAAAATCATCCAAGTCAAAAATTTGTAAGAGTACGGCAAAGAAAAGCAGGAGAGTTAGGATAACAGATGTAAAAGAAAGTACTCCTATGGTAAAAACGAACAAAGAAGGAAAGTTGACAAGTAAAAAAGAGAGCAGCAAAGATGAAAAAGAGGTTAGTTAAATCAGTCTCCTTCCAGAAATTGACAGTTACATAACAATATATGTACATGTATTGAATATTGCTGGTTTTGACAAAAATAGGGTACACTATATATATATAGGTATGGCTATTTTGTCTGTTTCTAGAATACATTTTGATTGAAGTTAAGTATTATCTGTATAATAACTTTTATGACTTGACGCTTGGTTAAACATTTAAGTGGGAGAGAAAATTATGATATAAATATTTCACACTAATGTCAACAATCTCAAGTACATTCATTATTATTATATTGCACTCAGAAGAGCTTTTAGTTGTATATATTTGTAAAGAACACTTTTATTTTATTCTTTTAGATCTGCATACTAGTGTATTTGCCAGGAATCGGGATTTTAATAAAACTGAACAAATTTTTAAAAAATTTCCTCCATGTTCTTCAAAAAATTCTGTGCAAGTAATAGAACATTGCACTTGCCCAGTAGAAAGTAATTTTTTTGAGCTGCAGGTCAAGATATTTTATCAGCCCTGAATTTATCTGCAGCAAAAACAATGATGAGAGAAATTTATTTTATGGTTTTGGTGGTAGATCAACAGAGCTTATTTAGTGCCTAGGCAATCAGAGTAAAATGCTTTGCTCAAGGACATGCCACAGGAGCTGGCTCTGGCATATCAGATGGTAGGATTTGAACCATGATCCTTTCAGATGCGAGTCAAGCATGCAAACCACTGATGTACTTGGCCTTGATTCAGATGTCTGAGTGCGAAATCCAATTATTTTTACTGCTTTTATTTGGGCAGCTGGAGGTTGCACTAAGGCCTGTGAAGTCATATCATCTTAAAGGTCCAGATGCTTCAGGTGTGGAATTGACCAGTAGGATCAATTTGTGAATAGAAACCAAAATATCTTGACACATGATGTTCTATAGAAATTTGTGAGTGCGTCTGTGATGAAGCTGGATACAGAATCTTTTACGCTCATGAACCTTGGAAAGTTACAATAGTCCTACATATAATCTGATGAACCTCTGAAAGACACAATGGTTATACATAACCTCATGAAACTCTGAAATCCACAATGGCTATAAATAACCTCATGAGCTTGTGAAAGCCACAATGGCTATACATAACCTCATGAACCTCTAAATGTCACAATGGTTATACAATACCTCATGAACCTCTGAAAGACATAATGGCTATACATAACCTCATGAACCTCGAAAGGTCAAAATGGCTATACATAACTTCATGAACCTGTTAAAGCCACAATGATGATACATAACCTCTAAAGGTCATAATGGTTGTGCATAACCTCATGAACCTCTAAATGTCACAATGGTTGTACAATACCTCATGAACCTCTTAAAGACACAATGGCTATACATAACCTCATGAACCTGTAAAGGTCAAAATGGCTATACATAACTTCATGAACCTGTGAAAGCCACAATGACGATACATAACCTCTAAAGGTCATAATGGTTGTGCATAACCTCATGAACCTCTAAAGGTCACAAATGTTATACATAACCTCATGAACCACGTCCAATCAAAATGAAGTTGTTCAAATTTGAACACTTTTCCTACATGATTGAGACAAGTGAAGTACACAGCTTGAATGGACTCATAAATAATCAATTTTCCACTGATAGTCCTACTTTGTACAAATACCTTTCATTCAACATCTGTAATGGCTTCTTACTGGTACATAGTCATACTTTTAATGTTAAGCTTGCAAAGTATCCTTTTGAAGTCAACTACATCGGCGGCCATTTTCGGCCGATATACAGTGCACCACTGTTACTATTGGTTAGTTGCTGCTACATACTAAGGGAGGCAACTCAGGCAATCCAAAAGTTGTCACTAGTACAAAGCACTAAATTATTGGCTTGATCCACCAAGGTGTAGATAGGGTTAACATATCAGAGCCTTGGCTAGCAAAGAGGAGCAATCTCGTAATCCTGATTTATTATGTAACATCATGGACCTTGGGGCTAATGCCAAGAGTATATACTGTGAACCATATTTTATTCATGAGACTCGTGCTGCATATAAGATTCCTCTATGCAGCAAACTACACATTTAAAATCGAACAAACTCTTAAGACAATAAGATAGTCTTTCCCAGCACAAATATATTTTGTAAGGTTTAGCACCATTTTTCAGCACAAATATATATATATATGTAAACCCACAAATTTAAGAAACTAAAATGTCATTTTTGCAACACCTTGAAAATTGTTACATTGAAATTACAGTACATCAAGAGGCAAAAAGTTGCCATCAAGAGCTGACTTAGCTTATGAGACGTCTGATTAATTATTCTTATATTAGTCACCTTATGTTTTGACTTTCTTTCTCTTTTCCTCTTGTCATTCACTGTCCAGTACATGGTCTAGAATAACAACTGTCGTTTTAAAATCAATTTTTTGTGTGTATTTTAGTCAGTGGAGGTGGCGGCATATGTGTTTTGATGAACAATTTCTCTCAAATCATGATATTCTCCCCAAACCTAATCATAGGAGGGGTGAAAAATATTTGACATGTAAAGCAATTGCTACCTTTTGCATGACCTTTCACTAGTACATCTGTACATTTGATAAAGTTTTGCATGTAGAGCAGTTATTCAGCAATTCTTGTTGAGTGGTATAATTTTTGGTTTATCTTTTTTTTTCAGAACCAAAGTTTAAAGAATATTCGAAAGCGGCTGAACCTGCTGAAATACAGCACCAGCAAGATTATTCTCCAGGACTGTAATAAAAAACAGCACGCTAATGTTACAGAATCTCCCTCTCGTGGCATCAGGCGAACAGCAGATGGTGCTTTTGAGACAGATATTAGCTATACAGAGTAAGGTTATTGGGTTATCTGGTCAAGTAAGCTTATGTATGGTCTTGCGTTCAATTTGCAATGTCTAGCATGGATTGTCCAGTCAAAATTGCAGTCTGTAACTTCTTATCTTAAACCATAACCGATCCTGGCTTATATAGTTTATGCATCATGTTTTCCAGATTACCCAATCTGTTCCTGTCCCTTTTGGAGGTGATGCATACCAAGATTTAGCTGTCAGCTTGCGTATATCTATCCCTTCTGGGGATGTTAAATTTTTCAGCAGATCTGGTTCTCTTGGAAAGATAGCACTTGTGCCTCTCTCCAGCTCTCTTCCTGGCAAACTGTAGGCTGCACAGGGATCCACTGGCAGCTCATAAATGTTTATGATCCAAATTTCACAATCACTTCAGTTGGTGGGCAAATTGAGTCCAGAGCCCCCTTGCATGCCCCTGTAGAACATTTGACATTAAAACTAGTTATTTGCACATTTTATAAAAGTATGCATGCCCAGGGCATCATGGACGGAAAACTGACCATACCTTTGAGAGAAAATAAAGAATTTAACATGCCTCTTAAATTAGAGAGAATGTGGTCAGTAAGGAGATGACCAAACAAGGCAAATTGAAATGATTTGTTTGTAGACTGAAAACAGTACTTTGTTTTACATCTGAAAGATAAAATCATGAATGATTTGCACACCATAAGCATGAAAACATAAGTGAACTTTATTAAGTCATGACTTAAATAAAGTGGATAAGGATTGCAGTAATCAATTCAGTGGGAATAATATTTGTACCAGAGATCAACACACTCGATAATCAGTTAAGTAGATATTATATCGGTATGAGGATCATCACAACTGAAATTATACTGGTATTACTGCATATGGGGTAATGCTACCAGGTGAAGTGGGTCGACAGGTTGCCTAAAAATGTTAACTTCAGCTTCTGTTAGGAAAGTGAAAATGACTTCACTGTATGATTTTTTAGAGGTACATTGAATGACTACTCTTTAAGATACTCACTTACCTTAACAAGGTTTGTTCCCTTATTATGCTACACCTCAAAGCAAAATATTGGCTTCAAGTCATCAAATAGTTGGTGTTGATTTCATTTGCGCCAACAAACTCTTGCCCATTTTCAAACATGTGTTTTGATAGCTGATTGACCCTTTCCGAGTAAGTTAGCAACTATCACTGTCTGATTTCTGCAAGTTATCCTTTGATGATAAAAGAATACAGATTTGTGTTTTAAGAATAGAATCGGTAAAATGAATATTGTAAATGCCATGTGTACATGATTTCCTTTATAAAAATCAGTGGAACCATGAGTAATTGGTACTAAACCTGCCATTTGGAAATAACGGCATACATTACTATGTCTGGGAAGTACTGTATTATTAGATTATCTATTTTCGTAAACCATTGGGAAAATAGATTCAGGAAAATGTACAATCCATAGCATGCAGATCCTAAATATTATCCAATTGAAGATTTAGTTTTAAAATGCAATTATGTAGGTCACAAACATAGGGAACAGTGCTATGTTGTGGAATTCGAGAGTTGCTGTGAGATCAGGTTGTTTCTGACAACTCATTTTTGTGAACATTTGAAGACAGGAAACAACAGTAAAGCAAATACTATTTAATGCCTAACGAATCTAAAAGTACCTTGGCAAATAATTTTTAAGCATTCCTTTCATTTGCAATCCAATCAATTAACTGTTGTATCAGTGGTTACATTAAGAAAACTCCTTCCTTGAAATAAACATGATGACTGTCGATTTGTTTGGAAAGAAGGGTTTAGTTCATTCAAATACCAACTTTAATTCTCGAATGTGTTATCTATGGACAGTTATAGTATTGTTTTTTTCAGCAACAAAGAAATTAGGACTAGCAATATAATCTGAAATATGTGTGCATTTGCATTCACGTACATGGTACAGGTGTTGTTTCAGACAAGTTTAGACATCTTTGCAACTGCCATTTTATTGTGAACTTTCAGTTAGTAAGAAAAAATAATTAAGGGTAGTTGAATAATTTTTTTTATAACTTGCAATTACAATACATTCTAGTTGAACTGATGGCAATGTAAATTTTTTTTGGTTCTATTTTTAAGTGAGAAAATTTACTAGAGATGGTGCCATCTAAAATCTGTATGATAATAATGCTATGTATTTTTGCTAATGCTATTATTGTGCCAATTCAAGTGACATTACCTGATGATCGATTAATAACATATTACTGTACAATTCCTGTTCATTTTTATTCTATTAGAAATTAGTCTATTTATTCTTCAGCAGAGAGAGAGAAGAGGACTTCAAGAAACCAAGACGGGCTGCATCCGCAATAGTCAGTTATGTTTTGCCTAACATCAGAAAGTAAGAAGTTATATGATACTCTTTTTCTAAAACCCATTTTATCCTGAATACGACAATGGTCGTAGTACCTCATTCTATCCTGAATATGTCAATGGGAGAAGTATCCCATTTTATCCTGAATAAGGCTACAGTTGTACTCTACTATTTATGTATGTTGTGTCTCTTGAAACACGTGTTAATCTTCACAAATTTATGTGTTCTTCTTCACCAACACAGGAAATGGTTACAGTCTGCATACACAGTGAAATTCATTTTAAAGAATGTAGTTGGAAAAGAAATTGTTGGCTTGAAAATTAGTCGATATAGTGATTAACAGTGACTCAGTTGCAAACAGGGATGTTCATAGCGAGGATAGCGACACTTAAGTTGACTATTTGGATGATTCTGATGATAATATTGATTTAAATGACGTGTTAGAATTGAATCAAGTTTAGGAAAGAGATGATGCATGGCTTTATGCACTTTTCAACAATGATTGAGAGAATGAAGCTGACTTTGAAAGGCTTTCAATAGGAATGACATAGTGATGATGTGGACTTAAACATTTGGACCAAAATTGTACTGATTAATTACCTTTATCTTGCTGAAAGATTTCTGGGATTAATTTGGGACAAGTTTTCATGAGAAACTGCACACTGAAGTACATGTTCTAGAATGTGAAGTGAACAAAACACTCCAGGTGTTTTGTGAATTGTAGTGAAATTATTACAACTTTAAAACAAACGATGCTAGAAATTTTAACTTTGGACCGAAATACTAGAAATAGAATTTTATTTCTTTTATTCATATACTATTAACCCTTTCATCACTAAGTAACTTCACAGGCATAGAGCCCTAAACACTAAGTAACTTTGGACTTGTAAAGCAGAATAAACTACGGACTTTGAAAGAACATAGCTTTGCCAACTCTAAAGATATCTGCCAGGATTTGGTATCAAATTGTAGGTTAAAAGTAAACTTGTATGACTAATTCAATAACATGTGCACATCTATTATAACTTTTAAATTACAGGTGCAAACAGGTAACACATCAGGAAAAATGTACAATTATTTTTTTTACCACATTACATGACTAATATTTCAAACACTTCATCTAAATCAAAGATTTCAAAGTATTCCAAAGCTTTCCTGGAGCCATTTAACACTTCAGTGGGTCCAACTCTCTCAGAAAACTAAAATAAATCCCTTTTGGTTAATTGAGAACAAAAACCTGTGGAGGTCACACTTCATCTGGTTCAAAACCTTCAAAGTCCTTGTCATCATCATCACTGTTGACCACAAGCACATTCAAATGCATCTCCAGATGTTTTCTCTCATTTTCAATCACTGTGTAAGGCCACAACAGCAAAATATTTTGATAATTCATAATCTGACACTTCATTCTCATCTTGCTTCGAACTCCCCCATTTTGAATAGAAATTCACCATTCGCATAACATGCTTAGAATGTGCTTGCTCGCCTTGAGATTTCTAGTTGAATTCAAGCTTAACTCGCGAGATAATCCAAGTATAATATCTGTATTACAAGAAGGAACTTTTTAGAGGTATCCCAAAATTTATGTTTCTGGTACATACTATGACTTTAAATAAGCACACTATTTTATTCATCTTCATGAACAAAGGATTCATTAGAATTGCTTCTCAGGAATCGGGCACTGCAGTTAAATTTGGTAAACAGAATTAACTGGGTTAATTCCTTTGTTTTTGAGAATTTACTGGGTGCTACACAAGCCTGTCATGTCACATCCCATGAAACATTTTTGTTTTGACTATAAAATAATTCAGAATAACTTTTTTCAAGGAGTTTTAATTAATTGAAATGATATTTGATATGAGGCTTTTAAATAAGAAGACTTAGACCCTATTCAATTTTCACCTTTTTTCCACAAAACCCTTTTGCATATTTTAATTTGGTCAGTTTAGTTTTGCTCAATAACTTTTGAAGGATTACATAAACACTGATCAATTTTGAATTTTTTTTATAATTTGTCATCAAAAATAAATTGATCAGTCCTCAGCTATCTGATTTTCAGTTTTTGTTTCTACTAAATAGCATTTTAAGGAACTAAGGTATGGACTGAAATCAGATTTAACCTGTTTTTTACATTAAGAAAACCATGGGTAAATTTAGAGTTTCGACTTTTCTAGTAAAAGCTTACTATCCCTTTTTGATTCTGAAATTCAAATCCTCAATTTTGATTCTGCTCAATATCTTTTAGTATACTTCATGGATTGAAATGAAATTTTGTATGAGGCTTTCCATTACGGCTTTGGTCGAAGTTAATATATACAAATTCTGTGCAAAGTTTACGATATTATGGCCCATACATGGCCTAGAAATTTTCACTTCAGTTTCTGCTTAATATCCTTTGAAAATCTACATGGATTTGAATCAAGATTTGGTTTGAGGCTTTATATTAAGAAAATCTAACTTATGTTTTATTTTTATTATGTCCTCCTTCAGACACGTTGACATATGGATCATTATATCACCATGTATATCCACATGTCTGTCTATATATTAAAAAAATCTGTCTGCCCACACTTTACATTAACTTCAGTGTTAAATGTTTACTTTAATTTCAATTAAATACCAATTTTATCTTTGGATTTGGAATACAACTTCATGATGTACTTTAATATATTTTTTCTTGAATTTGCCTGTTTTTTCCACTAATTGTGATAGCAGAATAAACCTGAGATCAATAATACAGTCTTTTACTTTGATTATACTTCCATAGTGTGACCAGTGTACATGTATCAAATACAGTTGTCAGCAAAGTTATTATACAAGATACATAGTTGCATCTGATGTGCACTGCACTAAAATAGTAAAAGTTATTTTTAAATACATTTCATGCTTAACTGACTTGTCTACTATTGTTCAAGGCAGGCATATGATAGTTTTATCCAGTTATATTTTTCATCATATGGTTACAGTTAAAAATCACAATCTAGTTTATTTCCAGGCAGAATATGTGCCTGCCAGGGGTTGAGAGTTGTGCAACTTAGTGTGTGGACATATTTTTGGGAAATAACAAACCTCCAAAAACTTGATCTGTTTGACCTAGATTTCACACTTGATTGACATTGTTGAAGTTGTTGTCAGTTTCTTCAGTTCCATTGGCTACAGTCATGGAAACAGACTCAGTGAATCATGGTGAGTACAAACACCTTTTCCAGCCTTAGGTTACAGTTACATTCATTTTATGCTCAAGGTAGGCTTGACATGCAGATCTTGGACAGCATTTTGTTACTGTTATATTTTATAATTTGGTCTGTGTTTGACACGGTCTTTTGAAGAAAGCAATTTCTTTTTTATGTTTAGTAGATAACAAAATATATGTGTCATGTTCAGTACTACTGGACAAAGACCAGAAGAGCTTATGGGATGGCTTATTGTCATTCATATGTAGTCCATCATCTATCCATCTGTTAGCACAAGTTTGTTATCACTACACCTAAATTACTTGGAGTATTAATGTGAAACTTTACAGACTTTCATCCCAAGTTAAGTCACTGCTACTCCCAAATATTGTTACTAACATGGGTTTTCATGAGAAGACTTCTTATGATGTCGAGTTGGTCCTCATTGAAAATGTTGTTGATTTGATAATCAACATGGCTACCATTACAGCCATCTTGAAATTCTTGACCTCAGATGAAAATCGCTCCAAAAGAACTGTTACTTCCATTGACATGGAGGTTTTCATCAGAAGGCTTTTTTGTTTCTTATGTCTAGTTGATCGTAAATGATATGGTTCCATGGAGACATCCTTAATGGATGGTCATATCAGTGTGGAGTTTCACTAAAAGACTTGCGATGTCAGTTGGTACCAACTGAAAATTATGCCAATCTCACATCCAGTATAGTCACCATGGTCACCATCCTGAAAATCTTTTGCAACTCATCCTAATGTAGCATTGTATTTTGAGTGTCTGATTACAAGTTTCTTGTTCTGTACCCCACAAATTGCTACCTCTGGGAAGGAATAAAATGGAAAAATATGCCTAATACCTTAAGTGAATATCTGTCCAAAACAATGTTGCTGCTTAAGACAATAAAAACTGTAACAGTACAATTACTTTATTTTAAACAATGTATTTGAAAATTAAAATGTTCATGATTTGTATTAATGTGCTGACTTGCATGTTAAAATATTTTAATGGATGCTCATGTATTGAAATGTCAAGGTTAAAATCACCATGGCCAGTGAAGATATAATTTTGTTTCGAGGTTGTAGTAATGACAATGGACCAAATGCAAATAGACAATTTGTAATATTACTCAATGAATTAATTTACAAACGAAAGTAAATAAGTAAAAACTATATACAAAATGCTAGAAAATAATAAACAAACACTATATAATAATATGAAGAAGATCTGGAACTGGAAATTCCATAGTGCAGTTCATTTCAGGTGAATCAGATATTCAGACATGTTCATTCTTAAGCACATTATCAAAAGTTTATTACAGTGTCCAAGGAAAAGATAATAATACAGTACAGAAGAAAAAAAGATAAGAAAGGGGAATTGTCAAAGAAAAAAGATTATTCTACATTTTAGCACTATTAGTACATTTAGTACGATGTATCATTTTCCTTTGCCCCTCTAAAATGCATGACACTCAAATGTAGGTTAATTGGGGACATTGTCCCATGCCTTTTGTAGCCTAGGTGCAACGCTGTAAATGGCAAATATCATCCACATAGAGTTTTCAGTGGAAGACTAATCATGACATCTAGTTTGTCATGAATGGAAATGGTGCCAATCTGACCTCAAATATGGCAGCCTTGTTTAAAATTCTTGTAGTTACTTCTAGATGTAAAGTCTTGTCACTATTGGGTTTTAACAGACTTGTGGTATCTGGCTGGATCTGAAGGAAAAAGAATCAAATCTGACATCCAATATGGCCACCAATTTAATGACCTTTAAAATCTTTTTATTGCTACTGCAGAATTGGTGGTCATCTCAAAAAAGGGTTTTCACTAAATGGCTTCTTTTAATATCTAGTTGGCCCTGAATGAAAATGGTTCCACACATGCATTCATTATGGTCTCCACAATGAACATATTACAAATCTTGTCACCAATTTTTTTGAATGATTGGTCTTATTGGCATGTGTTTTTATCAAATATCTTTTAATTGTGTCTAGTTTGATCTAAATTAAAATGTCAACCTTTAATTTAATATCGCTGTCATGGCAGCTAATTTGGATATCTTATTGCTCGTAAATATCTGATATAATTTTAACCCTAAGCAGGTTAAAAGAAGACATGAATTCCTAGATTGTTTTTCGGACAGTAGAGCATCAGTCCCATCAAGTGACTTTTGTTGTAATACAGATATCCATGGCATCAACGATATTCATATTTTGTTTTTAGTTTTTAAGTTTCTGATGTTCACATTCTTATTTTTAACCCACATCATTGTGTGCAAAAAATATGGAAAGATTGTATGCACATTTATTTATTTTCATCCTCTCCTATTTGGAAACTTAATTATCACTGGCAAATTTTGTTGCTAAGTACTACAAAGAAGATTGTGGATAAATCCCATGTAATTCTTAACAATCAGACTTGCATGCGTACCTTGTTTAATTCATAAGTCCAGTTGTTATTAAAAGATTCTAGTGCACAGTCTCAGTCCTGTGTTGGTAATCAAGTCCATTATAAATGCCACCTGGTCAATGCACTAAACTGCCACCATGCATGTAGGCTTCATTCTCACAGCTGAATAGGGCATATTTTTTATTTATTACTTTTCTTTCCAGGAAACTGAGAAGAGAGGATGTGATTTCTAATCATGGATTCAAAGCTCCAGTTCACACATCACCAAGCAAAGGTAATGATAGACATAAGCACTAAGTTCCAAATAAGTAACTTTCCATTGGCACTGGCACTGCCAATGTTATTGTTAATGAAAAGTGAACATAAAGGTGTCATTTCCTTTTAAAGAAACAGACAAAAATTGTACACTAAGATTAATTTTATTTGTAATGATGTTTATCTCTTCAGTCACCAATAGAAATAGTGTGAGAAAATGTTGAAATAAGTATGCATATTTACTTAGAATATCAAACTTGTGTTCCCTCAATTATATCCACCACTTTTAACACTTTTTTAAAAGCATTTTTAAACTTGCTACTTATCTGAATTATTTCTAAAAGTTTTTTGATAATGATTTTTCTTTTTATAATATATTGTTAATAGAATACTTAGTGATGCAAGAATTAGACTTTTCATTGGAAAATCATGGTTGGAATTTTTAATTTCCTGATATTTATTTTTGTTGTTTTAACTACATTGTGGATTTTCATTGGTGGCTTTGCATATTCTCATCACATATCTGGTGCACTTGCACCTCATGGTTGATCTGCGTTGTGTGGTGGTGGCAATAATATTACTTATAGGTTTTAGGTATTGAATTTTCATGTTACAATTACATCAGTATCAATTGCACTTTTATGCTTGTTATTTGATTGCTTAATATTAATCGTAGAGGTGTTGTTGGGCATGAAACAAAATACTAAAGAAATGTAAATCAACGTAATGTTTCGTAGAAGCATAAACGGTAATTATCGTATTGATGTTTTTCAGTCATAATGTTTCCTACATATATACACACAGACAAAATGAGATACTATGGTGTAGAAAACAACTTAGAAGAGGTTATCGAACACGTACTTATTGACTGTATAATACTATTTGCAAGGATAATAATTAGGCCTCAGAGAAATTACACCAGTATATGGGCAACATCTTCAACCAATCTATGACTAACAGCACGGCGGAGTCCCTGGGCAGGTCCAATTTTTAATCACAAAAATTCAGTCATATCTCTATGATGTCTACATTGTTGCAGTTTATAGTGATGTACAGTACTAGGGCATGATGCCGCTGATGTGTAGCATCATGTCCCCACACTCACATCATCCTGACACAAGGCCGACCATTCCTATGACACACCTCCCAATGCTGGACGCCAAGCGAGTCGGCTACCAATACTATATTTATAAGGCTTTGGCATGACTAGTCCTGGGATCGATCCCGTGACCTCTGTTCATGGGAGGGTGGAATGCGGACGGAGGGAGGGAGAGAGCATATACAAACTGAAGACAGACACATGGAGGAAATATAGACATGCAAAAGAAAGATAGAGAGAACACGGATAATTGCATTGATTACAAGCAAAGATAACACAGATTAAGAGAGTGTAAATGGGGACGAATGGTAAAAGCCATACAAAACTACGTGTAAGCAGTGAAAGGTTATAAAATCGACATACAAAGGGATATTGACGATAAGTATGTCGAAAGATAAGTCAAGTGATAAGCACTTGCCCTTGGATGGCCTATAGAACACATGTGTCTATTGTTTGATCCGGGAAACACACGCACACTTTCTTTAGCTTCTTAAGAAATTTGTATAAATTTTCATAATGACTGATTTAAAGCCGTTATGAACAATACGATGATCTCTGAATGCAAAAAATGTTTGTCCACAATACAACCAGAATGAAGAAAAATGTATTTTTCTAGTAAATCAACTGGCCCTTGGTCACACACAAGATATAAAACTAAATTATATGATGGTAGTATAACCAAAGAACAGCAATACATATAAGAATAAGAAAAATAAATACAAGAACTGCAATATCTGGTGTGAATGTAACTAAAAGTGATGTACATTCAAGGTGCATGGATTTGCAAATCTTCTAATTTCAAATTCATGACTAGATGTCGGTACCTATAATCTAGCACCTTGCTCTGTAAGTTCGGAAACTATAATACTGTCCAGGAGAAGCTGAAAACATCAACCTACAATTCATTTGTAAAATCTATAATTTCAACATTCTACGAAATGGTCAATAAAAGCAAGTGAGACCCATTTTTTTGTTGTTGGTAAAGATGAGCTGACGGAAGTTTGCGTCTGGTAGAATTGATTTCATGTTTGTGCCTTTAGAGCATTTAATTCTGTGATAGGTCCTATCTGTTAGTACATTAATGTTTCTTTCAGGTGCGACAAATTCAGTTCAACAGGACGTACCTATGACAAACAATCCAGATAGCCAGCACTTAGGGTAATGGAAGAAGCTTGCGGATGTCGAGCTTTAGAATCAAACGTAAAGTTAATTGTGCATGAAAAGAGATAAGATGGTTTGCAGTTCGTTGTATGTCATTAACCTAGACAAAACTTCGTGGACTGTTTGAATGTTGGATAAGGAAGAAGCTTACTGCTTTGTGATCAAACGGTCAAATGCCAAGGTCACAGTGACTAACAGAAAAATAGTTTCTCCACGATATTACTAAGTTTACATCACATAAGTACTTGGGTAGAAAGGTGCAATGGTTTATGGGTCCAAATTCAAAGATGAAGGTTACTGTGACCGAGAGAAGAAACTTGGTTAATGAACAATATCAGTACTTGTACATCTCAAACCTGGGTTAGATTTCGCTTATACTTTTCACTTGCGAAAATATAAAAGCTGTTTGATATTGGTGTCAAAAACTCAGAGGTCAAGGTCACTATGATGGTAGGAAGAAAATGGTTTCTGCACAGTTTTTGTCACTTCTCAGCTATGTACATTCATCAAGGCTTGAGATGGTCTTGAACGTAAGGTGTGGACGATAGTAGTAATATGGTGCGCATATTCATTTTGTGTTCATAAGTAAAAGTCCCGGTCATTATGCCTCAAAGTACATTAAGGATTATGAGAAACTTTTATTCTAGAAGTCAACCAATTTCGATTGAATGCATTTGAGTTAATAAAGACGAGAGGTCAGAAGCCGCGATCATAGCAACAATCATAACAAAGTTGGAGCAGTAAATTGCATTCAAGACCGCATAGCTTGACAATAGGTTCAGTTCTCTGAAACCCACTTGTCAAATCTCTCTAAAACCAACTTTATCCTACTAGTAAGTACTGACGGAATTATTAAGGTATGACTTGGCGTATAATGCAATGGGGACCTAATATTAAAAAATGATATAGTAACTTAGTTTTCTTTCATCCAATGTTCTACCCAGCCAGTCGCATTGTTTTCGCACCGGTTGCGCGCGGAGGGATTCTCTGTCTGTGACTGTAGTGTCAGTTGAGCCAATTTCCTTCTCGGATGCGGAAGTAACACTAAAGAGTGCGATGGAGATGACGGAAAATCAATCAAACGAAAGTATCCAACAGATATCCAAAATCAGTGTCAACCGATTTGACACCAGAGCGGACACATGTCCTTGGTTGGGTGTGAAGAGCCCATGTATAGAGCGTTTGATCCGGGTGCCTAAGTGCGTTGAAAGCACTTATAAACTTCGTGTAGCTTCTTAAGTTATTTGTTTATATTTTTATAATGGCTGATTTATATCTGCCAGATTCTGTACATATACTGAAGAACGTTTGTCCACAACAAGCCAAGATCTTTAGAAAAACTATTTTTGCGAGTAGGTCATCTGTCCTTTGGGGGTATGTACATATGTTATAATATATAAATTGGTTGTGGTAGCAAAGAGAAAAAAGAAAACAATGCATTTTATCATCACAATAAAAACTAAACAATATAGAAAAGTAAACATATTTCCATTCACGAGGTTGTCGTATAGTTTGCGAAATGATGCCATATTTCTTCATTAAAACAATTATGCAAAATATAAAAATTCCTTTGAAGTTTCAGTATTCGGAAACTTCAAGTATTCCACAAATTGAAACATACCCGTCCTGGCACGAAGTGTACTGAGAATGTTTTCTTTATAAATCGTTAAATGGCGAACAAAAAATAGAATGAATGTTTGTCTTAAAAAACTTTTGAGAATTCACATTTTCTACTTTCGCATGAAATGATTAGATTTGCATTTGTTTTAGTTAGGTCGATTAAACGATACTGTTTCGCTTTTTTACAATCTTAAAATTAACACTTTGAAAAATAGGAACAAAACATTCCTCTTGGTAAGCCGTTTATGTCAAATTCAGTTTTATTTTGGGTGGAAATTCGTAAGCGTTTATACCATAATTTCTTATTTGTGTAACTTTACACATGGATGTTTGTTTATTCATTGAAAAACATAAATATGAGTGTGAGGCACCAGTATGTATGTATGTATGTATGTATGTATGTATGTATGTATGTATGTATGTATGTATGTATGTATGTATGTATGTATGTAAGACTGGTTTAAAGACACATATTTACTTAAACGCATAATTGAGTATGAGGTACTTGGCTTTTTGGGTACTTCTGCATGCCAAGTCTATAGCAGTTATTGTTATAATTTGCCAAATACTAAAACTAATCAAGAATTATAAATAAATGCTAAATGTGCACGAAAGACACAACATGGTGTCAGCACAATGCATTTAGTCCTACATAAATAACATTGTTGCAGCATAATACAATTCGTTTTGTATCATAGGCATCATTTTCTTGCATAGTTTAACTGACTGATAAGGAAGAAGCCTGGTGATTTTGGGATCAAAAGGTCCGAGGTGAACGTCAAAGTGACTGACCAACAAAAGTCGTTTCCGCACAATATAAATATATTTTTTCATCTCATATGTTCTGTAGTATACGACGATTTACGCTCACGTAGTGCCATTTATGGGAGGTATAATTGGGTTTACAATTTCCCGCCAGATTTGCCGAGTAAAGCGCTGTCAAAGGTCAATATATTTAAAACTTTTAATAAGGTGTTTTTCCCAGCCAGTCGCAATACTTTCGCACCGGTTGCGCGCGGAGAGATTCTCTGCTTGTGACTGTGGTGTCAGTTGAGCCAATTTCCTTCTGGGATGCGGAAGTGACAGCAAAGCGTACGATGCAGATGACGAAAAATCAGTCAAACGAAAGGATCCAAAAGATATCCAAAATCAGTGTCAAGCGATTTGACACAAAATAGCGGACACATGTCCTTGGATGGGTGTGAAGATCCCTTGTATAGAGCGTTTGATTCGGGAGCCCAAGTGTGTTGAAAGCACTTATAATATTCGTGTAGCTTGTTAAGTTATTTGTTTACATTTTCATCATGGCTGATTTATGTCTGCCAGATTCTGTACATATACTAAATAACGTTTGTCCACAACACACCAAGATCGTAGAAAAACACTTTTTGAGAGTAGGTCATATGTCCCTTGGGCATATGTACATATGTTATAATATATCAATCGGTTGTGGTAGCGAAAAGAAAACAAAGCAATGCATTGTATCATTACAATAAACATCTAAACAGTATAGCGAAATAGACATATTTCCATTCACGAGGTTGTCGTATAGTTTGCGAAATGATACCATATTTCTTCGTTAAAACAATTATGCACAATATAAAAATTCCTTTGAAGTTTCAGTATTCGGAAACTTCAAGTATTCTACAAATTGAAACATACCCGTCCTGGTACAAAGTGTACTGAGAATGTTCTCTTTATAAATCGTTAAAAGGTGGACAAAAAATGAAATGGATGATCGTCTTGAAAAACATTTGAGAATTCACATTTCTACTTTCGCATGAAATGATTAAATTTGCATGTGTTCTAGTCAGGTCGATGAAATGATACTGTTTTGGTTTCTAACATTCTTAAAATTAACACTTTGAAAAATAGAAACAAAAACATTGCTGTTGTTAAGCTTTCTATGTCAAATTCAGTTTTATTTTAGGTGGAAATACGTAAACGTATATACCATAATTTCCGATTTGTGTAACTTTACTCATGGATGTTGTTTATTCATTGAAAAACATCAATATGCGTGCGAGACACCAGTATGTATGTATGTATGTATGTATGTATGTATGTATGTATGTATGTATGTATGTATGTATGTATGTATGTATGTATGTATGTATGTATTTATGTATGTATGTATGTATGTATGTATGTATGTATGTATGTATGTATGTATGTATGTATGTACATACGTATGTATGCATGTAAGACTGGTTTAAAGAGACATAGTTACTGAAACTCATATTTAGTATGAGGTACTTGACTTTTTGGGTACTTCCGCATGTCTAATCTATAGCAGTTCTTGTCATAATTTGCCAAATACTACCACTAATATATTTGCAGGATTATTTGAAACAATAAAAGTTACAAAAGGCCTTAAGTCATTATACCATCGGCAATTTTCATCTTTCTTCTAATTTTGAAACAAATTAATTGCAATGTTGAAGGTAAACGTCAACCACATTTGTTTCATTCGATGTTATATCTCTGTTTCTTCCGATGAATTGGTTTTTCTTGATCGGACCTAGCTGACAGTTATTGTAGTCCGTATCTAGTTTAAACTATCTTTAGTATTTATTGATTTATTTGGATTTGGTCACACCAGAAGGCTAATTAATCAGGCACCCAGTCAAGTTCTACTTGGAGTGTAAGTGTGTACTGATTCTATGTAATGTATCCGGGTAGTGGGGTCCGCTTAGAGCACCACTTGTGGGCATGAACAGTAACTTAATGTTAGGAATTTACCGGGCACGATTTGTTTCATTTATTAGCCCAGACGAATGCAGGGATGTGTACACCAACAATACGTTAATCTAGAATGTTGAGTACAATCCGACCGAAAGTGGAAGATCTTACTTTAAAGTCAATGGCTATTTCTCCTGTAATCGTAAAGGTAGAATGTACTTCCTTGTTTGCCAAGGCAAAACCCCACCAGTCAATCCAAACCACTACCGACCTGAATCTTGACACAAGGGTCATAACTCAAAATTCTCTATTCGTATTGTTTATCTTCTTCCTATACATTCAGGTATAAGATTTTCAATAAATGATCAAATTGTACAGAAATTTCACCTTTTGTATATTTGACCTTTGACCTCCGCGTATGGAAACCATGACAGAGACGAAACATACTTATCGAACAAGTTTCGTGAATTTCCACTTAGCTGTTACGGAGAGATGAAGGGTTTTACAATATCCACTAGATAAAGAAACGAGATAATTATCAAGCATAAACGCAACAGGTTAATTCTATCCAATAATTTAAACTCTTAATGCTGTATAACCTTTCAACCTGTGATTCCCACTACTAAACTGTATAGAGTTGGGATCAATGTGCCGCTCGCTACAGCTCGAGCCGTTCACTGCTAAGCCAACATCCTTACGGAAGTTTAGCAGCAAGATGGACGAAAAATCTTTTAAAAACTTTACAGCGATGGATGACATGATTTCGTTACTTCTAGATCTTAGATGCTATATGGATGAATGCATTCTCTGCAACAAATATATAATAAAACGGGAGCAATCAATAATAACATTGTAACGATGCTACATGTTTCCTATTTCCAATCATTTGACAAATCTTGAGGTAAGAATTTTGTCCAATATCAAATCTGATTTATTCAGTCTACCATGCGTACTCCCGGAAAATGTTACACACATCAAACCTTGTCTGAACATAATTCTGTAATCATCAATCACCATGTACAGAAATTAAAAAAAGAAATTAAGCATATAAGTACACAACTATTCGAATAAAGGTCACAAAACTCCATTAAAGTAACAAGCAAAATTCTGATGTTTGCATGTGACGTTCATTTCAAACTTGGAAGCGTCAAATAAGCAAAATCCGTACTAATTTTGTAAAAATACATAGTCGTATGCGTACATGTACATATAAGACCATACTAGAATTTTCATTACATATGTTATTAAAGAAGAAGCTTGAGGATATCAGATTGTTGATCCTTTAAACATTCTACAATTAATACATTTTTATGTAATAAACAAATCCGAAACTGAGAACATTGAGACAGAAATATATTTTATTGATACTTCAAATACTGAATTCCTACTGACTTTATTATTAGCAATATATATATATATATATATATATATATATATATATATATATATATATATATATATATATATATATATATAATCAAAATCCTTGTCTTACGTGAAACATCTTTAAAATTCTTGTTATTTATGTTTGAGATAAACTCTCATATTGTATCTAAACTTCAATTTCCTAGGGAATAAACAATACGTTAAGAAGTCATTTTAGTGAGTAAGAAAACATGGCAACTGTAAATGCTTGGATCAGAATTAGGAATCAGCTTTTATTTCATCAGTAATATTCTTTAGAATATTGCTTGAGTAAGGAACACTGAAGCTCACGGTATGCACCGGAAGTCCGGCGTACAGTATAGACCTCTGGGGCAGCACCTCGTGCCACCGATACAGCAATTTCCCTGAAAGTAGAAGTACAGTACAATATAATAGCAGCAGTAATAGTACTAGCATGGGGATGGTTCTAAATATAATATATGTGTCGTGCTGTTGGTTAGCATCTGTTGTGTAGTGGTGGCAATAGTAGTAATAAAAGTGAGGGCTGTTGAGTTCTTGTTGTATAATATATTAGTTAGTATTGCACTTTTTATACTTGAATTTGACCCTTTACGTCATAACAGTAATTGTGAATCGGGTCTTGAGTATAATCACAGTATGGTTAATAACTTACTTCATACAACAACACTCGTCTTGTTGTTGCTGGGCATGAAACAAGATGAAAGGGTAAACCGAATAAAGGCGATGATACGCAGTTATGTCGATGGTAATTATGGTTTTGATGCGTTCCAACTATATTGTTTCTTACAATACGCATACGTACAGACAGGCATATAAACAGACCGATAGACAAAAAAGACAGACCATACTGTCATCAAACAATCCTTGATTATGTTTATGAACTAGTCCTCATTCCCAGTAGGATAATATTTCCAAAGACATTAATTAGTAACTAAGAGAACTTACACCAGTGTATGGACAACAATTCCAGGAAGAGCATGTGGAACAGCACTTCTGAGTCCCTGGGCAGCTCCAATTCGCGTCACATTTATCGCCAACGTTGTTAATGAGAGCCATATAAGTGCTTACTTGTTTCCTTTCCAGTACTTCATGTGGTTTCTCTGCCTAGTCATATAAATATTTTACTATGTTAGTAACATCTGATGAAGTAATGAACAGATGCATCTTTGATAAGAACACTTACGACAGTCTCCTAATTTGAAACCTGACATTGAATCTTAGTTGTATACATATTCATTTCTCTTAGATAATGCGGTAATTTTTTCTCCGCTCAACCTAACTGTCTGTGTAATATTGTATTTTTTATATTTTTGTTATGTTATGTTGTTGTTGTGGTGGTGGTGGTGGTAATTTTAGCATCATTGTATGGTATGCGAACTAATATTTGTTGTTTCTGTACTGTAATGGCAGCAGTATTAGCTGATGTTGTTTGTATTGGTATTGCATACCTATTTAGTTCTTTTAGTAAATCTGATACAAAACTAATAGTGATATAACTAAGGTACATTCTGTAACGCGTTAGACAACGGTCACTATGTAGCATAAGAATCACCTTCATACGGGGCTTGAATATAATCACGTTATGATTAATAAATAATTCATACAAACATACAATTTATCAATACTCCGAATAAAGTTCATTCTAAAGATTAATGCCAATTTTTAATGTCATATCAAGAATTATGTTCCTTTCTGTTGATACTAACTAATAAACAACACCATTTATCTAATATACGACTTCTATAATGTCAGTTGCTAAAAGACCTTTGCATACAATGGTATTTGGTCAGTACTTTATTTTACACGCTGCTTAGCTCACGAGTGAAAGTCAGGAACAGAAAAGCCGAGAAAGCACATGCGAGATATAAACGGCTAGTTGTGGAATTGTTACATTAATTACATGCTCTTCATTTATTAGACATGTTTCTAAGAATGATACAACCATTACTATTAACAGTAAAAGACCTCAAAACGTAAATTAATTTTCAAATTTTTTTTATGGATTTAATGCAATCGGTTAGTAGAAGTTTCACCATCATGTCAATCAATCTGACCAATTACTTCCTTAGTACTTACAGCACATTCCATTGTTATTACGCTTTCATGACCACAAACTAATAAATTCCTAATGAAAGCTATGTTTATATTACATAAATTATCATTAGTCGATTAATTAGTTCGTTTTGAACAATTTCTCTGAATTATTGTATAGAATAGTTTCAGACTTACTTCAATAGTACTGGCAGCCAGTTTCATTTCAACTCCTTCATGTGGCGTCTCCGCCTAGTCATATACAAATTTAACTATGTTAGTAACATCTTCGGATCAAGTAACGCACATGTTCATCTATGACACGAAAACATAATGATGTCTCCTAATTTAAAATCTGACAATGAAGTTTAGATTCATGATAGTCACAAATGTGTAAATATCAAGGAATATTGTGTAACTAAAGATTTTAATAACATTTTGTCACATAATTATACTGTAGTGTGTTGGTGTTGTCCATTGTAGTTGTAATACTACCATGATTAACAATTGGAATACTAGTAATTATTGTTTCTCTTCTTTAATGATATTACTAATCAATGATATTGTTGCAGTTATTCTAACTATATTGTATATCTGTTTATTTCTGGTAGTATATGAGTGGCAAATACAATAGTGATACAAAATAAGGTGCAGTACTTAATGCATCGCACAATAGTCACAAACGTCATACTCACTCGGACCGTGAGTATAGACATAATATGAGCGCCACTCTTAAGGACTGTAAACTGAAAATGCCCTAAAAACTGTTATCATTTGGAGAATATAAACCAAATCAAGCTATCTTATTAGTGAATACAGATATCAGACTTACAAGCCAGTAAACGTTTGAAATGTATTACTTATCAACGGTTGCTTAGCTTTTGATATCACATGCTGTTAAGGTCCCACATGCTGTATTAAAAAGTAGAGAATAAAGAGCAATTCAGTTGTATTTTAATATCAGCGACACATAGCAGCTTTACGAGATATTGATTGACAGCACACAATTACATTGGATATAGGATCTTATAGCACCACGGATATATTAGCTTCTACAGCAGTGTTAAAATGTCTAAGGTTGATAGAGTCAGTAGAGTTTGACAAGTTGAAGCGCATCATTAGGACTTAGCTCAAATACTAAAATCGCATCACATTAAGTCACGGTTAAATGTGAACAATTTAATAAGCTTTGAAACTTTATACAAGACTTTGTATGGAAATATGTGGACAGGTCTTACAGAATGTAGTGAAACTATCAATTCAGGGAGGAGACTGAGATGACATTTGTTTCTCCACCAAATGTTTTTTTCAGAAAGTCAGCCATGAACTTTATTTGATACAGAGGTTACATATCTAAATATTCCTGTACATTAAAATAGCAGTTTAGTCTTTGGACAGTTTCAGAGGGATGTAAATAAGTTTTGTACCACCTTTTGGCTTATGGATTGCTTTGTGCTGCATATATTATATTGTTCGATGTTTCATACTCGCCCCTTTCAAACATCTTCAGCTCTGAGTATGTCAACATTTCTAATAAGATTTTGTTTTCATCACCTAACATGCATTGTGCATTTTCGTTAGAATAATTAGAGACTAAAGTATTGATTTATATAGCACTTCATGATACCAACACTATTTATTTTGAGATCGTAACTATTTCAGATGCAAAGGTGCGATAAATGTAGTATCTTAAACAAGTCGAACTCAGTGATCTAACCCTCTTTTACATGCATTTTACGCAATTTTGTTATATTTCGATGTTTATTGCACTTATCGTTATACTATTGATTCCCTTGACTAATTAGTATTTAATATAACTGCTATCAATTAATGGTATCATTATTTACATACTTACGTTAACAAAGAATGAATTTGCCAATATGCACACCGCCAAAAGAACAAGCATCTGTAAATAGGGAAAGAAAATAAATAACTAAAGATCTACTTTTTTGCTGTTTTGAGAGTACTGCCTATTAAACAATTGATTATTTATTTGGTTCAATCTGCGTTGGTTCTTCGGAGAGCACAACGTGTAAACACTTGTTCACTTATTTTTAAGCTGCATTTTACTCCTTATTGTCGATGTCTAGATTGCAATTTGTAATCCGAATAAGCGAATTGTTTCCCCAGAACAGTTTTGGCAGCGAGATTATGTAATTTAAGCTTTTGTTTAGGAGCTTTTAACGTTTCTTGGCCTATACTTGTCATACTGTTTCTACCATTCTTTAATGTACATTCAGTTTTCTGTCTCTGTGGCTGTTGATTAAATTGTAATGAAAATGGTCATATTGACCGAAAAAAGCGAATTATCTTAATGCACGAAATACGTTTAATATTTTCGTTTAATCATCTTGGTCGTTTCATATTTCTATATTGTGCGGAGCATATATAAGATCTTCCAAAGCAGAATCATAATTGATTTAATATAAATGTCCTACGAGTTTCGTTTCAGTCCAGCACGTAAAACAGCTTTTTCTTGCTCAGTTTCAGAATGTTTCTCATAAATGTATCACTCAGATTGTGAATAATCGACATATTATCAAACGAATATGTTGTAATAAAAAGAAATTATGGACTGAAACATGTTGCTGGACATCACCGATTACTCAACAATACCTAATCACAAAATAACTGGTGAGATAGGCTAGATAAAGACCCTAAAATATCGGAATAGAGTGAATGTTCCTAAATTATTTATCGGTGTAGGATTATAAAGGTAAAATACAAATTAATATCGGGCACCAATTTAATGTTGGTAGCGTAAGAGTGAACTGTTATTTCTTCAGAGAAAGGTTTGTATTTAAGTAGGGTATTTACTAATAAATGTTACTCATAAATGTTCCATTCTCAGGCATTTGCGAAATAGTACATGTTGTAAAGCAATAATCAGTATTACTTGATTGACGACATTTGAGACAGTATGGAAACAATGATTTAATCATTTACATATTACTATACATACCTTGAATTCAGAAAAGTACTAGCTTAGTAATTTGCTCTGATTTTCTTCTAGCTTTGCAGCGTCTGTTTTGCTTTGTTCCCTTTAAACAGCGACAACAGGACCTATTTGTCGACCAATAAAAAATATACCTCATTTAAAAAGGTTGGTGTAAGTTGTAATTAAGCAAAACTCTCTCATTATATAATACTCATCTCGAGATTGATGACACAGGAAGACATAATTTATCTCTTTGATGTATCACATAAAGTCAATTTTGGTGAATTTCAAGGGCGAATATTCATTTAACTCTCTTTGTACGGGTACCATTGATTTACATCTGCACATGAATTATGTTTATCTCAAAACAAACTTCCTCGGTGTCATATGTTTTTGGTTACTGTATTGTAGTTGCATTCAGAGTATTGTAAGAAATGTATGACAAGTACAACTTGCAAAGAATGGCACATTAGAACACAAATGCACGTAGCATCATTGTTTTACAAAAAAGCAGTTATACTCTCATTCTCTAAATGATTGTTACTAATGGTTCAAATCAATAAATTATAAATAGATACGACATGAGTTAAGAGACAGTACATGGAGACAAATTAGAGAAATATAATAGATATAGACAGCCACGGAGCAGCAGTCGCAAGAAAGAAGGCTATAGAAGAGAGATACGTACGAGACCAATGTCGAACGATATGCCACCAGCGATGGGAATTGTCCTTGGATGGCCTGTACAAACCTTTTTGTACCACGTTAGATCCGGGATTATGGGTGTGTGTCGGAAACAGCTGTCAGCTTAATTTAGCTTGTTAAGATATTTGTTGACACTTTCATAACGACCGATTTGAAACCAACAGGAACTAACGTTTGTCTACAACGAACATGCAATGAAGAATATTATAGGCAGTACAAAAGAAGAAAACAGTTAAAAATCAATTTGTAGTATATAAGCAGTAACCAAGTATATTTTCTAAAAAGTATGAGTAATTTCTGTTTCAGATAATCATATCATGTTTATAAAGGATATAAGTCTTTCTGTCATACAATACTCTTTTTAATGAATGGAGGAACTAAGAAATAGCATACACGATCAGAATAATAACGAATAACGAGCGTTACAATAAGCTGCAAATTATCGACGTAAAACGTCACTTTAAACAAGACCAATTACTTTCAAGTTATAGTTGTTGAAGACTTCTAAAATTCCATGAATTTGAAAATAACAGATCTTGCACACCATCCTACGCTGAATATAATTTTTGTGAATTTTATCATAAGTTATATATATATATATATATATATATATATATATATATATATATATATATATATATATATATATGGCGTACTTAAGTGAACACAAACACGATTTGTATTGGGACTAAAGTCAACGATCATATTCAATGTGATGTGACGAGAAGTATAAACATTGTTACAACGCAACATGTTCATCAAAAACCTCGAGTGCACTTTCTGTATATGTTGCACATGCAAAATAGAAAAAGAAATGGTTGAAATTATACTACAGTTTCTTTTTTGTGTACAACGATACTCGCGGGTAATTAATGTATATTGTGTTGTATTTCGAAATAATGAGTTCGATTCATCATGAGAAGTGATTTCGATGGGAAGATCCGAATGCCTTCAGTGCAGAGACCATATATGTGTATAAATTACTCCCTGTAGGTAAACCTTTGTACATTACAGATAGTCGTGTCAGTCAGAGGTCCACTATAAGGACTTGCATATCTTCAGTTGTTTGCTATCCAGAGTGTCAGGAGGTGTAGTGTTTTGTAGAGTAGCTGAAACGTCTAGAGTGTTTGCAGTGTCTAATGTGTATAGAGTGATCAGAGTGACCAGAGCATTCACAGTTATCGGAGTGATCGGGGTAGATGTAGTGAAAGGTGTAAAGCCAACCACAGAAATTAACCGTGTCAGCTGTGAAGCTGACCTGTAGGAGCCGTGGAGCTGAAATAAAGTGTGCTGATGACGGAGTGTATCTCCTTACTTACAATCGGTTAACCATGGACTAATTTTGGAATTTGTTAAACCCATTGTATTTTTCAGGACTGTAAAGATCAGTTTTATGTGTCTCTTTTTTGGTTTTCATAATTTCACTAACTGATTGAATTCCGCTAAGTAAACTATATTCATCTTTTCATTTTGAAATCACTGTGAATCATTCACCCATTGACGATGTGTTTGTAAAGGAATTTATTTGTATTTCTCATTAAGACCGGGCGTTCTTATGATAATTAATCCAATATTTGGATTGTACATACGCATACCTTTTTCATAACTAATTGCGCAATCGAGTCATTCATTATTAAAATTGTATGTATATGATCGACTAAAGTGTTCTGCAGTGAATGCGGACATCCCACCTGGTTATTTTGTTACAGCTGATGTGTGTGTATAAAATTCAAAGATCAAGGTCACTGTGATGAAATGAAGTAAATAGTTTTTTTAATTTCTTTTAGTACTCAGCCCTGTATATTCAAAAAGGTTGGAAGAGGTCTCGCAAACAAAAGTACAATTTCATTGTGGATGAAATCAAAGATTCATGAATATCTTTTAACGTAGAGCTATCGTTTGGATGGCATGTAGTTCCAATTGTAAAGACGTCAGACTCTGCAATATCTGAAGTTGTGAAGATTGCTGACAGAACCATCGCTATAATCATAACAATGATAGCATGGTTTCTGCTCAGTAATTTCAAGTCAAGAGTTCAGTAGTTTGAACCCACAGAAAAAAATCTCAAACGCCAGCATTGTTCTAATATATTTTAACAAGAAGACAATTAACGTAGTTGTGGGTGTACAATGGATCACTGACGGTGGTATTGCTTATTAACGTTTCACTTGATAAGATTTTGCTCTGTCTGGAAGAGATACAATGATTTAATGCTCCTACGTGGCATTCCACATTCTGTGTGACCTAATATTTGTTAAAACTGTTAAACTGACCTAATTTGCAATTATACAAAACCATTTTGAAAAATATGAACAAAAGCATATTTTGCTATACATGATTGTTTTGAAACACACATAAGTACACAGATATATACAGAATGTAGCAGATGCTTTTCTTAACGAATTTGCGACACATTTCAATTTCACGTGAATACAAAACATGTTCGAGATTTATGAAGTTGTCGATTCTGGGCTCTCTGTGAGTTTATATTTGTGAATACGTATTCTGGATATGAGTGAGCGTAGAGCACATGTAACTTTTTGTTAAATGTGTGCCGCGAAAATAGTGCTACAGTTACTGAATCAACGTGTATGCAGACGATCGGTGAGTCCCATGTTACAAAGAAAGACAGCCAAGAGCAAGCTTTCTGAACAGCCTGAAAATGTAAGGAAACTACATGCAAATAAAGGGTAAAATCAGACGGGAAGAAAATCATTGCTGAAGTAGAAAAACAAAACAAAATGAGCATCCATATCCGTACGATGTAGTAACAGTAAAGAATGGAGGACATTTTTTTACAGTGCATGATACTCGTGTAATGTTGAGGTCTATGTATGCAATTTGCTTCCAACGCTAGGAATTTGGAATATCACCAGATAGCTGTCATGTCTGTGTTTGTCTTTAATATTTTGGCCCAGGTTGTCCGTGGCGATGGTTTAGGTTGATACCTTTGCAGTTAATGCAGTGGACTGAAATATCTCAATACGTAAGATGTTCGGTTGTATAAAATGGTTTGTCTGATGCAGGAATAGGTTGCAGATGAACCTCATATATTTTGTGATTGGATTTGTCCACCATTTGACAAGTATGATAAGTATCACACGATCTGTAGTATTTACAAACATCCATTTTAATTTATGGCCAACGAAGTGATTTAAGATCTTGTGGTAAGTCTTATTAATTCATAAATCACCAGCCACGGGAGGTTCATAGGCCAGACTAATTATATTCTGTCTGTACGATTTTGGAACAAGTGACTGTCGTTTTTCACGCTGATTCGAATAAAGAACATGAGTAGTTAAAAGAGCATCACTGTGGGCAAGGTACCTGATAATAAAAGACTCTAACAAGCTCATATCACCTTTACAATTCTAATAGGGATGGGATTGGCCGAATTCCGCAAGTGTTATATAGAACCATTCGACATGAATGGTCTATAATTCTCCATCATAAAATCAGACTGGGGTTTATTAGACCGAACACATGTATTGCTTTCAATACATGACCTTGATGTGGGCCTCATGTGAAGCTTTTAAGTATATATATATATATATATATATATATATATATATATATATATATATATATATATATATATATCTTGATTCTGATGCTTATTGTTAAATTTGCGGCAATCACAAATAACGTGTCCTTTGTTCTTACAATAGGCACACGTAGGAAGCAATAATGAATTCTGAAATTTTTTATTTTTGAATTGATGTCAAATAGTTGTGAAACATTGAACTTTAAGAGCGCTCATAATAGGCTGAAATAGATTGTTACCAGACAACGCTTGATTGGAAGACTTACAAGAGCTATAAAATAATCTTCAGCTGCAGTACAAGCAACATTTTCCAAGGTTTCGACCTTATTGCTCATCGAGATAAATCCTAATGCCAACATGGACACAGTTCTTCAACTTTTCAAGTAATACGTGTAGTCTTAGATTTTCATCAATTTTATTAACCTTTATACAGGAGAACCACCTATTAAATTGTCGTGCTTTTTCCATGCAATTTCAACATAGGTTATTTTCTAGAGTTCCTAAAACCGTGTCTAGAAGCCTCGGGCACCAATTCATAACCTTTCAAGATATATTCCTTAACCGCATCATAATCAGCACTAGTGACAATGAAATGTAAATATCACGAATTTTATCACTAACTACACATTGTAGTAATATAGTCCAGTACTCCCTTGGCTACTTCAAAAGTTGAGCAACATTTTTAAAAAGAACAAAATATTGATCTACTTTTTTCTCTCCAGAAAATGGGATACTAACTTGATATTTCTTGAAAATCAAAACTTGAATTTGTATGTAAGGCGGAAATGTGTCTTTTACTTGCCAGCTCTAATGATTTTAATCTATTTTTATATTCAGTTGCTTCCTTTACTCTCTCTCTCTCTCTCTCTCTCTCTCTCTCTCTCTCTCTCTCTCTCTCTCTCTCTCTCTCTCTGCGATTATAGTTGCATTGGAATTTGTTTCCTTTCTTTCTGGAACTGCATTTGTTTCGCCCTCTCTCCACTTTCTTTAATATCATTTTTCCATCTCTTTTCTTCTTGCATTGGCTTATCTTCTTTCTCCAGTTAATTTCTCCTCTCTCTCTTTCCTCGTTATCTAATTGTATTTCTCTTCTTTATCTTTCTGAAGTTCATGCTTTCTTGACTCTAAGTTCATTATGCATTTTCGTTTTAATTCCTTTACTTTTATGCTAGAGTCTGATACAGACTTACTCATCAAAATCAAAGCACATTTATCAAAACATTTCTTACCATCACATATTGGAGGAAAATATTTTTTTTTCTTGTTTTAAAAAAAAAAACTCTTTCCTCAGAAAGATCATATGACCTGGCAAGTCGAAATTTTATTTTCATCTCAAGACGTCAAGGGATTACGTGTAAGTTTTCTGAAATAAAAAGATGAGAGGCCTAATTCTTTAACGGTTTGTGCTCTAAAAATAATTAACAGAAAAGAGTGAAGAACAAAAGCTTTCTAATATTGAACAAATAATTTATATTTCCCAGAATAAAAAGTGAAAAATAGAAAACACTTATGGTATTGGGAATGAAATTCAAATTATAATCAAGAATTAAAATCACATTTCCTAGTCACAAACGTCCTAAAAGAAATCGAGTTCAAGTCGCAATGAGATCCAAAATTGTAGGCGATGAAGTATTTAATATTGTCAACTAAATGCTGATATGTCCAAAGTCTCTTGCTGAATCGCATACATATTATTCAGGATGTCTTGAATTCAACAGTTTGAATAAATTAAAATGCAGCCCAAACTGGCCACAACATAATGGAAAGTGTTAGCTGTTTAAGCACGACATGTAATTTCTCCACAGTCAAATGAAGATATTGTTATGTGCTTGACCTAAGGTTATATTAGCATTGTATAAAAACAAACATTTTCTAATTTACAATAACCTTCCAGAATGGTATACTGTGCCTTGTTTACTTGAAATACAATAACATATTACATTCACTTGGGAATATCCGTAAACCTTGACCCTGATCAACATATTTACCACTTCATGTTTACCTAAATAACAAGTTGGATACTAAGCAAATACCCATAAAATATATTGAATATATGTTTATTTGGTTACATAAATTAATGCAAAAATTTAAAAAGTCAATTACGTCAATTAAACATGAACTCAGTTAGGACAAGATCAAGTCCAACAAACAATTTCGCACTACAATAGCATATAATGAAAAATACCTAACAGACAAACAATTAAATCAGATATGCATAACAGTATTGTGGAAGAAATGCTATTAAAGGTAGAGATGGACTTTTACAGTACAAGATTGTCATGGGTTATTTGAATGTTACTTTTTATTTTAACTTCATACATTTGGCGACGATCTATGTCAGAAATAAATGGCAAGTAACTCCAGCCTTCGGTCGGGCACTATTTAAACGCTTGCATCAGCATTTCGCATACACTCGCGATTCGCTCATCCTAAGCCCATTAATAAATATACCTTTTTAAATAAGAATCAGTCTGTATTTTTAGATAAAACAACAGCGAGATATGGAAACATTAATAAAAGGATATTTCACAGAAACATATTTAGGTTAGATTCAGCAAATTATATTTGTAGTCGATTCTAAACGTTTTCTTTTATAGTGTTTGGATTTTTTAAATTGCTTTTTCTATTTGTATGGGCAACCATGCCTATTTTGTTATAACAAATAGCGTACCTCAGGTATACAAATAAGTGTGCAAGGTGATGATTGAAATCTGAATATATTGGGAAATATTCGATGGAGATAGACATGCACGATCTAAATATCGCCGCTCACCTCTGAGATATGATATCAAGTAATGTTATTTGGTTTTTATTTGTGAGAAGATTAAATTCAGATAACAACCTTTGTACCATACTGTAAAGCCTGAAGCACAAATATGTACAGATTTTACATGATATATTTGCTCCTCAGATTGAAATATATCTCTCAATTTATACTGTAAATTAAACGTATAAAACCTTACAATAATTCAATGGAATGCAATACACATTTTAAAGACATGCAAAAGAGATACGCATCAACACATTACACAATACAAATGTCACGGATTAATAACAAGAGCGGGGTGGGGGTGTGTGCAGGAAGAAGGAAAGGACAAGTTGATAGATAAAGTCAATGATAGATAGTCAAAACTAAAACTAAACGGATACAAAGATATCTCAAATAAGCATGGAGCAATTAGACACAAGAGATGGGACATGTCCTTGGATGGGTTTGAAGAGCCATTTCATACATTGCTTGATCCGGGAGACTGAATGTGTTTAAATCACTTGTTTACATTTTCATAATGGCTGATTTAAATCTACCGTAATTTATTCAAATATTCGACTATCTACTGTTTGTTCACCACCCACCAAGAAAAGAGAAACAAACCCATTTAGGGAGTAGATCATCTGGCCGTTGGGCGTATAGACTTATGTCAATATAGATCAAATGATTCGGGTAGTAAAAATAAGAAGAAAAAGAATCAATAAATGTTAACATAAAAAAAATGTTAGATAAATATCAAGTGGACTAATTTCCCGCTGAACAACAATCCTGTTTTCACGTAGGCAAATTCCGAGTGTGTGTGTACGTGTGTGTGTGTGTGTGTGTGTGTGTGTGTGTGTGTGTGTGTTGTGTGTGTGTGTTACTTGCACACTTACTTTTTGTATTCACACTGATGCAAACATTTTGTTTACAAAGATATAGTATTTTGGTCTAGTATTTTGTTCGCTTTTTTTAACATTTTCCTGTTTCATTTGTGCTTCGTTTCTTTTGTTTAAGCAAAGGTTTTTTTTAACTTGTCTTGCTTTATTTGAAAGTTACTCTTTTTTCCACTTCATACTTTGGCAGCTCATGAGACGTGGAATACACTATCAATTTGTCTATTCTCAATCCATAAATGAAAACTGAATTGTTAAATAAGAATCAGTCTGTATATTTAGATACCACAACAGTGCAATATTGAAACAATACAAAATGTCTATTTTACAGCAACGTATTTAGGTTAGATTCAGCAAAATACAGTTGTAGTCGATTCCTAAAATTTTCTCTAAGAAAGTGTTTGTATCTTTTTAAGTTGATTTTTTTGTATGGGAAACCGCGCCTATTTTTTTAAAATACGAAATAGCGTATCTCAGATATACAAAGAAGTGTGCAAGGTGATGATTGAAAGCTTACTTGATTGGAAAATTTTCGATTGGGGATAGACATTCACGATCTAAATAACGCCATTCAACTCTGATATATCATATTAAGTAATGTTGTCTTGTTTTTTATTAGAGAAGAAGAATACATTTTGTGTACAATCTTTGTACCATATAGTAAAACCTGAAGCAAATCAAAATGTAAAGATTATACACGAGAAATCCCTTCCTCAGATTGATATTTATATATATATATATATATATAAATATATATATATATATATATATATATATATATATATATATATATATATATATGTATATATATATATATATGTATATATATATATATATATATATATATATATATATATATATATATATCTATATATATATATACATATATATGTATATATATATATATATCTATATATATATATACATATATATGTATGTATGTATGTATGTATGTATTTATGTATGTATGTATGTATATATATGTGTGTGTGTGTGTGTGTGTGTGTGTGTGTATTGATAAATAATGTCAAGGAGAGTCATACACAAATAAAAATAAACCCATACAAAAGATTTTCGAAATAAGTGTGAATCGATTTGACACAAGAGAGGGCACAAGTCCTTGGATGGGTTTGAAGAGCCATTTTATACATTGTTTGATCCGGGAACCTGAGTGAGTTTAAATCGTTTGTTTACATTTTCATTATGGCTGATTTAAATCTACCGTAATTTATTCAAATATTCGACTGTCTACTGTTTGTTCATAAACTACCAAGAAAGTAGAAACACCGTTTTTGGGAGTAGGTCATCTGGTCCTTGGGCATATAGATATATATGAATAAAGATCAAATGATTCGGGTAGCAAACAATAGAAGAAAAACACAATAAATGTTAAAATTCAAATAATAAATGTTTCAAAGTATCAAAATTGACACATTTTCATTCAAGGGGTTGTCGTACACTTTGTGAAATAAGATGTCATGTCTTTTCGTAAAATAATTATTGACGCTATAACAGTTCCAATGAAGTGTCAATATTCAGAGACTTCACGTTTTCTATAAATTAAAACATAACAGACCTGCACAGAATCTACTTTTCTACGTTTCGCTCTATTATTCAATAAGGTAATATTGTCCAATTATGGCTGAAAACAGGGATTTGCAATTTCTTTGCATGATTTAACTGTTTAATTGTCAATCCCGAATTTAAACTATGAACGAAATAGTCACTAAACCATTTATTAACACAAATATATACACTGTATACAGCAGTATTCAAACAAACCTAATATGTTCCAACAATAATAACCAAACTTTCGAGTACAATATACAACGAATTTGATTTAACGTAAACATTATTGAATGGCTACAATACAATACAATACAATACGTATGGTAAAACATTTCAATTTCATTTATTTTCAGAGCATATTCACGTATATGAGTCTGGTCGTCAACGTTGACTTTTCTGTACGATACATTCAGTTCTACAGATCGTGTCTATGGCAAACGTTGTGTATATCTTGCAGATGGAGTAAGGAAAACGTATGTTTGACTTCAAGAACAAAAGGGTATATACAGTGCAAAGAAAACTGTGACCGAAAGATGATGTAAACCAGTCATTATGGATACCTTATACATGTGTCCCGGATAATAATTATTGATTTCGGGGGAAAACATCTAAGTTGTATGTCACTGTGACTGATAGACATAGAACAAACAACCGTCGCCATACAGCTTAGATTCTGGGGAAGAAAAGTGTGTTTATAATTAGAACTAAATGTTTAAGATTAAGATCGCTATGTTTAAAGGAGGAGTACAATTTCAGTTTATGGGCATGTATTTTACTCAGGTTTTGATGCGGTCATTTATTTAGGATATGAACGAGGTAATTGATTTTCTGGTCACGTGTTAAAGTTTGAAGGTCCCTGGGGATAAAATAAAAATATGTGTCTAGAAGGACTTATTTCCAAAGTAAGTTTGTACTTAGGTTAATAAATAAACATACAGATTATCGGGTATCATAGTAAGGGGTCGCAATCATGTCATTATGTTTAATATATTAAAATGTGTATAGAAAATTTAATTCACGACATAATAAAATGACATAATATCAAAGTAATTGAAATCCTTTTGGGAACAATCTGCAAACCTATACTTTGCCACATATACGTTCGAAAGGTAGAGTATTCATCATTACGTGATGGCCGTAAATTGTACCGTTCATGGTCCTTTTCGTTATTAACTTTTCTCTCATGTTTTGATGCTTTTGGCAGAGAGACAATTATTTAATTTTCAACCTTTTAATTATGTAAACATGTTAACAATGTCCTAGTATATTTCTGAATTATTACACTAATCTATATTACAATCTTACAATAAACACTTAGAAAATAGAAACAAAAATGGTGGTATGTTGAGGCATTTTGTGACAAATTCAGTTTTATGTTTGTATGTTGTTTATTCACTGAATACATTAATGTATGTATGTATGTATGTATGTATGTATGTATGTATGTATGTATGTATGTATGTATGTATGTATGTATGTATGTATGTATGTATGACTGACTGACTGACTGACTGACTGACTGACTTTATTTCCTCTTCAATAGAGATTACATCAGATTAATCAAATTCAGGATAATACAAAATCATGAAATACAACACAAAATAATATAATTGAAACAAATTGGAAACGTATACCAGTGTAATTATCAATGTAGTTCTTTCTACATGACATATATGTTTATGCATACATACATACACACACACACATATATATATATATAAATGTACACACATACACATACATATATATTTACACACCCAAACACATATTTACACATACATATATACACACATATACACACATTTATACATATATATGAGGAACAGCATGAAATCCTTCTCAAAGGAATAAAGATAGCAAAAGGTGACACTCGTATATTATATGAGCCAGAGAGCATTATATCTCCGTGATCTGTAATACATCAAAATTGCGGAATTTGACAACAGCAGAATATTTGTTTTTGTTTGTTTTTTTTAAAATTAATTTATTTATTTATCTAAATTAACTACTTATTATTGCTGTTATGTTATGACATGTTGGTTGAGAGTAGGGAATGCATTTTATTGTAAAATGAGGTTATGCTTTTTGCCGTTACCAACATGAGTTTATCCCATACATCATCGTCGATAGACGACAAGCAATCTACTCTGCTTCCAAGAAGTGTCTCCAATAGTATATCGTCTTCTTGATTAAATAAATTAACCCCGTCTCTCACCTCTAAAGTGTCAATCACCCTCTCAAAGAAGACGTTTCGTTCTTCAAGGAGCTTTTCACAACCTAAGATAAGATGTTTCGCTCTGTCGTCAGTCTCTTTTCCACAGAGTTTACATATCATAACTTTTACCACTATTTCAGAGAGAGGCCATAACATAGATGGAAATTTACGTCCAAGAAACCATATACTGCTTGGTTTTAAGTCCAAATGAATGTTTCTGAAGTGAATTAAATCGCTCCTTAGTTCAATATCTGTATTCCAGGTAGATTCTTCGATGTTTTGAATATTATCAATAATATTCCGATTCCAAACAAGTTTACCTTCGGTTTGTACTCTTACTGCATAGTCTAAGAGAACACTTCCCATACCATATTTCTTGAATATTTTGTCAATATCTGCTATAAACCCCGTCTGTCTAATTGGGTTTGTCAAGTATTGACATAAACAATAAATGAAAATCTTTTTCCAGATAAGAGTCCAATCGCCCCTACACAGCCGGTTGAAAAAGCACAATTTCATCTTATCAATGTATGCTTCCATTGACCAGAGTCCTAAGGTACTACGCGTAGCCTCTATGGGCGAATATTTATCGAAAGCTTGCATACGTCTCGCTGCATATCTCTGACATAGCTCAAGTTCTTCTATATTGGTGTTCGTCATATTCGACCATAATTCACATCCATATAGGACTGAAGGTAGAATGATTCTTTTCCAGATTTTCATACTTATTAGAGGGTTCATTCCTCCGTCTCTGATACCAATAAAATAAAAAGAGTTTAATAAGTGTTTACCTTTATCGCATGCTTCTTTTATCGCATCGTTAGGTTTAAAGTTGTACGTTAGAGGTATGCCGGCATATTTCTTACTTTTGACTACTGGAATTGGCGATTTGTCGAATAGAAAAGCAGGGATATCATTTCTTCTTCTGTTTGTAAAGATGATGCTGCAACTTTTATCTGCGTTATATTTTAATCTCCACCTTTTCGCATAATTAGAGATTGTATCGAGCAGATGCTGCATCGAATGATGCGAATTAGCCATTACAGTTGTGTCATCCGCTAATAAGACACACGGCAGATGGAGATCGACAAGATTTAGGCCTCGCAAAGTGTGATCTAAATCAGTGATCAAATCGTCTATCATAACGATAAAGAACCAAGCGGACAAGATACGACCCTGCCCTACACCCTGCTTAATATTGAAATATTTGGACAATTTGCCCGCAAATAAAACAGAACTAGTTACTCCCTTAAACGAGTCTTTCATGATGCGCCACGTCTTCCCTTTAATGCCAAGTTTGTACAGCTTGTAAAATAACCCATTGTGCCAGACGGTATTAAATGCCTTAGCATTATCAAGAAATGTTGCATAGACAGGAGTATCTTTATCCATATAGTAGCATATAGATTCTTTGATACAAAATGCTGCAGTGATACTGCCACAATTATTCCTAAAACCTTGGTGCATTGGATTTGGAAAATTAATGTGCTTAGAAAATATAAGTAGTCTATTATATATAATTTGCTCTAGGATTTTCTGAAGCACTGGAACTATAGTTATATCACGGTAGTTATTCATATCTAATTTGCTTTTTCCCCCTCCTTAAAATATTGGTATTACTAAACCTTGTTTAAAATGGCATGGGTACTCCTCGGCCTCGTACACTTTTTGGAAGACAGTTTCAAGTAACTGTACACTGCTTTGAGTGTCCGCAAACAGTAAATGCTCGGCAACAATACCGTCGTGACCACATGCCTTATTTTTACTGAGAGAACTAATTGCACTACTGATTTCTTCTCTAGTGGGAATTTTGTCAAGAACTTCATCAAAGTGGGAATGGGTTTCTATACTCTGTTTTTTAACCTCTGCTAAGACCATCTGGTAATGATTCTTATCGTACAAATAGGTATTGTCAGGTAATGATAAAATGGAAAAATGATTTGCCCATAAGTCTCTTATAGAGTCGTGGTCACGTACAATTTTTCCGTTAGATTCAATTTCGTGTATGTAACCACGTTTATGTCTTTTATTCCGTATAAACTTATAGAAAGTAGAAATATCGAGCTCTGCAGCCTTTTCAAGCTCACTGAACTGTTCTCTGTCATACATTTCTTTTGCTCTCAGTAACTCTTTACCAAAACATTTCTTCGCTTTCTTATAGTTCGCGTATGACTGAAATTCCCATCCTCTTGGCCTACCATCATAGATCCATACCCTACGTTTCAGTCTCATTTCTGTATGAAACTTTTTTACGTTTAGTAATTTCCAATAGGGGTTAGCGTATGGGCAAAACCTTTTTATGGGCAGAAACCTAGAAGCTGCGTCATGTAAAATCTTTACCGTGTCTTGAATAATACTATCAATATCGACATTTGTCACTAGTTCTGCCTTATGCAGTTGCGCTAAAAATTCATTGCGTGTTGCTTCCTTATACCTATTTATTTGTTCTGCCGATGCTTTCTTCCAATTTATGGAGGGAATTATATGCTTGTCAGCCATGATTATATTATATGCAAGAGGAATGACCAACTCTATTTTTACAGGATGATGATCTGAAATGTTCAAAGGATGGTCATCAATTATTTCGGCCTTAACCACTAAATCGAATTTGTCTTTTTGCAATAGTATATGGTCTATCAACGATTTGGATTTACCATCGATTGAGAAAAATGTAAAGTCAGGTCCTTCACAAATAGATTGACTATTAACGGATATTAAGTGCCTATCGGTCAGAAACTTTTCTAGAATAGCACCTCTAGCGTTTGTTGTTAGACAGTTCGTTTTGAAGCTAAGCAGTGAACTTAACTGGCCATTGAAATCACCCGCGAGTATGGGAATGCCTTCTTTACAGAACATATCAAACTGGTCCTTTAATTCTTCCATTGTTTCATAGTAACTTGCAATAGGAAAATTAGTTGATGGCAAAAGTGCTCCGAATACAAAATATTTCAATTTATCATTACATATCACTTCTATTCCTAAGACTCTATCACTGCCGACGCTCAACAAAGGATTAACGCAGAGTGACTTCCTATATAGGATTGCTATTCCCCCAAACCCTTTATGTCTTATCCTTTTTCCGAAATTCACTTTTAACCTATTGTCAGAGCGTGAGAAAGATTTAAACTGTGGATGTAAATTGTCTGGAAAGTTGAGTTGCTCCGGAAGAAGCCAGTGCTCAGTAAGCACTGCAATATCTACCTCATTTAGCAAAGAGTACAAGTATGGTGCACCATACATAGCTCCTTTTACGTTCCATGTCATCATACGAAATGTATGACTAGACATTTGTTGACTTAAAAAATAGATTTTCAGCACAAGTAGTACAATGCTAACCCTAATACTTTGCTACATATACGTTCGAAAGGTAGAGTATTCATCATTACGTGATGGCCGTAAATTGTACCGTTCATGGTCCTTTTCGTTATTAACTTTTCTCTCATGTTTTGATGCTTTTGGCAGAGAGACAATTATTTAATTTTCAACCTTTTAATTATGTAAACATGTTAACAATGGCCTAGTATATTTCTGAATTATTACACTAATCTATATTACAATCTTACAATAAACACTTAGAAAAATAGAAACAAAAATGGTGGTATGTTGAGGCATTTTGTGACAAATTCAGTTTTATGTTTGTATGTTGTTTATTCACTGAATAAATTAATGTATGTATGTATGTATGTATGTATGTATGTATGTATGTATGTATGTATGTATGTATGTATGTATGTATGTATGTATGTATGTATGTATGTATGTATGTATGTATGTATGTATGTATGTATGTATGTATGTATGTATGTATGTATGTATGTAAGTGTGTATGTATGTGTGTATGTATGTATGTATGTATGTATGTATGTATGTATGTATGTATGTATGTATGTATGTATGTATGTATGTATGTATGTATGTATGTATGTATGTATTTATGTATGTATGTATGTATGTATGTATGTATGTATGTATGTATGTATGTATGTATGTATGTATGTATGTATGTATGTATGTATGTATGTATGTATGTATGTATGTATGTGGATATATGTGTGTGTGTGTGTACATACGTACGTACGTATGTATGTATGTATATATGTATGTATGTAAGTATGTATGTATGTATGTATGTATGTATGTATGTATGTATGTATGTATGTATGTATGTATGTATGTATGTATGTATGTATGTATGTATGTATGTATGTATGTATGTATGAATGTTCGTATGTATGTGCGTGTGTGTGGTCGGATGGATGGTTTTGTGTGTGTCTGTATGTTTCAATGTATGTTTTTATGTATTGTTTTGACTGGGTGAGACATAGATATATACCTAATATATACCTAATCTTATATTTAGTATGAGGTACTTGATCTTGATGGTTTTGGTACTTCTAACCTATATCAGTTGTTTTAATAATTTGACAGCCATACATTACCACTAATGTATTTGCAGCATTATCTTAAACGCCAAAATTCACAATTGAGCTTTCTATGTTTGATTATATTTGCTATAGTTTAAAAGCAATGGTCTCACGAAATAACACGTAACTATTAAATGAATTTCAGGAAAACGTCATACACATTTGCTTGATCTGATTATAAAACTATTTATTCCGATGAAAAAGTTCTCCTGATCGGACCTAGCTGACAGTTTTTCTCGCATTTAGTCTGTATTTATTTTTAAAGTATATTTAGCACTTATTGATTTATTCGGATTTGAACACACTAGAAGGTTTCGTAGACTCCACTGTTTTCCCTTTCTTAACAGTATTCGGAGTTACCGAATTAACCGTTGTCGGACGATACTTTCTACAGTCCTTGACAACATGGCATGGTTTATTACAGCCATAACACACTGGCTCACATCTTCTACCCGAGGTATCCCTATCTACCCCTTGAGTCTTTCCCGACCCACGGAAATGCACTTGGCTGGGTATTCCGGCCCCTGGACTCCCACCATTTTGACCATTTCGTCTCTGGGGTGCCACCTCAGTGGTCTTTCTAAGCTCACCGATTCCAGGTCGGTCCCTACCATTCCAAGTAGCTGGACGCGCATGCGCGCTTTCATATCTTATCCAAAGATGAGAATTCGCGCTCCGCCAAAAACGCAATTAAATCTTTTATGTAAGTACTTAACACGTGTTCCTTTAAAATCTCTTCGCGCATACCTTCGTACGTTAACGCGATGCCAGACATTTTCATCCATTTATCAAAAATCACGCGCACTCGACTGTAAAACTGCGCGTGTGTCTCGGTAGCCCTTTTCGACGATTCCCTAAAACGTTTCCGGATGGTTTCCGCTGACAACTCATGGTGGCGGAGTAGAGCTTTCTTCAGAGCGTCGTAATCGTCTATCTCGGTTGAGGTCATGTTGTGGTACACATCTTTCGCCGCCCCCTGCAAAAAGGCTGAAATATTGATGTCCCACTGGTCCTTAGGGATTTGGTGGAGTAGGGCCAACTTCTCAAACTGCGTCAACAAGTTGTCAATTATTTCATCCCTGTCATTAAACATCGGCATGGTTAACTGTATGGGTCGTCTGCCTTCCAAGCGACTACTCGGGGTATCCTGACGTACGTTTGATTCTTAACCCCTCCTGAACTCGGCTTCGAGCCTTAGTCCCTCCATGGCTAGCATATGCTCTTATTCCCCAGCCTTCTTTTCCGCCTGTAGTCTGTCTGCCTCAGCCTGTAGTCGGGCGAGTTTAATTTCTTTCTTTTTCTCCTTCTCTCGCTCCATGGCCAGTAGTTCTCTTTCTCTAGCTTTTTCTTCCTTATGGTCTTTCAAGCTACGTTCCATAAATTCAATGAGCTTGTCTCCTTTGTAACCAAGTTCATCTTTGCCAATGGATTTAAATTCCTTTAGTAACTGTCTGTCTGTCGCCATTACGTCCTTCTTTTATTTTATCTAGAACTACGTCCTTAACTGACCTACACAACCAAATTCTTCCCTACGAAAATAGTTTGAACTCTAATATACCTTATCTGCAGCGAGATGGACAGGTCAAATCAGTCACGAATAATTACCACAAGCTCCCGCACAGCTGGATATTGTTAACAAGACGTGATTAATTGCTGTCCAAAATACAGAACTTGCCCAAATTAGCTCTTCTCTCAAGAGAATATTTAAGCAGTACCGCTCCTACCACTTTAAGATAACTTCACACAGAAGGTACACTTTTAACGTAAAGAATTTGCATACAAGGATATAAAAATAGCAGACAATGTTTGATTCACTCGATTCCAACTTAATAATAATAACAAATGTGTGCCTTTGTTCAAAAATACGCTCAGATTACTTCAATAGCAATGAAAACTTCAAATCCCAGGACTAGTCCTCCACTTTGTAAGGTGCTCTTGTCGGTTATCAAAGTGTTATTAGTACAATATCGCACAAGGGCCTGGTCAGAGGTATTGCGCAACTTGGAAAAACAACACTTGAAAAAACCGCCTCCCGCTAATTCTCGTTATCTAGAAGATGACCTCTACGGTATAATTTGCCCGGTTAATGTATATGGTAATCTGAGATGGTATCTTGAACAAGACAACACACGAGCCCCCGTAAAGATAAAATAAGGATTTAATTACAATACAATCAAGAGAAGAATGAGACAGTAAATTACACTTTTCTTTCCTTCTGAATAATCTTCATTCAGAAGCACTTCAAAACCGAAGCTTTAAAATAATGGATACATTAAGTAAAAATTCAAAACACTAATAAAATGAATGAATTTAGCCGTTAATGGCTGATAGTAAACTTCATCACGAAATCGAGTGTTCATTATCATCGGACTGCTTGGGAAATTTGCAATAACCTTGTTCGTCGACTGGTTTTTTTCTTTTGCGTGCGTCACGACTCTAGCTTGCACTTTTTGGTTGAACGTGGGATTTCACAACTCTGACTTCTGACTTCTTTTCGTCTTTTCGTGACTCCTTTTCTAGACTTCTTGCTAATTCTCACTCTTTCCAAACAAACTATTTCCTTGTTTTTTGGCGTCTTACAATCGTTCCACATTCAGTTTTTCTCTGGAACCACAATTTCTTTTACGAACGACTTTCTTGCAAAGAACGTTCGGAATCTTCTCCTATGTTGGAATTAATGATGCTGACCGTCTCTGGCAGAAGTCTTCCTAGACTGACTAACATCGTTTGATACGTAGTATATAATCCCTTCAACATTAGAGATCGACCCAACCCCCTGATTTCAGATTTGACCAATTGGAATAAATGCTATTCCTACAGACACTTTGAAAACTGTTTACAAATGTGTCAAAATGCCACCTTTCATTTGTCTCAATCATTTTGACAGCTTTACGTGAGAAATACCCTTAGTTCGGTTCTACTATAAATATTCTAACAGCCTGCCCCAGTTAAGTAAACATCAAAACCATATTGCACGAGGTTATCAACGTATGTTATCATATATGAGACGCGATCAAAATGTTGATACTGGTCTACAAATATCACAACATGATTTTAGTACCCTTTATCCAATCTATTACCTTTCGCTGGAATATCTTGATTTAACAAGACAATCCGTCGTAGATATACATTTTAGAGCTAATGTGCTTCGTGGTGCTATTGCTAATTACAGAGCAGTTGCTATCATTCTCAGCGACAAATAAATTCCACTCGAAGGTGGTAGTGGACGAACGCGAGTAATCGATGCACCAGTGGAAAATATGTAACAATTAGATAATTATATCAATATGTTGTTAATATAATGTCATTCAGTGTTGTTAATGTTACGTTAACTCCAAGTCAACTCAAGAAATTGCAATCAGAATCAGCTGAAAAATGTGGGACCACGTTAACTCTGAAACGCAATCAGATGTTTGGTGTCAAATAAAACGCTTCAATGACGCTTTCAAAGATAAAAAGGGTGTTCAGATCACACTCTCTGCAGCTGCGATCAAAAATATGATAAAATCAGGTGGTATATTTCCACTGTTAGCTGCGATTCCAGCGCTTATTGCAGCAGCGGCCCCAGCGGTGGCTAAAGCGGCAGCATTAGGAGCCGTTGGTACCGCGGCAGGGATGGCACTAAAGAAAGCAACTGGACAAGGATACTGCAAAAGGGAACGTGTCTAAGATTACCAGGAACTCCGTATTCATGGTACAGCGGAAAAGGCCGGAGACTAGAAACAGTTTATTATCTTGAGAACTGAAGGTTCCATCGCAGATATCGCCTATGGTTCCAATGTCAAATTTTGATTTCCTCGATGCTGCTAAAAACCTAGCGATAAAAAACTTCAGAGGTGTCTTTATGAAAGATCAGTTGCCGACACAGTCAACACATGTTGAAACAGGTATCATTAATCTCGATAACAGCAGTGGACCCGGAACCCACTGGGTTGCATACGCGATTGGTTGATCCGCGTGCAATTGTTTATTTCGATTCATATGGGTTAGCGCCACCTAAAGAATTTACGCGTAATATAAACCACTTAAAAACTCCTAACTGGTATTATACGCTACCAACACAACAAATAAATGACCCACCAATATGTGTCATAGAAGTATTAAATGTCCTAGAGGCTATTTCATCATCGAGAAAACCGCCTCATCGGGTCGTAAATGAATATACTCGTAGTCGCTTTTTAGAGAGAAATTATATAAAATAACAATGATTGATATTTTGGGAAGACCTCTATCAGCGCTGAACAAACCCAGCGCGGATGGCACTTCAACCGTTGATATAAAAAAAATAATCGAAGATGAAATAGCTGAGATGTTGAACTTAGCAAGTGTTGATCCCAATGAAATAGTTGTATTTCAAGATGGTCAGGGTAAATTGAAAACGAGTAATGGTTCCCTTGATGATATTTTAGTTAAACGACTAGACTCAGTTGAGGATACTATCGCGTTGTTTTCAGATCAGGGTAAATTCAAGCCAGGTGTACTTGTTTCAACGCTCACAGATAAATTAGCAACGCTCGGTAATAATTACTCATCAACGATAGAATTATTAAAAAAACTACGTGATGAATATGATGAATAAATAATTAAATTTGATCAGTTTTCTAAATTACAAAGAAATATAATTGACAATATTGACTAGACTATTAGATTTCGGAGAAGCTTAAGAAACAATGTGGTTCAGTACGCAAAGAAATATTTTATTTGGACATGGGATACAGACCCATGGCTGCTAACTTTCTTGTGGTCTCATTTAAAATTGCTCTACTCCAGATCATGATATGAAGCATTGTGCAGGCTGTCCTCCATAAACATTGGATCAGCATTGTTGATGCTCATTAGTAACTGAAGCACATATTGCTTTATACAGTTTATCTTTACACTGTTGATGTTCTTCATTGATACTGCTTTACATGTTTGACCAGTGACTCATTAGGCTAGTGTAAGTGAGGAAAGAACAGCTAAATTATTATCCATTTAATGAGATGACACATAAGTCTCTGGTGGTAAGTTTGTGGTTTTAGGCACTAATAAAGTTTGTGTTGTTTTTCTACTAGTTGAGGGTGTTCCGTTGTATTTCAAAAATCTTATTGCAGACAATTGTACGTTGATGTGCTGTGTGTGCAGCTAAAGTCCTGACTCCCACTTAACATGGAATATTTGTATTTTAAACAAACTATGGCTGACTGGCAAGTTGCCGTTAGACAATAGTGTCTCAACCTTGTAGGAAACACTACAACTATAGTGTCGATAAGGTTCTTGACATTGAGATGACAGATGCTATTAGAGATGGGTCATGGTTATGTTGTTGGAGCGTTTCATTGCAACTGCCATACTTTTGTTATTATTTTGGACTCCATACTTTCTGTGGAAAAGAATACTTAAATGCCTTGTAACTTTTGGATATTGCTCGATTATAACGTGTCGCTCGAATCTATTTGTTTGGACACAATCTAACAATGTCCATGCAAATTATTCTCAGTACTATCAATATTAATTTTCATGATAGCTATCCTGTATATAAACTTAAATAACATTGAAGACTGGTCAGTATCCTATCTCTTTTATATCATGTAATTTTTCAATGAATGGTTGGTTATCAAAACATACTGTATTGGATAATTATTTATCATTGTATCTTTTTACGAGCTTCATTCAGTTAACAAATATATGGGTTGTTGTCAATGGAAAAATTGTTACACTTGAACCCACTTTAAGCAGGTGTGACTTTTATGGTTTTGTGTGGAAACCATGAACCATTAAGACCTGCCAATCCTTATGATTTTGCCATAAGGCTTACAAATTTACCTTTATTGCAACAAAATCGGAATAATTTACTTGTCCATGTTTGATTTGGTTCCAGGTTTCTTATCAGATTTAGTCGAGTTACCCACAGCAGTACATTAGACGTTTTAAACTGTATATATTTTTTATGCAAAGCACTGCATGATTAAACATCAAGCGATACATGTTCGAGGCGAAAGGAAATGCAAGCCTCTTAAAAACTGTTATCAATCAGTAAAAAATAGTAAAAAGGAATATTCAGATACATCTGAATAAAAGCAAAACTAGTCACAGCTGAGCTTGTCTTAGGGTGAGGGATATGATTTCCCATCCTCAAGTGAAAATAATCAAAGAATTAATCCAGTGGAGAGATAGCAAAAATAATCATTAAGCTGCAAACGGATTAGAACTGAAGTTTGTGCAACATAATTTGAGGGGTAAATAAGATATGCATGCACTTAAAAAACAATCCTGTTGAACATAATGTTTACCATTGCTGCATTAGTTTTGATTACAGAACTTTACAAAGGCAGTTTATGATATTTCGTTACACATTACTTAACTCTGGAGATACTTATGTTTAAAAAAAAAAACATCAGCTGCCTTAGTAATATGGTCTTGTTAATGTTAGTGTTGCCAACACTAACATTAAGTAATGTGTAACAAAATATCATAAACTGCCTTTTGAGACACTGTTGGTAGGTCAGACCCAGCATTGTGTCATTCAGTAAATGAAATGCATCAAGAGCCAGTAATGATAAATAAAGCCTTTGCCATAATGCAAGAAAACAAACTGAATATATCTGGGACATTATGACAATGGATTAGGCATATTTATTGTTCTACAGGTAATAAAAATCTTTTGTATATTATAATAATTATGTAATTGTGTAAGCCAAATTTTCAGTATAGACCACTTCCTCGATAACTCATGAACCAGTTTATAACAAGGTGTCCGGTGTGGATACAGATTTTTCTCCAACTAAAATATATTTTTGATATCTTTCAAAATATGCTGAATGTGAAACAATTATGATAAGAATTGGTGAATCATTATACATTTCTAGTTTCATCATAAAAAATTGCGATTAATACCCATAAATATTGATTCCATATTGTGAAGTTTGCAAGTTCTAAATATCGTATATAATGTTAGGGTTTATTTGTTGATACATAGTCATCAATACACTATAAATAAAGTCTGGTGAACTTGTGATCTATCAAAATGCTAACAGGTGGCAACAGAGAATGAAATAAGCACCAATTAAATGTTTTGCGATGTAAAAGTCACATTCTAGTCCTTTATTTCCGTTTCAGTATAAAACTTTATAATTGCAACATATTCTTTTCTATGAAAACATGAAAAGCCTCAATTAACCGTTACATGGAAACCCGTGAATACTTCTGTGAGAATTTAATTACCTGCCGACTTTGTTTTGATCAACAGACTGGTGAAGCGTTTCTTGCATTAAATAATTAATTGAAAGAGACCTGTGTTATTTTAATCCCTTTGAATATGTCTTTTGTATCGATTGATCAATCAACAGTTTCTTGAAAAGAGTCGTACTTTGTATCTAACACAATAATTAGTGACTTAGTAAACAATGTGTGAAGTGGTACACCTGTTAAGCGAACATAAACCATTTGGAATAATGCTTTCGATGATCTCAGTATACTGTAATTTATCCTGAAATTAATGTTACTCTATGAGAAAAATCAGAGTAGTGCAGACTTGAATCCTGTTTAGACCATCTCTGGTTATTAGCAGTTATGTTTTTTCTGGGCGGTTTACTATGCTGTCTCTGCCTTCATACTATATAGTCTTTCATGCCATTAAACAACAACAACAACAACAAAGATTGCATCTGGTATGAATACTGTTCATAAAATGTGATATTGTGATCATTTTAAAAATCTTTTCTGCCTAAGATGGACATGAAGTGCTTTAAAATCACAAAATGATGAGCAGATTTTAGGCTGGGAAATGCTGCTTATATTTTTGTTTTATTTTTCTATTACAGATAAAGGAGAAATAATTGATTTCCTAAAGAATCACCTGTCGCACTGTCTGAAGTTGCTGAATATTCAGACAGCATGTATAGAGACACGAACAAAACTATTTAATGAGAGAAAGACAATAAGACAGAACATAAAAAGCATCCAAATCGGTTGATTTAGATGAAGCGTTATTGTCATGCCTTTATTACTGCTATGACCTTTCCATAATATTTTAAATTTGTAAGTATTGCTTGTAGTTATCTGGCACCATTCCACACCGCCATTGGATGGTAAATGGTTGATCCTTCTCTGGCGCTAATTTAAATGAACTTTTACAAAAATATTTCTCAAGATGGCAGCCATTTACTTCATAAATCTCACTACATCATTTAAAATGGATGCCATAGTAGTTACGTACAATCTTGGTTCTCATGATACTTGGGAAAAAGTCATGAGAAGTGATACAAATCCTTGAATTTTGCAAATATTCTAAAAGCATATCAGGAACAACTAGGGAATTTTCTGCCACCACTTGATAAAAGATTGAATCAGTTATGCAGTTAGTTGTAACTGAACTGATCATGATTCAATAGATTGATTTATGACCAGAATATTCAGAGGTGGCAGTACAGATCATTTGGGGGCTTGCCACAAGCATAATTTTATGGTTATACCAAACACTCAGTGAATTAGATTTGTCCAGTAGACTAGTTAGTTCATAGACAACCTAGATATTGGCTTCTTTCTTACATGGAAGGCATTAAAATCAGTCTAGCATCTAAGTAAGTCAACATGGTTGCAGCATAGGATATATACTTTCCAGATAGCCCAGCAAGCAAAACTGTTGTTACATTGAGTCATACTGGCATAAACTTGATAGAAAACTTATAATTTTTCTCAGAAATTACAAGTGTGGCCATTGTTATGTTTTTAATATGCTGACAAATGAGTTGAAACTACAGCATTGGTGAAACTTGACCTAGTACTCACCATTCGCATTGCTATATGTTTATCACATTTTTGGTCCAGTAGTCCCATGATATCAACAATAACACATTTAAAATGTAGAAAAATAATCATAAATATTAAAAGAAAGTTGCACAATGTTTCTAATATATATAAAAAACTTAAGAACACAATATTGTCTTTATATTTATTCTAAGAATATTCATGAAACCTGGAGCATGTGTAAGCAATGGTTTTATAGTATCAGGTGATGTCTTGTTGACATGTACTCTCTGCTTGATACATCTGGCTCTGTACAGGTTGCTGCAACAACAAGACTTTTAGAGGAAAAAAAAAGTTGAGAATTTTTTTTCTCCTGTTGGGTGTTTTAAAAATGTATGTTACTTTTGTTTGATATTTGAGAATTTTGGAACATTGAAAAGGAATTTGCCGTTGATGTCATGTGACTATTAGACTTGGGAAGTCTTAGGCTGAGATGTTTTTGTAGTCATGTGGCAAGCAATGCAAATGGCAAGTACCATGTCAGGTTTCATCAATACTGAAGTTTCATCGTGCCTGTCAGCGAATTAAAGACATGACAATAATAAATCTTGCAATTTCTTAGAAAATAAATCATTTTCAAATAACGGGTTTTAAAATTTGTTAGGACTGCTGATAAGCAGCTACCAGATGCCATTAATGTAAGGTGGCAGTGATTCCAAATTTTCAGTAGGCAGTTGGCTCAGACCTCCCACCTCTGCATAAATGTCCAAATATGAAAAATTTAGTGGGAATATTATGAAGTCCGAATTAGAAAGCAGACTGTCATTCCTTATTAACTGTATTGATTCAAATTTGTAGTCTAAAATGTTGAGCTGAAGATTGGTGCTAAACTATAACACGGTTATGCGTAGCTTGAAGTATTTGGTCCAGATCTTAATTAGGTCAGAGGAGAAATAGGAGATCGTCAATCTTTGTATTATATATTAAGAAATGATACTATCCCTTAAGGACTGGTTTATTGCAGTACAAGCAGACACGTTCATTTTACAGAAAATGTAATCCTTGTTTATACAGTAGTATATGACTTTGAAGGTACTTTTTATCAATATCTTAATTAACTCTTTGTGATTAAGCCATTTTAAGTGATTGATTTTTAACAAAAAATATTCTTAAATACATCTAGTGTAACTTGGTTGATAAATCTTGAAGATCTGGATTTTATTGGATCAGAGTAATTGAAGGTTTAAATACCTAATACATGTACTACATTTTCAAAACATAACTAGATTTATGTGACCTGTATTTCATTCTGACTCTGAAAAGTATAACACTTCATCAAGCAATGGTGTGCATTTAAAAAAATGGGCTTTTTATTATATGTTGTAGTTTCATCACTTTCATTTACGTTGTTCATAATTATTCTCTGAATAGTCAGACTTTCCTGTTATCCACTGTTTTTTTTATGCTATTCTTATTATTTTGCACTAAGCCTAATAAAATATTGGTGTTTTGCATGAGTGTGTCAGTGATTTTTGTGCTGTATTTTTTTTTCTCACTATTATTACAGGTATGCATTTTTCTGAACATGTATCTTGATCTGCATAATGCAGTGCTTGTTGATTTTACAGTATTGGTAATAATCTCATCAGATCACTTGAAATGCACCTGTATTCAGATTCACTGTAAGACAAAAATGGACAAAAATCATGTTTCATAAATTGATTGACCTCAAAAAATACTAAAGTATCATAAACATGAACTTATGGAAAAATGAGAAACCAGAAGGACTTTGAATCTCATGGTTTTGATTATGGACTATAAAATTTCAGAATAAACCTGTTTCCCAATGTTTCGTTCATTTGATTTGCTTTAAGCACAATACACAAAGTTTTAGATATTCAAACATTTTAATATCCCAGGAATATAAAGCTCAATATTTGGCCAAACATCTTCATGATATGAAGAGACCATTCCCTGGCTTGATCTACCAGATCACTTAAGAGAACAATCAATTGTAAAATCCTGCTGTAGCATGAGGGTCACTTACGCATGCAAATAAAAAGAATTGGGTAGATAAAAGTGGATGCAAAACAACATGCTAAATTGTCATCGTAACTCTGCATAGTAAACAAAAAATACTAAATGTAGTGAAAACAGACATTGCGTCCACAATATTCCACGTCAGAGAATCATGCATTGTACATATGTATGTACATGTCATAGGTATAGCATGATTAGCTGAAGTGCACTAGGTTAATGTGTACACACCAACTCATCTTGTTGCATCCATAACAGTAAATCTGTAATAATTCTAATGGAACTATGCAAACAGAAGTATAATATTGTCATTATTTCACACATCATTACATGTCTAAATTCAATGCTCCAAAAATAATTGAAAAATTACATAAGGATTATTGAAGCACATTTATTGTTAGGTTTGGGTGCATGCGTCTATCGCAGGGTCATAAAATGGTATTGGTAGAGATTTCATACTGATAGAATCTGAATACTTTTTTGGTTTTGAAAAAATGATATGATTTTCTGATACTATTGTGGTTGCACAGATGTTTGACATGTCAAGACCGAAATCTCAAGCTAATTGTATTTAATACTTAATCCTTCCAGTTCATAAAGGTTCTCTATATTATAACAGTTAAGGTTATATTTCTGTGTAATGTTATCCATTTTAAATACCCACTAATTACCACTTAGACACCAATTGTTTAACTGGCTTCAACAACAATAATTGTTAATGAATAAGAGGGTACTTTTTATTGGAAATGGGCAACATAATTTAACATAAAGTTAATTGCGTGATGATACTGTGACAACTCCACCAAGTTGCATGACCTGTTGGCCCCTTTTTTCTGATTTTATAAGTAATTACTCCATAATTTGAACAACCTTTTAGTTTCAAGATTGGTTTTTATTACTAGTAATGACTTTTTTTACCAACCACCCCTTTGTTTGGTGCTGGGTCATTCATGCCAGTTGAATAGCAGAGATATGTCTGCTATTGCTAGATATAAATAAAATCAATATTGATGTATTAGCAGTTGAATTACTGAACTTTTATAGATTTTGTTACTAATGTTAATATCTTCTTTTTTTCTTCTTCTTCTTCATCTTCTTCTTCGTTTTCTTCTTCTTCTTCTTCTTCTTCTTCTTCTTCTTCTTCTTCTCTTCTTCTTCTTCTTCTTCTTCTTCTTCTTCTTCTTCTTCTTCTTCTTCTTCTTCTTCTTCTTCTTCTTCTTCTTCTTCCTCTTCTTCTTCTTCTTTTTCTTCTTCTTCTTCTTCTTCTTCTTCTTCTTCTTCTTCTTCTTCTTCTTCTTCTTCTTCTTCTTCTTCTTCTTCTTCTTCTTCTTCTTCCTTTTTTACTTCTTCTTCTTCTCATTATTATTTTATATTCAAATATGTTTTCCCACGTGGCACATCTATACATTTCTTGATATGCATCTATGACATACTCTCATATTTTAAGAAAAGTGGAATTTGTTGGAGGAGATATAAATGTTTAGAAGTCATATTTATTATTTTTGTGGTTGGGAGGGGGAACGTAAATGTGGCAAATGTAATTGCATAGATATGCCTTTAGAGTCAAAATTTTAAATAATGATTTCATTAGAATATTGGTTTATTAAGGAACACCGACGATTTATGTAACCGGTATGCACCAGTTCTCAACATAGACTTGAGTAGTGGGGCAGCAGCTTCGCCAGCCATACCAGCTAGTTCACTGATAGTAGTAGTAGTAGTAATACCAGGATGATAATGATACCGTGGCTGAGATCGTGAGAAAGGTTATACATATGCTGTTGGTGTAGTGTTGTTTGTTGATCTGCGTTGTGTGGTGGTGGCAATAATATTACTTATAGGTTTTAGGTATTGAATTTTCATGTTACAATTACATCAGTATCAATTGCACTTTTATGCTTGTTATTTGATTGCTTAATATTAATCGTAGAGGTGTTGTTGGGCATGAAACAAGATACTAAAGAAATGTAAATCAACGTAATGTTTCGTAGAAGCATAAACGGTAATTATCGTATTGATGTTTTTCAGTCATAATGTTTCCTACATATATACACACAGACAAAATGAGATACTATGGTGTAGAAAACAACTTAGAAGAGGTTATCGAACACGTACTTATTAACTGTATAATACTATTTGCAAGGATAATAATTAGGCCTCAGAGAAATTACACCAGTATATTGGCAACATCTTCAACCAATCTATGACTAACAGCACGGCTGAGTCCCTGGGCAGGTCCAATTTTTAACCACAATAAATCAGTCATATCTCTATGATGTCTACATTGTTGCAGTTTATAGTGATGTACAGTACTAGGGCATGATGCCGCTGATGTGTAGCATCATGTCCCACACTCACATCATCCTGACACAAGGCCGACCATTCCTATCACACACCTCCCAATGCTGGACGCCAAGCGAGTCGGCTACCAATACTATATTTATAAGGCTTTGGCATGACTAGTCCTGGGATCGATTCGGTGACCTCTGTTCATGGGAGGGTGGAATGCGGACGGAGGGAGGGAGAGAGCATATACAAACTGAAGACAGACACATGGAGGAAATATAGACATGCCAAAGAAAGATAGAGAGAACACGGATAATTGCATTGATTACAAGCAAAGATAACACAAATTAAGAGAGTGTAAATGGGGTGGGAGGTTGGGAGGGGGGACGTAAATGTGGCAAATGTAATTGCATAGATATGCCTTTAGAGTCTAAAGTTTAAAAAATGATTTCATTAGAATATTGGTTTATTAAGGAACACCGACGATTTATGTAACCGGTATGCACGAGTTCTCTACAAAGACTTGAGCAGTGGGGCAGCAGCTTTGCAAGCCATACCAGCTATTTCACTGAAAGTAGAAGTGCACGTCTATAGTAGTAGTATTAGTAATAGTAGTATTATTATTATTAGTAGTAGTAGTAGTAGTAGTAGTAATATTACCAGCATGATAATGATACCGTGGCTGAGATCGTGAGGTTTTAAATATGCTGTATCAGCAGAGAGGGTGAACAGACCAAATTTTACAGGCGTCAATTTAGCAAACTGAGGCTTTCTCGAAATTGCTTAATAGGCCTCAATTTAGCAAACTGAGGCTTCCTTGAAAATACTTAATTAAATTTTTCAGTAAAAAAAAAGAAAAAAAAAAGAAAAAAAAAAGAAAAAAAAAAGACGCCAAATATATGGCGTTCGCCCTCTCTGCTGCTATGCGCTAACTGAATTAGCTATAGATACGGTCTAATCCAATGCGATATCGTGTTCGAGGATCGTGTATACTTATCGTTACAAATCCATGTGTGGGTAGCTCTGGCGCCGCTAAAGAAATTTTGAAATCGATTATAATCCATGTCAGGACACCAGGTCTGCCAAATATTTCTAAGAGTATGAGTATCAACTCCGTTAAACACGCATAACAAATTGCAGTTGTCCCTGATTACTTTCGGTATTTGTGTTTAACGTTGAGTTACATATATCACGTCAATGTTTTTATGACGTCCTCGTGAAAATATCCTAGCTGGATTCTTTTGTTGGTCCAACATCACGTCATCGTACACGACAAGATTGTTAATGAAACCGTCTATGTCATCGATTGACGGAGCTTCGTCAATGTCGGTGATAAACTCAATTACGCTTCCGCCGTAAGCTTCCGAAGCATTTTCGTTGTAATCTTTTAACACGTTATAACAATGTTGATCATCTACGCTTGGGGGAATTAGATACAATTTATCCCAGGTTAAATACTTCATTATCATCGTTAACAGCAACTGGGTTTTACCACTTCCTGATGGCCCAATGATAATCATTCTGATTGAGTTGGGTAGCATCGGATGATGTTTTATCAGCTGTTGTTTCTTCAACGCGGAGAAATCGATCACTTCCATTTGTTGATATAACATAAATATAATTATGGATCTATATTGTGTGAAATGTAGGAAGCGTACACCGACGTTTGACCCAACGACTGTTACCACAAAAAATAATCGAAGCGCGGTCACCGGCAAGTGTGAAATATGCGGTACAAAAAATATCGATTTGTAAAAAAAAGTGGTGGAGATATTGCCGCCAATTTAAATATCCAGGTGAAAAACATCTCCCCGGTTATAGTTATTGCTGACCAGGAACACGATTAGACATAAGACTTGATAGCGTCGATAATCCTAATCCGGGAGAAAATCCTATAAACGCTATCAATGAAGCATGTCGTATACATGATATAGCTTACCGTAGCGGTGATCTACAACAGCGTCATCTAGCAGATGTGAAATTAATTCACGCGTTGAATGCCATTCCTGATAAATCATTCAAAGAAAAATTAGCCTCGACGTTGATAAAATCCGCCATGAAAGGTAAATTAATATTTGGTGCGGGTAATTAATAACAACATGGAATCTATTTACTATTCTCCGAGAGGATACTGGAGAGGTACAGCAGCAATTAATAAACTCGCTAGCGCTGCGAAAGTAAAAAAAAACTACAGCGGCGGATTGGTTATCCAAACAGGCGATATGGCAAATTTATCTACCAGCGCCTAAACAAATTAACTACTCGCATTTTGATGTTACAACACCTAATGAAGTTCATCAATCTGATATACTATTTCTTCCGCATGATCGCGGTTACAAATACGCGTTAACCGTAGTTGATATTGCGAGTCGATACAAACAAGCAGAACCGCTAAGGACAAAATCATCAACTGAAGTAGCTTCTGCATTTGAAAGGTCCCCTGCGTTGGCCAAATCTATTACAAGTTGATCCTGGCAAGGAGTTTCAAGGCGCTGTTTTAACAACGATGAAACATCATAATGTCACCATCAGACGAGGACACACTGCGTTACATCGCGATCAGGCAATTGTTGAACGATTTAATCGGACTCTTGCTGAGCGGTTATTTGGATATCAATACGCGAAGGAATTCATCCAAGAAAAGCGATCCCGTGAATGGGTCAAGATATTACCAGGTGTAGTTACCGCAATCAATAATGAGATTACTAGAACAATCAACATGAAACCTAGCAACGCTATTAAAAAGAAGTATATACCCGTACAACCACAAAAAGATTTCAAAGATCCAATTCTTGGTAGTAATGTCACTGTAAGGTACTTATACGAACCAGGAGAGCTTGAGGGTGGTAAGAAAAGAGCTACCGATCCTATTTGGAGCGTCACTACGCATAAGATATCCGGTATAACACGATCTACTGGTGGAAACGCTAGCGTTTGCGACCAGCAATCTATCAACTAGATTTAACTGCTCCTCAGCGAGGATTTACTCGACAACAACTACAGGTAATTCCCGAGGATACTCAATTACCACCGCGTGGTCTTAACTAGCACCCCGGCGTCTGTTGCACTCAAGACAAGTCAGCATAACGTTATCGTTGGTATGACCTACGCTGCTATTCTTTCTGTCTACGGTAAATTGGCGAGGATCTTTATCCGACCAACTACAACGCATTATACAATTGCAACTCGCGCAGTGATTATTATGTTGTTGCTTCAGCGTAATTATTAATTCAGCATCAATGTCAAATTTTCTATTATTTTTTTTATCCTGTTGTTTATAACCAGAGAGTTTTCTTCTGATTATATCCTTGATGTCAGCGCTGATTGAAGTGTCATCATCGTCACTGACTTCGTCAACAACAATTCTTCGAAGTTGGTTTATTCTTCGTACTCGAGACACTGCGAGATAAACTAAATTTGACCACTCAATGCGATTATCTACTATCCAAACAATTGTGTCTGTGATAGTTAATCCCTGTGAAGAGTGTATTGTCGCTGCGTAACCTAACGTCCACGGGGATTTATCAGCACGCAATGTATCTTCGACGACGCTGATATCAACCAGCACAATATCATTTAACACTAAATTCTGTCTTTGAAATCCTTCGGATTTTGGTCTTGGAATATCAACGTCGATATTCTGCTTTCGTGTATCCTTGGGTCTATAACACAACGTTACTGGAAGTGTTGCAAATTTTTGTTTATGTAATTGAAATAATTTCATCTGAAGCTTATCTCTGACTCTTTTTCTACTTGCGATTATCAAATCTTTTGGTCTCCATGCTTCCCAAAAATCATTCATGGGAGTTTCTGAAATTATTTCACGCGCTATTTCACACTGTATTCTATCCGGTTGTAATCTGATTAGTTGTTTAAACTCGCGTAATTGTTCATCTAACGATCTATGGTCGGTATTAATCTCTTCGTAATAGTCTACATGATTCTTCAACCAATCATGTGGGGATGCACCGACAAATGGTGGTGGTTGGCCTTGATCGCCGCACATAATAATTTTTATATTTTTCGTTGACAGCCATTCAAGAAACGTTTTTAATACATGTAACGGTACTGTACAAATTTCATCCCAGATTATCACCGGTGGAAGATATTTATTTCCCATTCGCTCAGGTGTCCACTGATCTCCTTTCCATCGAAAGAAACTGTGATAAGTACAAGCATTTACCCCACGCTGTATCATCTCTCTTGCAAGTTTATGAGTTGGTGTAAGCACAATTATATTTGTGAAATTTGTAGACTTTTCCATAGGGGTTTCCTTAGGGGATTCCGTAGAATTTTCCCCTAAGATTTGTCGTATGATTTCTGGAGACTCCTCGTGTAGAATTTGTTGTATGATTTCTTGTATTTGTTTTTGATCATCTGTAAGTTTTCAATTGGATTTTCAACGGATTTTTCAATTGGTTTTCTTTTCCTATTGAACAAATTAATTACTCGTGTTGCCTTTCCTGATCCTCCACAACCATTCAAATAAACGATTTTATATCGCGTAACAGGATCAGATATCGGTGGTGCATTAGAAAATTCTGATTGAATCTCAGAGAGATTCTGGTTGCTTTTCAAGTATTTCTCGTCGTTGGTAACATCTGCCGATTCACAATACTCGTGTAGCGTCTCTTTTTTAAATCTCCAACATCCCCACGCCTCCTCCGGGGGTGTGAATTTAGCTACATCTGATCTGTATTTGTTGTGTATATACATCGAATCAGTAGCTATTCTAACCGCGGTATTAGGAAATTTATTTATCATCGAAAATAGATTAATAGTAGAATAACCGAGCATAGATGCTCTTAAGTGTGTATACTGACGACTATATCCATCACAGTAGGTAACAACTGTACCCAATTTCTCACCATTGGATAGAAAAGCATCTTTACGAGTTACAAGTCTTCCATTTTTCGTTAAATCCGCTATGATAAAATAATATTCAGCGCTGTCTGTGATCAACCGCGAAGAGTATTTTGTATTGTTGTATCTTCCACCTTGAGTAAATTTACCGATTATTTTTCGTCCAAAATGCTTTGCTTGACCATTTTCAATTTCAAATAACTTCCTAGACAAATCCATGATTTGTTGTTCACTGAAAATCTCCGTTGAAAATCTTTGATTTTCCATTGCTTTGCAATTTCCATTTCCATCTGAAAACTGTTTTCGTTGTTCGCGTATTATTTCATCTAAATCTGGTTTTGGTAGCCAAACTTCTTTTTGAGCTCGATAGCATATAATTGCTTCGCCGACAATCAACGATTGTAACATACCACTATCAATCATATATCGTAGTAACACTATTGGCATCCAGTGTTTTTCAGCCATATGTCTACCAATCCAAACATAACTACACGGGTGTAATCCTGACGCTAATTCAAATGATACCACACAAGCGAATCCGGTTAAATCAAAATCGGGCAAACGACCATTAATCGCAACACGAGTCATTTCATGTGTGGGGTGTCCAAATCGTTTAAAGGACTCAGCGGCTTCTCCATATCCGAGAAAACTCCCTGGATAACACGCAGCTATATCAATTGAAATCATACCCTCGCGGTGGTATTTTGTATTCCACAGTCCTCCATGACTGAATTCAAGACAACTCAATTTGACATCTTCGAGAAACTCACTTTGTGTTGGACGCCATGAGTTCTTTTCTCGTGCAAAATGAGCTACCACTGATGGAATCGTAAAACTATCCGTGAGTAGTTTTTCATTGGAAAATTCTTTACAGCGGCTTTTTTCATCCTTGAGTGTAACGCTTCAGTGCGATATAATTCTCCATTCGGTCTTACAAACTGATCAAATCCTGATTCTGAATCTTCGCTGCGAAGTTGCCACACTGACACAGGATCATCTCTACACAACTCATGAATAGCATCCAATAATTTCTCTTCGTGAAACACATCCTTACAAAATTCCCCGGAAAATGTCCGGGGGATATATCTCACGATTCGTTCTCGTGGAAATGCATTTACTGCAGGTGTCCATGCGTGTTTGTTATGATCGATAATTTCAATTGGAGCTCCTCGCGATTGATATTTCGGTTCGTATAATACTTCTCCGGTTATCGTCGCTACCGATATTGGAAATTTTAACGATGCTTCTAATTTAGCTATATCGGAAATCATTGCCCCGCGCTGTTCCGCTGTCAGTTCCCATTCGGTTATTTTCTTACGTCGCAGATCAGTTAGTTTATTTCCCCGGGATGCATTCGTGAAATGTTCCATTACCCGTGTTGCTACACAATTGAGCCTTGACGAAGTCAACTGTGACGCCGTTTTCATAGGTGCTAGTTTTGCAATACTTGGCTTATCGTTTAGCGGATATATTCCGTAAACAACTGCTGTTACAGGGTAAGATCTCTCGTAGTATGGTTTGTCAATTCCAGTTAGAATTCCTGGTTTGGAATCTCTACTCACAATGACAATGTTTCTTTATCCTTGAGGATTGGTTCAAATTTATCCTTGATAATCCATTCACCTTCTACTTCGATAATGAATTTTACTCTAAAAAAGAACCTCTGTGAATTACTTTGTTTGAAATCCTTTGGATTTCCATCTTTGATTTTCCTTGATAAAATTCTTTGAATTTCCCCTTTGGATGCTACACGTTTGGATTTCCCCGTTGGCTCGCCAAGGTGTGAAAGTATCTCAGCTGCTTTTGTATCGTTCATGGTAGTATCGATTACGGGTACATTGACATCATCATTGATAATTCGAAATGTCGACCACGCATGAGATGCTCCATCACGCTTAAATTCATTAAAACAGTCGCTGATTTTACTCAATATGGTTTTGTCATCGATTAGATGTTTTGGTATATACGAGATTTTATCGAGATTAAATTTAGCATTTTTCCAAGGCATAATTTTCGATAATCTCTTGAATTCTTTCATATCAGAGATTCTATCGAGATCGAATTTAGTATCCCGATTAAATCGGGGATTAATTTTCGTTAATCTCTTGAACTACTTCATGCTATCGTCGCTTAAACGTTTCGGTTTAACAGATACTCTATCCCGATTAAATCGGGGGTTAATTTTTGATAATGTCTTGAACTCCTTCATGCTATCGTCGCTTAGACGTTTCGGTTTAACAGATACTCTATCCCGATTAAATCGGGGATTAAATCCGGGGTTAATTTTCGTTAATCTCTTGAATTCCTTCATGCTATCGTCGCTTAGACGTTTCGGTTTAACAGAAACTCTATCGAGATTAAATTTTGATAATCTCTTGAATTCTTTCATATTATAATTAAAACAAGTATTTAAATAAAAAAGTATTTTATATAATGAATCATTGCCAATGGCTCATGATCGGATCAACGACCCCGTGTAACAAATCATGCAGAAATGAGTTCTGTGGGTATCATATGCAAAGCGTAAGAAACGGTTCAAAAGGTCCTCTTCCGTGCCTGTATTGTGGGGTAGGTGTAAGAGGCAAATCGCAGTTATGTATTAGATGCGGTGGTAAGCGTTATAGAGAGTTGAAGCGTTATTATGACAAGCGAAGAATAAAAAATCCTGACGTTGTCAACGACAACGTCAACGACAACGTCAGCGACGTCGCCAACGGCAAAATCATAAAAACTGCTCAGGACTACATAGACAGATTTTCAAATAATATATCTAAACCAAATAATGATTTAAACAAATAAAAGTATTATATATACAAATGAACCAAGAATTTCAAAGACATCCAGTGATCACCAATTACGAAGCGTCTCGTGATGGTGTTGTTAGACACTGTAGACTCAAGAAATCTGTTGGGAGTGATAATGGTATGGGGTATGTGAGGTTTAATTCTGGAGGGAAAATGCATCTCAATCATCGTTTCGTCTTCGAGGTGTATAACGGATTGATCAAGGATGACCTTGTTATTGATCACATTGATGGTATTAAGATTCATAATTCTTTATCGAATCTACAAGCTATTTCACAACACGAAAATTTAAAACGAGGTGGGACTGGAAAACACTCGAAAAAAAATGCTAGACCTGTAAAATCATTTAATACGGCAAATAACACGGAGATAGTTTTTCAGTCTATGAAAAGCGCCGGTAGGTATTTTGATATTCCCTCCCCCTCAGTACGATTTGTTGCAGAGGGAATAACCAAGACGGCGATTTCCAGAAAAAATGGACAAAAAATTCGATTTATTTACGTATAATATGTAAACTTGCATTGACGGGGAATAACTCCGTTAGGTAACGCGCGTGTGATAAATCACCAATGACAGAGTTACCGTTGGTGAACAGGGAAGTAGTTTTTGATTGGCTGTTATAATTGTTATGAATCTCAATAACACATAATCAATTTTGCCTTTTTTCAAGTATTAACATAACAGTTTTATTTACACGTCGTATTTAATTCTTTTTTTTATTGTGTTTTTCAAGTATTATGTGTTAATTCAACGTTGATAATTATTACTATTAAACACAACAAGGAATTACAAATCACATAGCTCTTTATTTAACTTCGTAACAATGAGTGGTTATATATCAAAATAGCGTCTTATACTATTGGGGTTTTCGCGTTCGAAAATCATACATGTGATCATTACACTTATACACTTCCGGGTGTATGGGTATCTTTTGGTATTCATACAACCTAGGTTTTGTATAGGTTGTAATTGATCACGTATGAATGTAGAACCACCCCGTCATCCATTGTCATTGAATCAATTCATTCATTGAATACCATAATCTATTGTTGTGCCGTCGTCATTCATTGCATTTGTATATAGCGGCTATCATTGAATCAATTCATTGTATATATACATTGTCATTGCATTTGTATAGCCGCTATTCATTGTGCCGTCGTCATTCATTGCATTTGTATATAGCGGCTATCATTGAATCAATTCATTGTATATAACCATTGTCATTGCATTTGTATAGCCGCTATTCATTATACCGTCGTCATTCATCGTGTCATTTCATTCATTGCATTGTAAATACCATAATCTATTGTTGTACCGTCGTATACAACCGCCTACCACACTAGACCATGGGGTTGTGCCGTATGTGCCGTCCTATGTGTATACAACCGCCGTCCACACTAGATCAGCGGGGTTGATGTGCCGTCGTATATGTATAATACAAGCGCCTACCACACTAGATAATGGGGTTGATGTGCCGTCCTATGTGTATACAACCGCCTACCACACTAGATAATGGGGTTGATGTGCCGTCCTATGTGTATACAAGCGCCTACACACTAAGATAATGGGGTTGTAATGTGCCGTCGTCATTCATAATCACCTATAATCGCATTAAGCTTCTGGATATGCTAAGATGACCAACACCTTAGCGTGTCCAGAATTCATTTTGTGAAACTCTTTGAGTTTCCATCGTAAATGGAAATTCTTTCAGAATTTTATTTGCAATTTCAATTAAACAAATATACTTTTTCATATATATGAATTCTGAAAATATCAAATGTATTACTGTTGAAATCAACAAACTCAAAACTCAAAATATTAAACTATGTTCAGGGTTAGATTGTGATCAAATCATGACCGATTTTGACGATATTGAATTTTCAGCACGCAATGGAAAATATGTACTCGCTAAGCAGTATTTTTTCATTAAGCGATTACAAAAATTTATACGTGAAAGTTAATACCGAAGACGTTAATGTATTTGTACCATTATGTAAGATCGTAGAACATATACGACAACAATTAAGTTCTGAATATTAACAAAGAAAACTTATTAATTGTAAGGTGAGACAGTTAAAGGCGTTAATGTAGAGAGTCTCTTTTGTTGTATAACCTAGTACAGGTAAAACGCACTCAACTAGAACAAAGTTTGTAAACCTGTGTCAACAGGGAAGTATAATTGTATTATGTGATACCTGTTATAGTATGTCAACAGGGAAGTATAAAGTTCATGGGTTGGTGATAATTTTTAGTGATTTCTTTTTTTTCTCGTGAATGGGGAAATCCGTAGGATTTCAATCACTAAAGAATTTTCAAGATTTGTTTTAGATTTTGCACGTATAAGCATGAATGGACGTATTGCATTATTTGATCACGGGTTAATCGTAATACGGTTATAACGTTCCGCTGAAGATTTAACATTTGATAATCATTCAATAGAAACTTTTCCGTGCCTAAGTTATATATGACTATATCCACGTAGAATTCACTTGTTGTGTTACCCCAGAATACCTCTCTGATAGCGTTTTCAAGAAGATTTTTGTCATATATAGATACTAGTATATGTTGATACATTATTGAAATTGTTTTTGAAATTCTAAAAGTGAAATCGAAAATTCTTTGAATTTTCAAGGATTTCCATTTTCGAATCTAAAATGATTTTTCATTTACGACCTGAAAGTTCTTTGTAAAATTCTTCGCGTCAAGAACTTTTCACATCTAACGTTATTTGTAGTGTTTCCCCGCGAAGGTCAATTAGTATAATTCTTGGTTCGTTATTGAAAAATTCATCCTGGACAGGAACGGATTAATGGGCTCCAAGTAAGTCAAATTAGGTGGGTTTTTCACTATGAGACTTCCCGGGGATACGTCTGGAGAAAACGTGTATATGATATATAATTGGTTGGCTTTGTTTGATTTTGAAACGTCAACTGAGAAACTTCCCATAATACCATCACAAATAACGTGTATTGCAATCACAGATGATATATCAACGTTGCCGGGAGATCTGTGTTTGTTGTTGCGGTACACTGAATTCGTTGATGTTAAAATTGCTTCTGGTGGAATCAGTTTAAACCATAATGCGTGAATCTGAGGAAAGAAATCATTGATGAGTTTTCTCGTTGACGCTTTTAACGTTAGTACATCATACCCGGGAAATATAAAATTCGAATTTTTTTCATAATCAGATAAAATTTCATCTGTCAGCGAAAACGCTTTTTGGAAATCTTTTTTATGTGTTATTACCGCATAAATTAATCCTTTATTTAATGAATTTATATCAGCGATAATTTGATTTAGTTGTTGTTGATGTTGTTTGATTAAATCACGTGTTACACCTGTAAAGTTCAAATAATTTCCGAGAGATCCTTGAATAAGATTTCGAAGTTGTTGTTGATGAGTTTGATATTATCGCTTCATGTTGTTGAATCTCGCAAATAAACTATTGTATGACACGGTAATACTTTTTCCCGTAGACGTTGATGTAAATGTCCACGTGACTGGTCCATCTCTGATATACTCGGAACTTTGGTCGTTAAATATTACACGATAATCTGTTCTATCTGCTGATATTACTGTACGAAAGAAGCCATCATCGGAATAATCTAAACGTGGATCAACAGTTGGTTTTGTATCATCGATGAAGTCAGCGTATTTAGGTTCTGGTAATCTCGGATGAAACGTAGGAAGACTATCCAGCCATCGCTGGTGAATCCGTGGGAAGAATTCATCGATGGTGTCACTGAGTTTTTGACGCATCCATGGTGTGTTATATCCTGGAAACTTAAAATTAGGAATGTCTCCGACGCTGATTTTATGTTTTGCTGCAAATTCTATTCTCGTTGCAGGATTATTATCATGGAGAATAATATAAATCATCGAATTATGAGTAGATTCTATGTCGGCGATAATTTTATTACAGACTTCGTTGTATTTGATGACATCATTACGGCGTGGTGGAATTTCACTTATTGCTGTTATCAAATAACCTAGAAACTGATTAAATCCGTTATTCATCGTTGTAAATAATCTAGTAGCAAATGTTCCATCATCTGAGAGAACTGAAACTTTAAAATCTTTAAAATCTCCTTTCGTGATTTCGTTAAGAGTTTTAAAGAATGGTTCTGATGATATATCAGTATCAGTTTTGTGATAATCTTTACTCGTGGAAACATAGTCGGAATTCAACGGCTCACGTGGTAAATCTTTTATGTCGACGGTGCCTGGAATAAACTCAGGATAACCCAATAATGTTCTAATTGAGCTATTGTATATATCTACGGCGTAGTCAGGTGAATTTACTTCGATGACCGTTGACAGCAGCGGCTCATGTCCTTTTATCTCAATAGGGTATTTATCAGCTTCATCTTTGATGTCAATTTTATTTGGTCCTGTGATTGCCTGGATTGATTCTATGATTGCGTCATTGATATCCTCGATATCGTATACACCAGTTGGTAGATGTATTGTATGTGTGACGGGTTCTGTTTTTGTACCATCCGGGTTAGTTTTTCTATACGTGAACGTGAAACTGTTATTGGGAGGTTTACCATTGAACGGTTCTGATCGCACATTTGGCCAACTATAATAGCATCTTAATTGTGTTAGCGCGATTGAAGATACTGCCAACGGAGGATTAAATTCAACGCTGAATTCCGGTGTTTTCGTTACCACCGAGATCAACTTTGTTTTTGTGTTGGCGGTATTTGTTGCTATTCGTTGAAGGATTTCTTGCGATGACGTTGTCATTGTTATTATTATTGTGCTCCAACTTTGAAATCGTTGAATCATACAACTTTACCATCTTCGAGAACTCTTCTTCGGTGATTATTTGGTCGTCGATCGCCGCTGAGATCAACATTGATAATTCCGAATAAGCGTTTGACACGGTGATAAGTTTAACAGCGTAATCGTGTAATTTTTGTTGAGAACACGATGATATTTTTTTTGTTATCGTGGTAAATATTCCATTGATTGTTGCAGCCGCGGATATACAAATTGGTACAACAACTGGAGCTGTCATTGTCACCGTCGATAGTATTATTCCAGCGCCGGCAATTACACCTGATACCGAGTAAACGGTTATATCTAATGCGGTAATTCTACGCTGATATTTTTTCTTTTTTGTGCTATATTTTTGTATTAACGCTTCAAGTTTATCCTGAAATTCTTTGACGGTGTTATAACGGTATTCAAATGCGGTTGGTGCCAATGACGTCGTTGACATTTTATCTATTAACGACGTCAACTATTCCTTGATTGAATCTCTTCGAGATTTCCCCCTGAAAATTCAAGAGAATTTTCGATTTTAATTTAACAGTTTACTTAAATCAGCTACAAATTCAACATACTATGACATTGAAACCCTAGCTAGATTATTATCAGTGGATGTAATCGTGAATTGTTCAATCGTATCCTTGTCGATGATTGTTGATATCGTATTATTGACTCCAGATGAACTCGACGATGATAACGTAAACAACGTTGGAGTCAGTAACGTTAATCGATAAATTCCCTTTACGGCTGCAGTAACGTGTAAAATATTATTTGTAGGTGTCCACGTATATGATCCGTGTTGAATCGTGTATACTACGTTGTAGACGATATTTTTATGATGAGGGATTTTTGTTTTTTCAAGTATTGGTATCATTCTTGTTGCATCTGATATTATAGCATCTGTTTTCGTTGTAAGTTCCTCGATGGATTTTTTATGAATCGCGATTAAATCTGAAATTGATCTATCTTCGCGAATAACACCTAGCCGGGAATTAATCGCGGTTATTTCATTGAGTTTGGTAATAATCTCTGCAAGAGTTGTTTTAATATCATCTGGTTTTGCATCTTTTCCGAAGAACTTGTCGACGGTGTCATCAGCCTTTCTAAAATTTCTTCGTAAACTAGTAAACTGATCAACATGAGAATCAAAATCAGATCGTAATTTTGGTAAATTATAAACGGTGGCTTTTACTTGTGCGATATGTAAATCAGCGTGTGTAGGTGGGACACCAAAGAAATTATTAATTGGAGTTTCAATGGCACTGATATCCTGTTGGAGCTGATAAAATTTGGTTATATGATCGTTATAATCGTCACGTAGTTTTTTCATATCTCAAGCAGTTACTTTAATGTCATCGATGGTTTTTTGTAATTGTGTGTTAGTGATTTGATCAGATAATTTTTTTAATTCATCTAAGTTTGCTATCGCGGAGATAGCTTTGTTGATTATTTTTTTTACCTGTGCGATAGTAACTGATTCGGGAACACGTGTTGTTGATCTTCCAAAAATATCTGACATTGTTGTTATATTAGATCTATTTTTCAAATGAAAATTTTCTACGAATTTTTCATCGATGATTCATCGTCGTGTACTCGTGGATAGCTTTATGAGGTAATTTAGGATTTGCCGAGATAACCATCAACGCGTTAAGATTTTCTTGTCCACATATCGGAGGATCGGTTAATGTCTGCGTGGGTAACGTTGAATACCAAACTGGAATCCTTTGGATTCTCGGAATCGAATTATTTTGTAATTGCGATTTTAAAGAAATCGTAGACACATACTTAACAAATTCAATCGGAGGTGGTAATCCATATGAATCAAAATAAATCATACAACATGGATATATCGCGTAACAAACCCAATGATTTCCAGGTCCAGTGTTATCATCAAGATTAATTATTCCAGTTTCTGTTATTTGTGGTTTTGCTGTTAATTGATCTTTCATGAATACACCTCTGAAATGCTTTATTGGGAGTTTTTTTTTACAGCTTCTAATAGATCAAAATTTGACATGGGTAAAATTTCGTTGTTGAAAATCTTCGATTTTCCATTCACTAACTGGTTTTGTAATATCGCGTGAATCGACTTCCTGGTAGTCTGAATCCCTTTCCCTTTTTTTTTCTCGTGGATTTTCCCTTTAGACCTTTACCCATTATCTTATTGACAACACCAGAAGCAAGTGCTCCAGCTGCACCAGTTCCTAACGCCCCAAGAAGTGCCGGAGCCGCTGATGCAATCAACCCTGGAATTGCAGCCAACAATGGGAAAAATCCTCCAATTTTTATCATATTTGCTATTGCAGCTGCAGATAGTGTAATCTGAACTACCTTTTTATCCTTGAGCGCGCTATTAAAATGATTAACCTGTGTTTTCGTCAACGATAGTTTATTTGATCCGCCGGTCATTTTATTATGTTTCAGCGTAATCGTAGTTCCACATTTTTTAGCTGAACTCGATTGAAGTTCCTTTATCTGACAGGGTGTCAATGTGACATTAATAGTGTTATACGACATTTTTATATAACACCGATTGATTCAATTACATATTTTCCATTGGTGCATCAACGATTCTCATTCTTCCACCACCACCTTCAAGTATTCTAGATTTGTCACTGAGAAGAACAGCAATCGCTCTAAACCCTGGAGGAGGAACTACACCGATACGAGCTTGAAATTTTACATCAACGGTAGAATGTTTAGATAGATCAAGATGTTGCAGTGAAAAGAAATACATCGGATACAATTCTTTAAACTCAACCTGTGATATCTGAAGTCCAGTATCGATATTTTGATCACGACCCATAAACGACCACAATCGATGATAAATTCGTCCTATTTGATTTTGTTCGTAATTGATGATAAGATTTTCCACAGGTTCTTGTTGGTTATTTATTCGCAATGATACTTCACTGACGTTAAATTTGTCAAATATCATATGAGACCGCAATTGTATACTATCATTTGCATCACCGGCTATTTTTTGAGTTCTAATAATATTTTGCAACACAACAAAAACATGTCTCGGTGCGGAAATATTTCTCGTCAACGCAAGCTGCCAGGTAAAATCTCCACCAACGGTACTGGATGTAGTAGCTGTTGTGACATCACACCAAGTCATCAATGATTTTCCTCCTTGATCCATAAACGATAACAACCGAGTTTCAACGGTCAACGATGGAGTCATAACTGGCATCCACAAGGCTAACTTTGTCAATGTTACACTTCCATTTTGTGCAGGAGCAGAACCACGCCAAAGAGCATCATCGTCGCTGTTTTTTCGTGTAAGTGTTACAGTGTGACTAGCACCAAATATTACTCGCTGGACATCTCTGCAAAATCCAAATATATGTGACAGCGGAATCGTACATGAAAATCTACCAAGTTTATCTATGTTCTTTTTTCGGGCTTCAAACCCTGCGTTGTAATTAGGATTACTACCTACAACAACAGGTTCACTTTTAGCATCATCAGCGAAGGCAGTTTTATCTAATTTTGTTGGTGTTTTCAACGTAAACGGATTAAGATCAGCATGATTAGTAAGTATCCCTTGAAAACATCATCGAATGACCAGCTGATTTAATAAAATCATCAGAGTATCTAGCTAAACCTATAATTGTGGTTGCAACATCAAGATCGTTATCGATAGATTCTATCACAACAGGACCAATAGAATACTGAGCGTTGCTAAATAACGCCATTATTCCGTTGTTGACAAATCCAATCGGGATATTTTCGCGATTATCAACGTCTGCATACTCAACACTACCAGCATCAGTCTTCTTCCGTAGTTGTCCTTCCACTTCGATATATGCTTCACACGGCAAGAAGTATCTAGATGTGTCATCGAATCTAAGTTCAATTCGTGATCTTACGTTTGGATCCTGAGCTTGATATGAAAAATATTGATAATCGCGTATAGAATTGTTTCTCCCCACAGGGTCATCTACTTTAAAAGCATAATCGATTTCGTCTCTGAACATTTTATATTAACGTAGTTGATCTAAATGTTTAACCGCGCTAACCCGGAGCCAGCAAGTGCTCTTAACCTCGCCGTTGCAAGTTTATTAATCGAGTTACCTATTTTAGTTGGCATTTGTTCCGTAAACTGTAGTTGAAACTTTCTTCGTTGAAATCCATTTCCAATTTTCTTTGAATTTCTATTTCCACGTTTTGCCAACGACATAAGTTTTTCTTTTGCATCACCTAACATATCAAATGCCTTGTTGCCGATAACTGTACCAGCTCTATCACCGAAAACCCCAATAGCTTTTGACGCTATTTCTTTACCAACCGGTAACAACTTTGGAGCAATTCTAGTAAATAATCCAGTGACAATATCACCGAGTCCATTGCCATAAGTGAGTTTGTAAACCGGCAATCTTGAGTTTACAACGTAAACAGGTCTTGCTCTGTTCCTACTACGATGTACTATCATTTTATTTAAATGCTATATGTCTAATCACTGTAATAATCATCGGTAAGTTCATCGATGAAACTGCGATATAGTCCGATATCCATTACACGTCCTTGAAATAACCGTTGACAGATTTCAGTTGCCTCGTTAATTTTTTCCGGAGAAATATTTCCAGCTCGTTTTCCTCCAATGAGAACTTCTAACCGTGATATATCATCGAAGACACTTCTTGAACAGGGTATATTACCACCGCGATATCCCTCGCCGGATTTTTCTTCTTCAGGTTCTTCTTGTTGTACATCAACAGGGTCTTCTTGTCTTCGTGGACTTCCTTTTATACGTTTTTCTTCTTGTCTTAATCGTTGTTGTTGTCTTCGTTGTTCTCGTTTTGTGGGAGTTGGTGGTATAAGTTTTTCTTTAGCTTCTCTTATATGTTCGTTGCCGGATCTTTTTAATCGTACATCGGCATTAAAATCTTTATACCTGTTGTCGTCGTCTCTAGCTTGGTTTAACCCTGTTTTAACTTTATAAACAACATCAATTCATTTGTTAAAATCACCGATAAAATTTTTCTTTGATGTTGGTTTCAAATATTTATATCTGTCAACGAAATTATCAGCGGTAAAATTTACCCATGTTTCCGTATCTATTTCATCAATATATGCTAAAACATTTTCGGTAAATTTATCTCGTAACGCTTGATTTCCTCTATTAATTTTCTCTGTAGGTTTTTTCTCAGGTGCAACCTCAGGTTCAACAGGTGGAGCAACCACAGGTGCAACTGGTGGAGCAATAACAGGTTTAGATTCTTTAATTGCGGTTACAACTTGTCCGGTTGCCTCGGTTATAGGCTTAAATAATTCTTTAGTGTCAGTGGTAAAATCTTCCTTTGCTTGTTGACGCGCTTGCAAATTATCTCTGAAAGAATCTCTCACCGGGAGAAATTTCTTAATCGCAGCCAACCTTTCTCGTGCTAATCTAGTTATTTGTGCTTCTCAGATGTTTGACATTTATATAAAAAATATATTGCTAATTCAGCATTGTATCTTTAGCTAATTCAGTTAGCGCATAGCAGCAACGAGGGTGAATGCCATATATTTGGCGTCTTTTTTTCTTTTTTTTTTTTTTTTTTTTACTGAAAAATTTAATTAAGTATTTTCAAGGAAGCCTCAGTTTGCTAAATTGAGGCCTATTAAGCAATTTTGAGAAAGCCTCAGTTTGCTAAATTGACGCCTGTAAAATTTGGTCTGTTCACCCTCTCTGCTGCTGCTGTTGGTGTAGTGTTGTTGGTTGATCTGTGTTGTGTGGTGGTGGCAATAATATTACTTATAGTTTTAAGGTATTGAATTTCATGTTACAATTACATCAGTATCAATTGCACTTTTATGCTTCTAATTTGATTGCTTAATATTAATCGTAGAGTTGCTGTTGGGCATGAAACAAGATACTAAAGAAATGTAAATCAACGTAATGTTTTGTTGAAGCATAAACGGTAATTACTAGTATCGTATTGATGTTTTTCAGCCATAATGTTTCCTACATATATACACACAGACAAAATGAGATACTATGGTGTAGAAAACAACTTAGAAGAAGTTATCGAACTAGTATTCATTGACTGTATAATACTATTTGCAAGGATAATAATTAGGCCTCAGAGAAATTACACCAGTATATGGGCAACATCTTCAACCAATCTATGACTAACAGCACGGCTGAGTCCCTGGGCAGGTCCAATTTTTGACCAGAAAAAAATCAGTCATATCTCTATGATGTCTACATCGTTGCAGTTTATAGTGATGTACAGTACTAGGGCATGATGCCGCTGATGTGTAGCATCATGTCCGACACTCACATCATCCTGACACAAGGCCGACCATTCCTACCACACACCTCCTAATGCTGGACGCCAAGCGAGTCGGCTGCCAATACCATACTTATAAGGCTTTGGCATGACTAGTCCTGGGATCGAAGCCGTGACCTCTGTTCATGGGAGGGTGAAATGCGGATGGAGGGAGGGAGAGAGCATATACAAACTGAAGACAGACACATGGAAGAAATATAGACATGCAAAAGAAAGATAGAGAGAACACGGACAATTGCATTGATTACAATCAAAGATAACACAGATTAAGATAGTGTAAATTGGGACGAATGGGAAAGGCCATACAAAACTACGTGTAAGCAGTGAAAGGTTATAAAATCGACATACAATGGGATATTGACGATAAGGATGTCGAAAAATATGTCACGTGATAAGCACTTGCCCTTCGATGGCCTGTAGAACACGTGTGTACATTGTTTGATCCGGGAAACACACGCACACTTTATTTAGCTTCTTAAGATATTTGTACCTATTTTCATAATGACTGATTTAAAGCCGTTATGAACAATACGTTGATCTCTGAATGCAAAAAATGTTTGTCCACAATACAACCAGAATGAAGAAAAATGTATTTTTTTAGTAAATCAACTGGCCCTTGGTCACACACAAGATATAAAACTAAATTATATGATGGTAGTAGAACCAAAGAACAGCTATACATATAAGAATAAGAGAAATAAATACAAGAACTGCAATATCTGGTGTGAATATAACTAAAAGTGATGTACATTCAAGGTGCATGGATATGCAAATCTTCTAATTTCAAATTCATGACTAGATGTCGGTACCTATAATCTAGCACCTTGCTCTGTAAGTTCGGAAACTATAATACTGTCCAGTAGAAGCTGAAAACATCAAACTACAATTCATTTGTAAAATCTATGATTTCAACATTCTACGAAATGGTCAATAAAAGCAAGTGAGACCCAATTTTTTGTTGTTGGTAAAGATGAGCTGACGGAAGTTTGCGTCTGGTAGAATTGTTTCCATGTTTGTGCCTTTAGATCATTTAATTCTGTGATAGTTCCTATATGTTAGTACATTAATGTTTCTTTCAGGTGCGACAAATTCAGTTCAACAGGACGTACCTATGACAAACAATCCAGATAGCCAGCACTTAGGGTAATGGAAGAAGCTTGCGGATGTCGAGCTTTAGAATCAAACGAAAAGTTAATTGTGCATGAAAAGACATAAGATAGTTTGCAGTTCGTTGTACGTCATTAACCTAGACAAAACTTCGTGGACAGTTTGAATGTTGGATAAGGAAGAAGCTTACTGATTTGTGATCAAAAGGTCAAATGCCAAGGTCACAGTGACTAACAGAAAAAAAGTTTCTCCTCGATATTACTAGGTTTACATCACATAAGTCCTTGGGTGGAAAGATGCAATGGTTTATGGGTCCAAATTCAAAGATGAAGGTTACTGTGACCGAGAGAAGAAACGTAGGTAATGAACAATATCAGTACTTGTACATCGCAATCCTGGGTTAGATTTCGCTTATACTTTTCACTTGCGAAAATATAAAAGCTGTTTGATATTGGTGTCAAAAACTCAGAGGTCAAGGTCACTATGATGGAAGGAAGAAAATGGTTTCTGCACAGTTTTGTCACTTCTCAGCTATGTACATTCATCAAGGCTTGAGATGGTCTTGAACGTAAGGTGTGGACGAAAGTAGTAATATGGTGCGCATATTCATTTTGTGTTCATAAGTAAAAGTCCCGGTCATTATGCCTCAAAGTAAATTAAGGATTATGAGAAACTTTTATTCTAGAAGTCAACCAATTTTGATTGAATGCATTTGAGTTAATAAAGACGAGAGGTCAGAAGCCGCGATCATAGCAACAATCATAACAAAGTTGGAGCAGTAAATTGCATTCAAGACCGCATAGCTTGACAATAGGTTCAGGTCTCTGAAACCCGCTTGTCAAATCACTCTAAAACCAACCTTATCCTACTAGTAAGTACTGACGGAATTATTAAGGTAAGACTTGGCGTATAATGCAATGGGGACCTAATATTAAAAAATGATATAGCAACTTAGTTTTCTTTCATCTAATGTTCTACCAAGCCAGTCGCATTGCTTTCGCACCGGTTGCGCGCGGAGTGATTCTCTGTCTGTGACTGTGGTGTCAGTTGAGCCAATTTCCTTCTCGGATGCGGAAGTAACACTAAAGAGTGCGATGGAGATGACGGGAAATCAATCAATCGAAAGGATCCAACAGATATCCAAAATCAGTGTCAACCGATTTGACACCAGAGCGGACACATGTCCTTGGTTGGGTGTGAAGAGCCCATGTATAGAACGTTTGATCCGGGTGCCTAAGTGTGTTGAAAGCACTTATAAACTTCGTGTTACTTCTTAAGTTATTTGTTTATATTTTTATAATGGCTGACTTATATCTGCCAGATTCTGTACATATACTGAAGAACGTTTGTCCACAACAAGAGAAGATCTTTAGAAAAACTCCTTTTGAGAGTAGGTCATCTGTCCTTTGAGGGTATGTACATATGTTATAATATATAAATTGGTTGTGGTAGCAAAAAGAAAAAAGAAATCAATGCATTTTATCATCACAATAAAAACTAAACAATACAGAAAAGTAAACATATTTCCATTCACGAGGTTGTCGTATAGTTTGCGAAATGTTGCCATATTTGTTCATTGAAACAATTATGCAAAATATAAAAATTCCTTTGAAGTGTCAGTATTCGGAAACTTCAAGTATTCCACAAATTGAATCATACCCGTCCTGGCACGAAGTGTACTGAGAATGTTTTCTTTATAAATCGTTCAATGGCGAACAAAAAATAGAATGAATGTTTGTCTTAAAAAAAACATTTGAGAATTCACATTTTCTACTTTCGCATGAAATGATTAGATTTGCATTTGTTTTAGTTAGGTCGATTAAACGACACTGTTTCGCTTTTTTACAATCTTAAAATTAACACTTTGAAAAATAGGAACAAAAACATTGCTCTTGGTAAGCCGTTTATGTCAAATTCAGTTTTATTTTGGGTGGAAATTCGTAAGCGTTTTTACCATAATTTCTTATTTGTGTAACTTTACACATGGATGTTGTTTATTCATTGAAAAACATAAATATGAGTGTGAGGCACCAGTATGTATGTATGTATGTATGTATGTATGTATGTATGTATGTATGTATGTATGTATGTATGTATGTATGTATGTATGTATGTATGTATGTATGTATGTATGTATGTATGTATGTAAGACTGGTTTAAAGACACATTTACTTAAACGCATATTGAGTATGAGGTACTTGGCTTTTTGGGTACTTCTGCATGCCAAGTCTATAGCAGTTATTGTTATAATTTGCCAAATACTAAAACTAATCAAGAATTATAAATAAATGCTAAATGTGCACGAAAGACACAACATGGTATCAGCACAATGCATTTAGTCCTACATAAATAACATTGTTGCAGCATAATACAATTCGTTTTGTATCATAGGCCACATTTTCTTGCATAGTTTAACTGACTGATAAGGAAGAAGCCTGGTGATTTTGGGATCAAAAGGTCCGAGGTGAACGTCAAAGTGACTGACCAACAAAAGTCGTTTCCGCACAATATAAATATATTTGTACATCTCATATGTTCTGTAGTATACGACGATTTACGCTCACGTAGTGCCATTTATGGGAGGTATAATTGGGTTTACAATTTCCCGCCAGATTTGCCTTGTAAAGCGCTGTCAAAGGTCAATATATTTAAAACTTTTAATAAGGTGTTTTTCCCAGCCAGTCGCAATACTTTCGCACCGGTTGCGCGCGGAGGGATTCTCTGCTTGTGACTGTGGTGTCAGTTGAGCCAATTTCCTTCTGGGATGCGGAAGTGACAGCAAAGCGTACGATGCAGATGACGAAAAATCAGTCAAACGAAAGGATCCAAAAGATATCCAAAATCAGTGTCAAGCGATTTGACACAAAATAGCGGACACATGTCCTTGGATAGGTGTGAAGAGCCCTTGTATAGAGCGTTTGATTCGGGAGCCTAAGTGTGTTGAAAGCACTTATAATCTTCGTGAAGCTTCTTAAGTTATTTGTTTACATTTTCATCATGGCTGATTAATATCTTCCAGATTCTGTACATATACTGAATAACGTTTGTCCACAACACACCAAGATCGTAGAAAAACACTCTTTGAGAGTAGGTCATATGTCCATATAATATATCAATCGGTTGTGGTAGCGAAAAGAAAACAAAGCAATGCATTTTATCATTACAATAAACATCTAAACAGTTTAGCGAAATAGACATATTTCCATTCACGAGGTTGTCGTATATTTTGCGAAATGATACCATATTTCTTCGTTAAAACAATTATGCAGAATATAAAAATTCCTTTGATGTTTCAGTATTCGGAAACTTCAAGTATTCTACAAATTGAAACATACCCGTCCTGGCACGAAGTGTACTGAGAATGTTTTCTTTATAAATCGTTAAAAGGTGGACAAGAAATGAAATGGATGTTCGTCTTGAAAAACATTTGAGAATTCACATTTCTACTTTCGCATGAAATGATTAGATTTGCATGTGGTCTAGTCAGGTTGATGAAATGATACTGTTTTGGTTTCTAACATTCTTAAAATTAACACTTTGAAAAATTGAAACAAAAACATTGCTGTTGTTAAGCTTTCTATGTAAAATTCAGTTTCATTTTAGGTGGAAATTCGTAAACGTATATACCATAATTTCCGATTTGTGTAACTTTACTCATGGATGATGTTTATTCATTGAAAAACATCAATATGAGTGCGAAACACCAGTATGTATGTATGTATGTATGTATGTATGTATGTATGTATGTATGTATGTATGTATGTAAGACTGGTTTAAAGAGACATTGTTACTGAAACTCATATTTAGTATGAGGTACTTGACTTTTTGGGTACTTCCGCATGTCTAATCTATAGCAGTTCTTGTCATAATTTGCCAAATGCTACCACCAATATATTTGCAGGATTATTTGAAACAATAAAAGTTACAAAAGGCCTTAAGTCATTTTACCATCGGCAATTTTGATATTTCTTCTAATTTTGAAACAAATTAATTGTAATGTTGAAGGTAAACGTCAACCACATTTGTTTCATTCGATGTTATAATTCTGTTTCTTCCGATGAATTGATTTTTCTTGATCGGACCTAGCTGACAGTTATTGTAGTCCGTATCTAGTTTAAAGTATCTTTAGTATTTATTGTTTTATTTGGATTTGGTCACACCAGAAGGCTAATTAACCAGGCACCCAGTCAAGTTCTACTTGGAGTGTAAGTGTGTACTGATTCTATGTAATGTATCCGGGTAGTGGGGACCGCTTAGAGCACCACGTGTGGGCATGAACAGTAACTTAATGTTAGGAATTTACCGGGCACGATTTGTTTCATTTATTAGCCCAGACGAATGCATCGATGTGTACACCAACAATACGTTAATCTAGAACGTTTAGTACAATCCGACCGAAAGTGGAAGATCTTACTTTAAAGTCAATGGCTATTTCTCCTGTAATCGTAAAGGTAGAATGTACTTCCTTGTTTGCCAAAGCAAAACCAAACCAGTCAATCTAAACCACTACCGACCTGAATCTTGACACAAGGGTCATAACTCAAAATTCTCTATTTGTATTGTTTATCTTCTTCCTATACATTCAGGTATAAGAATTTCAATAAATGATCAATTTGTACAGAAATTTCACCTATTGTATATTTGACCTTTGACCTCCGCGTATGGAAACCATCACAGAGACCAAACATACTTATCGAACAAGTTTCGTGAATTTCCACTTAGCTGTTACGGAGAGATGAAGGGTTTTACAATATCCACTAGATAAAGAAACGAGATAATTATCAAGCATAAACGCAACAGGTTAATTCTATCCAATAATTTAAACTCTTAATGCTGTATAACCTTTCAACCTGTGATTCCCACTACTAAACTGTATAGAGTTGGGAGCAATGTGCCGCTCGCTACAGCTCGTGCCGTTCACTGCTAAGCCAACATCCTTACGGAAGTTTAGCAGCAAGATGGACGAAAAATCTTTTAAAAACTTTGCAGCTATGGATGACATGATTTTGTTACTTCTAGATCTTAGATGCTATATGGATGAATGCATTCTCTGCAACAAATATATAATAAAACGGGAGCAATCAATAATAACATTGTAACGATGTTATGTAAAAATGTTACCTGTCTTTCGCTTCCTTTATCAAAAAATATTTTATTTATTGATGCTACATGTTTCCTATTTCCAATTATTTGACAAATCTTGAGGTACGAATTTTGTCCAATATAAAATCTGATTTATTCAGTCTATCATGCGTACTCCCGGAAAATGTTACACACATCAAACCTTGTCTGAACATAATTCTGTAATCATCAATCACCATGTACAGAAATTAAAAAAAGAAATTAAGCATATAAGTACACAACTATTCGAATAAAGGTCACAAAACTCCATTAAAGTAACAAGCAAAATTCTAATGTTTGCATGTAACTTTCATTCCAAACTTGGAAGCGTCAAATAAGCAAAAACCGTACTAATTTTGTAAAAATACATAGTCGTATGCGTACATGTACATATAAGACCATACTAGAATTTTCATTGCATATGTTATTAAAGAAGAAGCTTGAGGATATCAGATTGTTGATTCTTTAAACATTCTACAATTAATACATTTTTATGTAATAAACAAATCCGAAACTGAGACCATTGAGACAGAAATATATTTTATTGATACTTCAAATACTGAATTCCTACTGACTTTATTATTAGCAATATATATATATATATATATATATATATATATATATATATATATATATATATATATATATATATATATATATATATAATCAAAATTCTTGTCTTACGTGAAACATCTTTAAAATTCTTGTTATTTATGTTTGAGATAAACTCTCATATTGTATCTAAACTTAAATTTCCTAGGGAATAAACAATACGTTAAGAAGTCATTTTAGTGAGTAAGAAAACATGGCAACTGTAAATGCTTGGATCAGAATTAGGAATCAGCTTTTATTTCATCAGTAATATTCTTTAGAATATTGCTTGAGTAACGAACACTGAAGCTCACGGTATGCACCGGAAGTCCGACGTACAGTATAGACCTCTGTGGCAGCACCTCGTGCCACCGACACAGCAATTTCCCTGAAAGTAGAAGTAACAGTACAATATAATAGCAGCAGTAATAGTACTAGCATGGGGATGGTTCGAAATATAATATCTCTGTCGTGCTGTTGGTTAGCATCTGTTGTGCAGTGGTGGCAATAGTAGTAATAAAAGTGAGGGCTGTTGAGTTCTTGTTGTATAATATATTAGTTAGTATTGCACTTTTTATACTTGAATTTGACCCTTTACGTCATAACAGTAATTGTGAATCGGGTCTTGAGTATAATCACTGTATGGTTAATAACTTACTTCATACAACAACACTCGTCTTGTTGTTGCTGGGCATGAAACAAGATGAAAGAGAAAACCGAATAAAGGCGATGATACGCAGTTATGTCGATGGTAATTATGGTTTTGATGCGTTCCAACTATATTGTTTCTTACAATACGCATACGTACAGACAGGCATATAAACAGACCGATAGACAAAAAGACAGACCATACTGTCATCAAACAATCCTTGATTATGTTTATGAACTAGTCATCATTCCCAGTAGAATAATATTTCCAAAGACATTAATTAGTGACTAAGAGAACTTACACCAGTGTATTGACAACAATTCCAGGAAAAGCCTGTGGAACAGCACCTCTGAGTCCCTGGGCAGCTCTAATTCGCGTCACATTTATCGCCAACGTTGTTAATGAGAGCCATATAAGTGCTTACTTGTTTCCTTTCCAGTACTTCATGTGGTTTCTCAGCCTAGTCATATAAATATTTTACTATGTTAGTAACATCTGATGAAGTAATGAACAGATGCATATTTGATAAGAACACTTACGACAGTCTCCTAATTTGAATCCTGACATTGAATCTTAGTTGTATACATATTCATTTCTCTTAGATGATGAGGTAATTTTGTCTTCGCTCAACCTAACTGTCTGTGTAATATTGTATTTTTTATATTTTTGTTATGTTATGTTGTTGTTGTGGTGGTGGTGGTGGTAATTTTAGCATCATTGTATGGTATGCGAATTAATATTTTATGGAAAAATGAGAAACCAGAAGGACTTTGAGACTTATGGTTATGGATATGGACTTTAAAATTTCAGAATAAACATGTTTCTAAATGTTTATTTGATTTGATTTGCTTTAAACACAATAAACAAAGTTTTAGATATTCAAAGATTTTAATATCCCAGGAATATAAAGCTCAATATTTTCCAAACATCTTCATGATATGAAGGGATCATTCCCTGGATTGATCTACCAGATCACTGAAGAGAACAATCAATTGTAAAATCTTGCTGTAGTATCAGGGTCAGTTACGCATGCAAATTAAAAGGATTGGGTAGATAAATGCTAAATTGTCATCGTAACTCTGCATAGTAAACAAACAATACTAAATGTAGTGAAAACAGACATTGCATCTACAATAATCTTCGTGAAAGAATCATGCATTGTATGTATGTATATATGTACATGTCTAAGATATAGTATAAATAGCTGAAGTACACTAGGTTAATGTGTACACACCAACTCATCTTGTTGCATCCATAACAGTAAATATGTAGTAATTCTAATGAAACTATGCAAACATAAGTATAATAATACATGTCTGAATTCAATGCCCCAAATATAATTGAAATATTACATAAGGATTTTTGAAGCACATTTATTGTTAGGTTTGTATGCATGAGTCTATCGCAGGGTCATTAAATGATATTGGTAGAGATTTCATACTGATAGAATCTGAATAATTTGTTGGTTTTGAAAAATTGATATGATTTTCTGCTACTGTTGTGGTTGCACAGATTTTTGTCTTGTCAAGACCTTAATACCAAGCTAATTGTATTTAACACTTAATCCTTCCAGTTCATAAAGGTTCTCTATATTATAACATCAAAGGTTATATTTCTATGTAATGTTACCCATTTTAAATACCCACTAATTATCACTTAGACACCTTATGTTTGACTTGCTTCAACAGCAATAATTATTAATGAATAAGGGGGTACTTTTTATTGGAAACTGGCAACATATTTTAACAATAAGTTAATTGTGTGATGATACTGTGACGACACCACCAAGTTGCATGACCATGTTGGCACCTTTTTCTGATTTTATAAGTAATTACTCCATAATTTGAACAACCGTTTAGTTGCAAGATTGGTTTTGAATACTAGTAATGACTTTTTTTTACCAACCACCCCTTTGTTTGGTGCTGGGTCATTCATGCCAGTTGAATAGCAGAGACATGTCTGCTATTGTTCGAGCAGTGATTGTACATATAAATCATTGAAAACAATCACGAAAGATAATTACTTTATTGCTGATGTGTCAATAATAATAAATTGAACAGTTGCCAGTTTTCTGGTGGGCTGACATCTTACAAAATAAACCTATTTGTGGTGACTTGTTTAAATAAAGTTTTTGACCATTCCAGTTGAATATTTATCACATATTGTTTGCATTGAAATATTGATCTGTATTATGTTACTTTAGCAAAATAGATAGATGTAATTATGCAATCAATAAATTGTTCATCTGCTTATTTCACATCTTTTTGTAATAAATTTCCCTTCTTTCAATGCTATTTTTTTTCTAATTTAGTTCACGAAAATATAAAATGAGATTTATGTAGTGTATTTAATAGATTCAAAATTGATTAATATGACATAAAAAACTGGGAGTTTTCTATTTTTGTTGATCAGTTAAAGTGCTGAAAACTATCTTAGTTCATCATGTACTGGAACATTTTTGAAAGCATCATTTGACTTTAAACTGTTAGTGATGAAAACTATCCTAGGACATCATGTACTGGCACATTATTGAAACCATCATTTGACATTACACGTAACATTTATTTACGGCATCAATTTATATGGGCATATCCCGTTATTCCTATTTTCCCTCTACAATCTTGGAAATAATCAGCAAGATATTGTTGTATCTCCTGCATCAAGGCTGCTAGGTTAGTGGTATGAGCCTTGGTAGAACATCCGTTGTGCTTGGTATGTTCACATTTTGTATGCTTCTGAAAACTTGTACTAAAATTGTTTGTTTGTGCATACTTGTAGGTTTCATTGCGCATATAATGTTTAGCTATATAGCACAGCTTAAATATTTGTTTGCTTTCCAGTGCTGCCCACTAGCTTTGTATTGTAAATGGTTTCCCATAAACTGCTTCGCCCATTGCATGCATACGATTTTTGTAAAGACGATCCTTGCTGTAAACTAATTTAAATTTGTACAGATGTGGTCAGTCTGTTATTTAAGATGCCTGTCATCAATAACAATAGACAAAATGTTAAACATGTCAAATTATCCAATTCATAAGAAATTGTTCGGAAAAAAAATAATCACTTTTCACACAAGTCTTGATCAACATTTGGTTTTGCTAATGATGTAACTAGGGCCATACAGTTTGTTAAAAAATATGTAACAGACAAAAATCAAACCAACAATTTAATTACAATTCAACAAGCAATTATTTCCCTAGAATACAAAATGAAAATTCAAATTAAATTCAAAATATATCTAGATGTTCTATCACAAGTCAGAAAAAAATGTTCCAAATAAATAAATAAATAAATTTTCTTGAATGAATTGATATACCAGACTGCTGGTGACCTAGTGGTTATAACATCCGTCTCGATGTGGGATGTCGGATGTTTGAACCCTGGTCGAGTCATACCAAAGACTTCAAAATGTTACTGGCAGCTACCTCGCTTTGAATTCGGCATTAAGAGGTTAGAGTTAGGATTGGTCGGCCTGGTGTGAAGATAATGTGACTGGGTGGGGCTATAAACACAAAACACCATGATATGAAAATAGTCCTGAATGTCCTGGTATTCCAGTGATGCAATCCATAATGTCTTTGAATGAATGCACCAATTTCCAAGAAATGTATTAAACCAAAGACAATGAGTAAATCCAATGAATAATTGAAATAATTACCCTCGAATAATGATTTCAACAGCACAACAGTAAACTCGAAAGTTTTGTTGGAACCCATCTCAAACAAAAATAATTTATTTATCAACTCCCAATTAATACAAATTTTCACTTGACCGAAAACACACAAAAATGTTGATCATTCAATCAACAAAAAAAAACTACTTAATTGAAAGCATGGCCTGACCTTGAAGCTCAAGTATAGTAATATCCTGTTCAAAACTCGCAATTTATGTACAAATGTCAAGTATGCAACAGCTTTAGAATCCACAACCTTTGATAAAGGTTGAGCACACAGTATAAACGAAATACACATAACTGGTGTTAAACTGTGTTATGCTTGGTTTGCATTAAACACTGTTGACCCACAAAACTATTGTATTATTGTAACTTTAGCATTTCAGTGTTGCTTATACTGAATGCATGACCACTTACATGAATGATGTTCATTACTTATCATTGACTGTGGCATTAGTGCTTATCATTTGCATACAGTCGCATTATTTAGTCTGTGATCCCTCTTTTAAAAAAAGGGAATTAACTGTTGTCTTGAAGGATGTTTCTTTTAGAGGCTGAGGTACATAACCAATGGTGCTAATACCAGGCCAAATGTTTTAATAAACACCACTGTCCTTAGCCAACACCCAGTGTGAAGTTCATGTCAATCTTTTATTTAGTTTTTGTATCTGCCAGTCACTTCTGAAATTTCAAATTGGCTAATGACGTAAGTAAGAATAATCATTCACTATGTCTTTTTATTTAACATGCGAATAATACATCATAAACATTAGCAATAAAAATAAAACGATGATCAAATGTCAAGTGACTACGTTTGTGTGTGTGTACATTTGTATTGGTTTCTGTTTGTCGGTTTGGGGTGGGGTCCGGACACCCTGGATACCCCTTACCTGGCATTGGCTTTAATGGGGAATATATACTTCACTTTAAAGTATCCATGCCTTTGTAACGTTAATTCACTTGGTTTTCAGAGTCACTACTAAATGACCTTGGGAAAGGCATGTCGAAATTAAGTCAAGACCCAAAGTAAATACAATGGGCCTGAGGGCAAGACATTATTTGTGGTAATGGTAGCTAACCATCAAGCAATATCCTGCTTCTGAATACATATCATTTCTGTTGTGGTTGTGTATGGAAGGCATTAAGACATAACATTTTGGCCAATCTGGGGTGGTGGTGGTGGTATATTTTTGTTTTAAAAAAATCACAGTTAATTCAGAGGGAAAAAACATTTGCAAACTGTATCATTTTTTTAGGGTCTCCCAAATGACGCATTTTGGTATACAGATGAATCATTGTATATTTTTGTTGCTAGAATAAAATGGAATATTAGCATATATGCTTAAGTGGACCATCTTTAATTTAAATCATTAGGTAGACCAACTTATATCTTTTTAATTATACAAAGCATCAAAATATATCCAACGATTCTTAAAAGTAGCCAACATATATATGTTTTTCACATATTAAATCTTCAGTTTATGGTCTCCCAAATGATGCAGTTTGGCATAGATATTTATATATAACGTTCTTCATTAAGCTAGAAGTTATGAATATACACTTCTTAAAGCACCTTTAAGTGGACTATCCTAAATTTGCATCATTAGGCAAACCAAAGCGTATCGTAATAAATATATAAAAGCACTTAAATATCTACTAAAGGTTTGTTGAAGAAGCAAATATTTATATCATTTTTACAACTTCCATCTTCAGATCAAAGTCTCCCAAATGATGCAGTTTTTCATAGATAATTAAATATATAACGGTCTTCATTAAAGGAATAGGGAACTTAGAGTTAAAGTTGTGGTTTTATTATTCATTTTGATCCCCATGATAAATTAAATAATATTTTGGGGCAACCCAGTTGCACTGAAAAAAAATGTATAGTACATTATAGGGTATGAATTGCGTATGCGTTCCGATATGCATATTTGTCGAGTAGAAACGAGGCTGAATACATGTGACGTCACATGATCTTTAGCAGCTATCGGCCATTGATCAGCATCATGTTGATACACTGTGCTTGAGAGTGGACATATTATTAGTGTTTATATTCGAGTTAATTTCCAAAAATCTTCCAAAATGCCCCACTGTGCAGTGTTTGGATGCAACAACAATTCGATTAGTAAATTATTCCCATTTCCGAAAGACAAAATACGACTAACGGCTTGGATCCATTACTGCCGCCATGACTCCTTGAGAACTATGAGCCGGTAATTCGTAGAATTTGCAGTCTTCAGTTTTCAAACGAACAGTATAAAAGTTGATCAAGAAAGACGTGCAGAATTGGGATATTTAAATGCCTGTCGATTCTGAAGCCAACAGCAGTACCAGATAGTATTCTAACTCTAGTCCTGGGGGAAGATCTACCGACAGATCCGAGTGGCAACAGAACCATAACTGTCACACCGAAACAAGGAAGAGGAGCCTTTCACAAACGGCAGAATGCAGAGGCAAATAAATATGATGTATGCACTCTAATTTCTATCAATGTCGTAAGCATAATGAAACTGATGTATTTAAACAATAATACCTGTATAAAATAGAGCTTTGTTCATCTCAGATTCTCAAACATGATCACACTCCATGTGCTGCGGAAATTGAATTATTGCGTATACTACTGTAGATATTCCTTGAACATATTTATCTTGGAAAGAGATATTCACGACGCTAACGTTAGAGTAGTACTAATGTGTATTTAAAATATAGTGGAATTCATAGTGTCATGTTTATCACTACTAGCATCATTGAGAAATATGAGCCTTAGGCTATGACATAGGATAAACACTTATTTGTGCCTCCCCATCCACTTCCTTTTCCCATTTCGTGCAGCCATCATTGTAATTAATCAGTTGTTGTCATGTGACTACTCAAATGTTTCAAAGATACTATATAATACTGAAAATGCTTTTTCTTGTCAATAATAATTGTTTTTTTTTCCTTTAAGTTCTGCATCAAGCAATGCAAAGTTACAATGCAAATTATGTACTTGATACACCTGCAAGTGCATGTGCTTTGGTATAGATAGATGATGCTGAACTCAGTATACCAGCTTTTGTACCAATTCCTCAGGCCCAACCACAAAAAGTAAACCAAAGTATGAAGGTTCAGGCTAAATTTGATCCCACAAGGACTCACAAAATTCAGGTTCGAACTGCAAGATCAATAGCAATTCAGTCTGAGCTCCTAAAACCAAGAGAGGATTCAGACAATGAAAATGAACCAAGCAGTGAGGATGACATAGACCCTGATACATTATCATGATTCAGAATATGAACCACATTCAGATACTGATGATAGAGAGGACAGTGATGATAACGGTGATATTAAAGATATGCTAATAAACTTTAAGCTTGAAAAGATATAAAATCAGAAGGTCAGCAACATTTTCTGGTGTCCGAGTTAACTTTGGCAGAATAGACAAATGTATGTAGATTATGTTGTTCGCCCTCCCAGACATTTTTGAAATTTTCTCGAGTAACATTTATCACAAGAAATTCAGTTTGTGTCAGTGGGCACATTTCAGAATGGGAAAGTCAACCATATGATGGAAGAATGCCATGGAGTAATATATTTACTGCAGGGGCAATATTTTGTGAGGGAATGAATATGCAAAGTTTCAGTAAATGTACATTTACAAAGTTACAAACAACTTATGTTGTACCTGCAGTTGAAGAGGCATGGGAGAAACAACAAACTTCCTTAACTGAAGAGCGCACTGGATAGCGAATAATATTTGTAAGTGATGCTCGTTGCGATTCTCCTGGGTTTTCAACCAAATATGGGGCTTATACTTTTTGGGAGGCCAAGAAAGTACTAGTGCAGGTACAATATATGGTTGTCATTATAGCGTTATGTGATTGTCATTATTATGCTGGATACAACTTTTAAATTGGCATACGAACGAGGGAGTCAGAGAGAGAGAGAGAGAGAGAGAGAGAGAGAGAGAGAGAGAGAGAGAGAGAGAGAGAGAGAGAGGGAGAGAGCATTTTAGTAGAATTACTGAATTGTCAACGTCTTTGTAATAAAGGTTTCTCCACTAGCATACTAAATTCAAATTGTGTATAGCTAGCACAAACTTATAGTCGGTACTTTGATATTATATCGCTATATCCGATTTTATCTATGTTGAACTACTTCAAGATAATGCATCAGATCAATTAAATGTTAGCACAAGTAATTATTAAGTTACTGGGAACTAGACTTGTTGTTTTTGAAATTGTCAGAGATACATATTTAGACTGCTCAGCAAATTTTAATACCCGCAAAGGCTAGCCAATGCCACCTGCCTTTTGTATCCTTGAAAGTGCTCCCTCATAGTGACTGATACAAAAGACGTTGTTTTGCTGGTGCCTTGAGCATGCGCTTAGTGTGCTTAATGGGTACTCCAGCACTGCAAGTAATTAGAAGATATAAAGTAATCTAGTTCATGAAATAAAGGTTTATTAAAGTTCATGTTGTAAGGACACAGGTTGATATCAATCATTAAGAAAATATAAAAGTTCATACATGTTCATGAAAGGGGAATCTCAGTATCCACCACCACTCACAGCATCATACAAACAAATTTCAAAAAGATGAACTCATCACAAAGCAAAAATCATGCTTTTTGAAATCCAATAATTTTTATGGTGCATCATATTTGAAGTCAACATATTCCTCTAAGGGAAAAGATTCTTTTTTTTTGAATCAACACAGGATGGAAGCACTTTAAGGCTGTGTCTGCCTAATCGATGCCAAATCCATTTGACAAAATGCAGATATGCTACATGCCTTTATGTTCTGAAAAAAATATAGAATACATGTAAAAGTAAATTTGAACGAGTGTTAGATAATTCTTCGTTGGTAAATTATGCTGAATTCTACTTTTATTACTTCGGGTGAATTATGTTTGATATATTTATCATTTTGTCAAATTATTAATCTTCTTTGAATACATTGTTACATGTGTTTGATTTGGGTCATTTATTTTTTATTTTGTTTGTCAGAACCAAATTTGACATTTTAAGTTTAAGATTTATTCATTGGGAGATATTATTTTTAGAAAGTGGAATGACATGTACTCTTACGAATAAACACCAGGTGCTGACCTCATTTGTGACCTGGCTTCAGAGTTGTAAACAATCTTTTAAAATGATTGGTTGATTCCAAAGACATTATGGAGCTTTATTATAAACATCTTTCTATGTTTAGTTGGGTCATACGGTGTGTATGTGAATTTTAGAACGTAAATTCGTTCTAAAAGATTCTAGAAAAGTACGTGACCCCTTTCTTGTTTACGTAAAAACAGGTATATAAATTATGTTTTGGACCGAACTATTTAGTAGAACTTGGGCTGTTAGAATACTAAGTTGTGTGTCGTTTTGAGTTTTTTTTCAAATTACCTTGTATTATAAATTAATTCAATTCGTTTGGATCAAGAGGATTTATTTTGTTATTTATCTGGAAAAGAATTGTGCTCATAGAATTTTATAACCAAGAACTGACTTCGTCACGTGACATCCTCTTCCATCTTGTATACTTCGCTGGGATTCGAAATTGGAATTTTTTGGACATTTTATTGTCAGGACGTTTGCAATTTCTCTAATGAATAATATTTTAAATTATTTTTGGATCAAGTTTTGAATTGATTCTTAAAACCGTAAGATTTTTTTTCTTTTCGGGAAAATATTTGTGCTCAATAAATTGTTTATTAAGTTTTTACAAGCTTGTTATTTTCACTCTTTCTATGTTAATTTTTCAGAAAACTTTTGTTTTTAATTTGAATTCCCCTAGTTTTTAAAATTTTTTAAAATCTTTAGTGAGATTGACAGACTTGTGTTAAAATTACATCTAAAGTATAAATATTTCTTTCTAATCCTACTCAGGAGCAATTAGATCTTTTCAAAAAAGATGACTTGATTCAACTTGCCAGAAAATATTATCTTTCTGAAGTCAAGGCTTCTTTAACGAAACGAGATATCAAAAAGATTTTGGTCCATTATTTGGTAGAAAAGAATGTTTTGCAAAAAAGTGCTTTGATTTCGGTCAGTAGGTCTGCATCAGACTCTGACATAAAAAAAAGAAATTTGAATTAAAATTCAAAATGGAATTAGAGTTGAAGAAGCTGGAATTTCAAGAAAGGGAGAAAGAAAGACAATTACAATATGAAAAAGAGGAGAGAGAGAGAGAGACAGGAAAGGGAGAAAGAAAGACAATTACAATATGACAAAGAGGAGAAAGAAAGATACTTACAATATAAAAAAGAGGAGAGAGATATACAGGAAAAGGGAGAAAGAAAGAAAATTACAATATGGCAAAGAGAGGGAAGAAAGGGAATATCAATGTAGAATAAAAAAATAGAGCTGGCAAGTGAAAAACAGCGTCATACTTCAAATCCAAATTTAAGTTTTGATTTAGCAAGGAAGATTAGATTAGTGCCCCCTTTCAGAGAAAATGAAGTAGACAAATACTTCATTCGTTTTGAAAAAGTTGCAGAAACTTTAAAGTGGCCAAGGGAGCATTGGACTCAGTTATTGCAATGTGTACTCACTGGTAAGGCTGGTGAGATTTACACTTCACTGTCAGTTCACCAAAGTGGTGACTATTATATGGTTAACGAATGCATTTTAAGTGGTTTTGAGTTAGTACCTGAAGCTTATCGGCAAAAATTCAGAAATTACAGAAAAGAAGCGGAACAAACTCATGTCGAATTTGCTACAGAAAAAGAGCAGTTGTTTGATAGAAAGTCGAACAAGATTATCAAAATCTAAAGCAAATTATATTAAATGAAGAGTTCAAAAATTGTGTCCATAGTGACGGTAAGACTTATCTTGATGAGAATAATATTGAAACCTTGGAGAATGCTGCTCGAGCTGCTGACGAATATTCTTTGACACATAAAGTTAATTTTGTATAGAACACTTCTACTCAACAGTCTTCTGGCAGAAAAGTATTTCAGCCTTATACCAGCACTATTAAAATTAAAACTAGCACAGTTTTCAAAAATCAAACTTCAGAGAAGCTTGATTCTAGATCCTTGTCTCTTACGAAGTGTACCTATTGCAAGAAAAAAACATGTTATTTCTGATTGCTACAACTTGAAAAATAGGCATCATAATCAAGACAGACCTGTTACAAATGCTCTTATTTCTAAGAGGTCGAGGTCACGATCATGTATTGAAAGCGATACATTTGTTGAGTCTAATAAATCCCAGTCTGATTTTATTCTGAAGAATTATGAACCATTCATATCGAAGGGTTCTATATCACTCTTGGGTGATTCAGCCAATCTCACCCATATTAAAAGCTTAAGATACAGAGGAGCTTCTCAGAGTCTTTTATTGTCAGGTACTTTGATTTTTTTCTGAGAAGTATTCTTCTAATGAAAGTGTTCTTATTCAGGGAGTAGAGTACGGCTTTGTTAATGTTCCTCTCGATTGTGTAAACTATCGGACTTAGTGTCAGGACCTGTGACAGTCAGAACGGTCTCGGTTTTACCCGTTGAGGGCATTCATTTATTTCTATGCAACGACTTAGCTTTAGACAAGGTTGTGGTTAATCGAATTGTAACTGACAAGCCTGATTTGGCACAGAACGTTGATCCAATTGAAAAAGATTTCCCTGATATATTTCAAGCTTGTGCAGTTACCAGAGCTATGGCAAAGAAGGCTCTTGAGAATGATATTGATGAGGTCAGTATTCCTTTAGCTGAAATTTGTATAGGTCAGGCTTTTGATGAAGACTGATATAATGTTATGACTACACCAATTTTTTTTTTATAAAAAACCCCGATTTAAGAGATCGGTCCTTTGAAAGAAGCATGTACCATCAACAAAGCGCGTTCCTTAGGGTACCGCTAACGAGTCATACCCGAAAATACCCTGGCTGTCATAAGCCTTCAAACGACTTTGTCAAACGTCCATATTCGGTCAAAGCCCTACGCTGACCACATTACCTGCGTGGCAAGGAAAGCAAATGGATCCAAAACGTAAGCAACGGAAGAGACGAAACAACCATCGGAAAGTATTCGGTGGATAGATGTGAGTTAGAAAACCCTCAGAACGTGTACCAGTTTAACGGATGCTTAATTCATGAATGTCCCATGTGTTACCATCAACGTGACACCAAATATCAGTTTTTACAACGGACTATGGAGGACTTGTACGCGACCACTTGTCAGCGCCTCTTGAAGTTAGGACAGCTAGGATATCAAGTGGTGGAAATGTGGAAATACGAGAAACATCACCGTTGAAAACCTATCCCGACGCATCGTTTAAAGTTACAAGTTGGTGGACCAAATGAATCCGCGGAATAGTTCGTACGGAGGACGAACGAATGCCTACTGTTTGCTCTACCAAGCCAACGAAGAAAAAGGAGAAGAAATCAAATACACTTTGCCGTGTGTTCACTGTATCCTTACGTGCCCAAATATCGTCACTTTCCCGTAGAGCACCCTCAAGTGATGACTGAACACATCGATTTGGATAACATTCAACAATACAAAGGATTAAGTGCTTGGTCTTACTACCCACGGACTTGTACCATCCCGTTTTAGCTCACCATTGCCAAGGAAAACTGATGTTTAGTTTGTGTTGTACTTGTGCTGATACGTGCAAACAAGATCTACCTTGTCAGCACACCCAGAAAGAACGCGCCTTGACAGGAACGTGGAATTGTTTAAAACTGTGGGCCTTGGATACCAACTGTTAGAAGTGTTCGAAAACTACCACGTTCCCAAGACAACAATACCACAAGGGCGACCAGACACAGAAAGGTATTTTCGCAGACTACGTGGATACCTTTTTAAAACAGTCAAGAAGGCAGCGGCTATCCTTCCTGGTGCCACACTCCCGAAGACCAATCGAAATTCAAAGGGAAATACTGGGAACACGAAGGCAACACTTTAGACCACGTGGAGAGAACCAATTTAAATCAGTCGTATGCCAGAGTGATGTTAAATTGCTTGTGGGATAAAATGGCACAACAATCGTCGGTCTTTACCCAAAACAGATTATTTGTCCGAACCTTACCTTTACTTCCAGGTAACTCACGACAAAACTATATACATGAGACACGTTGATGTCCATCGTGAGGACTTAATCTTAATCAGTTACGAGGAAGAACTGGACTCACGTGACAGCCCATGCTCGCTTAACTTGTGCGAGGGTTTAGAACTGTTAGGAGATCGCGTCCTGTACTTTGACACGGACAGTTGCATCTACATCGATCGCCTGGGTCAATGTCACCCTGACATAGAAGGAGACCGACGGACGAGCACCGTGACGACAAGATTCTAAGTTTTGATAATGTTAGTCCTTAACATTACCGTTTCGAATACCGGAACCAACAAGGAGAAGTGCAAACCGAGTGTAAAGTGAAAGGTTTGACTCCCAATTATCGCACCAGTAGAGCAGTAAACTATGGGGTATTGATAGAAGCCTTGCAGTCTGGACAAGATGAACACGCTGAAATAACCACCTACGAACCGCATAGGACTGTACGCTTACCAACACACCAAATTGTCAGTCGACCTTTGAAAACGTGTATCAAATCGTGTACCAGAAGCGAGTGCGGCTTCCCAACGACTTCACTTTACCGCACGGTCACGTCGATATTGGTCAAAAAGGGACAACGTCTAAGACCGAGAGTTAATTGTGACTACCATTGCCAAGTGAGAAAGATGAATCCTTTCATACAGCAAGTATTGAACGTAAGACTCGAGTCAAACAGGAAACTCGAGGGCGATGCTGTACCTCACGATCACATCACCAATACAGTACCAAATCTTAGTTATTTTTTTAACACTAACACCATTGAAAACTATGTGCAACCAGTGAGACTTCCAGACTGCAAGACTTTACTTGATAGACAGGCTGATATTACCCAGTTTAAGAAGTTCTGACTTCCAAGAACAACACATCATAGCTAGGACAAACGCCGAGAAAGATGGATAACTCTACGCAGATGGACAAAAAGCGAAAGAACAAACGTCATTGACCTCTTTCACCACCATACCGTCACTTGTCCACGTCAAAAATCAATATCAAATAAATGAAAATATGAAATAAAACAAGATAGAAACGAATCGTAAGAATGTTAAAATTCTTTAAAAAAGGACAAAGATAAGAAATATAAAGTCATTACAACATAATGTCAAAACCCTATACCCTCAATAAATTCATTTTTTATCCTTCTTCAACTGGATTATCTTTATAGTATTTTCCCTGCCGTTCTCGTCAAAACACTTCTGTCTCACGGGATGGAAGTCGACACATTCAAGAATCTGTGAGCTAGTTTAATACATGCATTATTTGTGTAGGTTAATTATGTAGGAAGAATACATGAACCAGGTGAGTCCGATACACAATACCGCCTCATCTCTTTGATGTGTTACATAGTAAAGATCCTACACTCCAATAACGGTTTTAATGTTCTTAAGTTTGTTTGTGGAGTTTTCATTCCACATATTATGAGACAATTTTCAATCATGCGAATTAAACTATATTTGAAGTCACTGTATGGACTGGAATCGGTTGACTACAGACAGGTGTGGCTCCTTTGTTTTCCTCTACACCAACGTGACTAGGCAGCCACAATTTAGCAAAACACCCGTCAGAATGTAAATCGTATTTCTCTAATATCTGGAATATTAACGTGTCGACAGATTTAAAATCCCGCAATCTGAAAAGTGTGGAAAATGCGGAAAATTAATCAGCAAAATCGGATATTGTTTAACGAGTGGTTTCAACATCATTTGAAGCTTTGAATATGGATAAATTGTATGAATTACAAGTCGAGTCTTTTTCTAGTTTATCTGGTATCCAGCTTCTTATGCTGTCATGGCTGTTGCAGTGGCAGCTCCAACATCGTCTTCATCGTTCGAACTGTTTGTATATTGGGATGTATGGCTGCGACAAGAGGTTCAAAATTAATTAAAATTAATATATGAAAAGAGACGACTTGTTAAGTACCTCACAAGGTTTAGACATATTTTTTGGGAGGTTTTGATTCTTGCGGTAGTGAGTTGGAAACACAGTAAGCTTTGATGTTAATAGTAATGGATAACCTCTGATGCCAGATAGCGGAATGAAGTTTGGTTTCTGTGCATACATGGTTTGGTATTTGGCCTAAAATTACATCGTATACTGGTTTTAATGGATATGAAAAAAGAGTCGTAGTATGATGAACAATCAGCTTTGTTTTTCTGAGACGCAGAAATGGTTCATATTAATTTGCACAGTTACTAAGTTAGCAAGACCCTCTGATTCGCTCCCCGATCTAGTTTGCCATCGCAGTTATTACATCATGGTTTAAATGTATCTAATATATTGAGAAATAGCTAGTGTGAGGTTACATTTTTAAAAATTAAAAAGAACTCCTCCATAACACGAATAGTAAAAATATAGAGCAGGACCGTCGGTTTATCATGTCTACGATACCTATTTCTGAACATTGTTTAAAGCTTTTTTTACAGATAACGTTCAGCAGGAAACGTAATTTTCTATCTATAGTGGAAAAACGTCGTCAACATATCTTGACAAACAGTTTCTTGATTAAAGCTTTTCAATATGATATTAGTTTTGATGTTGAAATATACTGACTGACAGTATGCTGTCTTTAGATAAACACATCTCTTAAATATAGCTTCCGAAACGGTCGATGCCTTTCATAGCAATGATATCCATGCCTTCCAAACACTTGGATGTAAAGTTAGGTAGGAGGCCCCTTCGACCTAGATTGAAAAGGTAATTCATTATGCTATATTCTCATCTGGTTCATAAGCTTTCTTTAAGTCGCAGGAGATGACAACATTACATTATTTCTTCAAGAATGCGTTTCATACAAATGACTCAAGTTTGCCAAGCTGCGGATTATTCCTTGTGAATCCCCATTGGATGTTAGATGTAGATTGTCGGACTCGAGATACAATAACGGTATCCAATTTTTCATATGCTTGCTAGTGTGCAAATAATCATAGACGATAGTTAGAGGATATGACTGGTAATTTTCTGGCTTTTGTTCTGCTGTAACAGTTGTTTCTCGTCATGACTGCGAGCTTTCACAAATTTCAATTTTTTTGTGACAATGTTTAACAATGCATTTTGAGATCTGTCGGCTTGTTGTTTCAGAATCTATTAATGAATATATCACCTGTTACTGCTGAAATGTCATGAGCACAGTCAAGTGTTACAACTCAATACGAGTAATAAGTTTAATGTAATGTTCAGCATTAACAAATTTTGAATATATACGAACCGTTTCTCTCAGGCTCTGCTCAGGATAGAACTGTTAAGAATAGTCTTTTTCAGAAGAGGTTTTCACAATGTTTTGCCCATCTATGTATTTGATGTTTATGGAACAGTTGTGAGGATTTTATAAGAGTTTTTAAATGTTTGGTCCTGTTGCATATTTATGATGCTACAGCGTTTTCATACCGTATTAAATATTGATTTATTAAAGATAGAGAGTTCAAACCTGAAACATAGGATCTTCGTGTTTTCTTCTCTATGGAAATTTAGATCATTGGATCAACTATGTTGTCAAAACAATCAGCCATTAGATTTGTCAATTAAGCTGTGCTTGGAAACAAAGGCTCTCATTTTCTTCACACACTGTTTAATATCTTCGAAGCTGCAAAGTGTATGCCGGCCGTTAAAATCGGAAAGAATAAACTATGGTATTGATAACTATTCAATACAATGGTAACGATCAGACTGATTTATTGATTTGAGAATGTATTGATTGTCATATGCAATTATCATTAAAATACGATATCAAAAACACCATAATGTAATGCACATTAACAAAACGAACAAATGCAAATGTTTGCCAAACGAATCATCTCTTTTGGGACTTAGTTATTTTTGTTACTAACTATTTGTTTAAATATTTTTCTAAAAGTATGCACATGATGTATATTCCGATTTATCGATGTCACGCCCTCCTTGCTGCTATCCCAATATTTTGTCAACACTGATTCGATATCGTGATTTAGGATCTTGTAAATTTATCGTTACAAACCCGTGTGGGGTACTTTATGAACGTGAGAAAAACATTTTTAATTCAATTATTTAATTATTAATATCTCCTCAGCAACAGTTGTGATGAATATATCTCAGTGTGTATGTATATATCATCTTCATTAAATGCAGCTAAAATATTACAGTTATCCCTGATCACTTTTGGTATTTGTGTGTACCGATGAGTAACATCAAACACATCAGTGTGTTTATGTCTACCTAGGGAAATAAATCTAGCTGAATTGGACTGTATATCTAGTATCACATCGTCATACACAACTTGATGTATTAATGTTCTATAAAGGTCGTCTACAGATGGCGCTTCATCAATATCAGTAATTTAAAAAAAATAATATCATCACAATCATCATTTATCATCGCTGCGTTTTCTTTATTATCCTTAAGTACTTCATAGCATCATTGATTGTCTGCAGATGGTACTAAATGCTATTTAATCCATTTTAACCACCTCATTATAATTTACAAACGGACATATGATAATCATTCTGATATAATTTGGTAGCGCTGTACGATATTTAGCCGGTTAATATGGATCTATATTGTGTTAAATGCAAGGGGCGAACTTGTACAGGTGAATTAATGACCATCACAATGACGAATAATAGACCCGTACATTTTGGTAAGTGTAAACAATGTGCTACAAAAGTTTATAGTTATCTCCGCTGAGGATTCAAATTTTAAACAAAATGATGAGGTGACATTGCAGAAAAATTAGGAAAATTACCAGGGATTCCATGGGGCAAATACACAGAAGACAACACCTTCCAGTATATAATTATTGTGGTTCTGGTACTCGACTAGATATCCGACCTGACAATCAAGACCAACCAAGACCAGGTGAATATCCGATAAATGAAATTGATAAAGCGTGTCTAGTTCATGATGTATCATATAAAAGTAACAATTTCCAGCATACACAAATTGCAGATGTAAAATTAATTGACGCGTTATATTCCATAAAAAAAAACTTTCAAAAAATCATTAACAAATTGGTTAATAAGATAAGCGATGAAAGGTAAACTAGTATTAGAGGCTGGTCAATAATATTAAGAATCCATTTATTATAGGCCAAGATGAAAGTGGAGAGGAAGATATGTTTTTCAAATAATTGCTGCTGAAGTGTATCACGAACTATCTCTCTACTTCGCACGATCAAATCGTTTGGTCTTTATCTATCCCAGTAATCATTTACGGAAGTTTCTGAAATTATTTTACCCATTATTTCGCACTGAATTTAATTCGGGTCTAGTCAAATTAACTTCTCAAACTCTCTTAATTTTGGATCAAGCGCTCTATGATCACCAGTTATCTCTTCATAATAATCTACATCAACCTTCAACCATTCATGCGACGACAATCCAACTAATGATGGCGGTTGACGGTGATCGCCATACAGCTGTATTGTTTAGCAATAACCAATCAAGAAACACGTTTAATATACCTAGGGACAGTGTTCATATTTCATCTAAAATTATCATTCCAGGTATATATTTCTCACCCGTTCGATCAGGATTTTTTTATCTCCTTTGTACCGAAATAAAGCTGTGATAGTACATGACTTTGCACCTCTCTCTTTCATTCTCAAATCTGTAGGGAGGAGTTAACAGTTAAATCCAAATTCTGTCTAAATAATTCGATCACTCGAGCGGTTTTGCCGCAACCACCAGGCCTCGTAAGATAAAAAGTATTATGTCTGGATACTGGATCGGATATAGATGGCGCATACAATAATTCTGATATCTGATTGCTACGATAAGAATTTTCAATTTAAACGTCTGCGGATTCAGTATAATTTTATAACATTTCTTGTTTTATTGTCCTCGATTCCATCTGTGCATCAATACTTGTGACACGAGTAACTAATTCTGTATTTTTTTCCGATCTGAAATGAATCCATTGCAACTCTGACTGCAGTGTCAGGTAATTTATTTATCATAGATAGCAAGTTTATAGAAACATAAGCGAGCATGGGTGATTTTAGATGTTTATACTGCGGAGAGTCGTCATCGATATTTACCTAATCGTGTTCCTTTAGGCAAGTAAGAATTTTCTCGACTTAGCAATATATCCTTCGCTGTGTCATCTACGATTATAAAATCGTATTCAGCATTATTTAAAATTAATCGTGCATAAGATCGTTTATGCACCACCTTGAGTAAATTTACCGATTATTCTTCTACCGACATCATTTGATGATTTATCATCATCGTGTGGTAACAACCTTCAGTCTGCGTGTGATACGATATATTTGCTTCACTGACCGTAAACGATATCAATATTTTACAATCAATAGTATATCGTGATAACACTATTGTTTTTCAGAGAAATACCAACCAAACGAAACATAACAGATCGGATGAAGACCCTTAGCAATTTAGAATGATATAAAAGGAGCGAATCCGGTTACATGAATATCAGATAGTAGTCAATTAATTGCCACTCAGGTCACTTGGTGTGTGGAATGTCCAAATCCCGCAAACTATCCAGAGCATTATCCCATCCCTGTAAAACTTTCCTGATACCACGCGATTATTTTCAAGAAAATATTGTCATCGTGGTCTTCATGCTTGGTATTCCACAATCAACTGTGTATATTATATATAACTGTGTTGTACATCTTTGACAAATTCAGTTCGTGTTGGCCTCCACGAATCGTTCTCTCTGACAGCGTGGGCTGCAACTGACGGAACAGGGGAAAAGTTGCTTTGCAACTCTGTAATATTGTCAGCTGAACATTTCTGAGCAAGATTTTTAACTTCTTCGGGGAGATTTGTAACCATTATATTTCATCGTTAGGTCGAACAAATTGATCATATTCACTTTTATATAACCATCTCGATACAGGATCGTTTTTACTTATTTCGTGCATAAAATCAAACATATTTCCTCCGGAGTTCTGGGGAGAAAATCTTACGGTTCGTTCTCGTGGAAATATTGTTACTGCGCTAGTCCACGCCTGTGCATTATGATCTATTCAAATATTGGAGTTCCTTTCTTTTATAATGTTTCGAATCGTGTAAAAGTTCTCCTGTTATACTTACTATTATTATTGGAAATGTTCATTTTATGTATCTCAGTTATTTTGGACTTACTCAGTCCACTTGTTTATCTTTTAACGACTTATATCATATTACCCTGACACTGGGCCGATCAGTCCTAAAATTAATCTAATAATGCTGAGTGTCAAGAGAGGCAGTTACTAGTGCCATAGGTAAATGTCTTTGATATTAGTACGTCGGGGATCGAAGCAGCGAACCCCGCATACGATTCATAACTGGAATATCAGTTTGCGCTAAGTTTGGTTTCGAAATGTTTTCAGCTTTCTGATTGATTTTTTAATACATTCACAACCGCACCTATTTATGTTAGATAGGCTTGCCATACCATTGGAATCTTATCATAGATCATTACTATTGCTTCTATATACGTATTCCTGTTGTGCAAAAATAAGCAGTCACAAACTTTCTCAACGGTTACTTCAATTGTTTCGAACGCACGCTTTGAACATGTAACAAAGTGGGTGTAGATATTGTCTCAGTAGTATAATGAAATACATATACGTCGTACGGCTGAGAGAGAGAGATAGAGAGAGAGAGAGAGAGAGAGAGAGAGAGAGAGAGAGAGAGAGAGAGAGAGAGAGAGAGAGAGAGAGAGAGAGAGAGAGAGAGAGAGAGAGAGAGAGACAGAGAGAAGGAGAGAGAGAGAACTTACAAGTAGAAAACAGATACACTGGGATCAATGTGTGCATGACAGAGAAAAAAAAATATATGACACGGATGTAGAGAAAGTACATGCGAAAGCTACGTGCAGCCAAATGGAAAGAATAAACAAATATACTTACGAAAACAATGTTGAACGATATGGCACCAGCGAGTGCAGTTGTCCTTTTAGGGTCTGTAAAACCCATTTACACAATGTTTGATCCGGGAGACTGAGTGAATTGTTGGAACTACTTTAAACTTGATTTAGCTTCTTAAGATATTTGTTTACATTTTCATAATGACTAATTTAAAGTCACCAGTAACCATATTAGGATTTGTATGCAACAGATGTTTGTTTACAATAAAACAAACAAGAAGAAAATGTAATCTTGCCAGTACGTCAACTATCCCATGGGAACACATCCAGATCTACAAAGAACATGTTTGATGGTGGTAGAAAATCCCATAAAATATAAAGTTACAATCAGTAATATGAAACTAATAAAATGGGGATATGTAAATTCAAGGTCGAATCTTACGTTTCTAATACGTATGAGTAATTTAATACCTTACACAATTACTGTTCTTATAAAAGACTCGCATCGTAACAGACCTTGCAAAAATCCACTCTGGATAAATTTACTTTGCAAATCTTTATACGATTGAAAGATACAAGTGAATCAATATTCATCTTTGTAAACAGAGAATTCAAACTTTTGCTTGGAATGTTTAGTTCTTCAACCCTTCTGATTACATTTTCACGGCGAGGAACGATCTTTTCAATCTAACATGTTTCACTCTACCATTCGAAACTATAATACCGTTTTAGTAAGGCTGAAAACACTAATCCAAATTTCATTTGTATTATCTAGAATTCCACATTGGTACGAAATAGTCAAAAACATTTTAGTTTTCAACAATGGCAAAATTACTCTAATCTCCTACATCTGCATTCAAATAGGGGTATTAAACTCGAATGATAATAATATCATTGGCAATGAAAGGGAGACACAATTTTCGTAATTGCGAAAGATCTTCTTCCGGCAATGTACGTATCGTTATAGTTAATCGTTTTTATATTTGTCTCTCTTCACCGTTTAAAACTACGGAAAAGGCTGACCTATGTTACGTTAATTTCTTTTGACTCATGACTAATTTCGGTTAACAGCACGTATCTATGAGAAACGTGGATCGCTCGCTTACACATGGGATCAAGAAGGAAACATCGTTTTTCGGGATCATGAATTATAAATAAATGCTAATTGTGCAAGAAAGACACAACATGGTGTCAGCACAATGCATTTAGTCCCACATAAACAACATTGTTGCAGCATAATACAATTCGTTCTGCATCATAGGCCAGACATTCTTGCATAGTTTAACTGACTGATAAGGAAGAAGCCTGGTGATTTTGGGATCAAGAGGTCCGAGGTGAAAGTCAATGTGACTGACCAACAAAAGTCGTTTCCTCACAATATAAACAAATTTTGCATCTCATATGTTCTGTAGTAAGGACATTTATGACAGGTGTGATTGGATCTACAATTTCCCACCAGATTTGGTATGTAAAGCGCTGTCAAGAGCCAATATATTTAAAACTTGTAGTCACGTGTTCTACCCAGCCAGTCGCATTGCTTTTGCACCTGTTGCGCGCGGTGGGATTCTCTGCTTGTGACTGTGGTGTTAGTTGAGCCGATTTCCTTCTGAGATGCGGAAGTAACAGCAAAGCGTGCGATGGAGATGACGAAAAATCAGATAAACGAAAGGATTTGAAAGATATC